>JBBBDQ010001417.1:7202500-7750000 GCA_037127315.1 Ascarosepion bandense
AAGAAAGAAAGAAAGAAAAAAAAAACAACTAAAAATCCAAGTAATGAACTCATAAAAACAGTAACGCTAAAATCCAGTTTCAGTTCCATATTAAACTAAATGTATCACGGGTTAAATTCAAATGAACCTCTTAAGGGAAAATGGGAGTCATTTTTTTTTTCACTATTATTTTTACAGTTTAATTATTTTTTAAAGAAAGCACAAACGAAAAAAAGATCCTTCCATACTTGTTGCCAAGCAATAAAGAACGTCGGATCAAATGTTGGTTTCCCCTACAAAGGTGGATGCAGCTATGATCTCTACCAAAGAACACATTTTCTTCACTAAGATTTCTCAAATGCACAGGCTGATAAACATAACATACAGTTTAATAAATAAAAAGGGAGGGGGCACTGTGTATGTGTGTGGGGAAGGGGATGCGTAATATTTGAGACTAAAGTAAAGATGGTAAGACCAAGTTGAAAAGAATTTTTTTTTTTATCAAAGCGTTTTGCAAACAGACAAACATCAATGTTCTCTATGGAAATAAATTCCATCCACTTTTCCTCAAAGATCGCAAGACGTTTTATTTTCTTTTATTTCATTATCAAACTAAAGAAACCCAAGAGAATACACATTTTCTCTTGTATTGAAACATTTTGACAAAAAAAATTCCACTGAGTCATCATCTTCACCATGCATGTTTGTCTGTGTATGCATATATATATATGTGTATATGTGTGTATGTGTGTGTGTGTGTGTGTGTGTGTGTGTGTTGAGGAGCACCCTTTTTTGCACATAAGAATGGACTTGCCTGATGTGTACATATAATCCTGCCTATACAGAGAACAGTAGTGATTGTCAAAGCGTTTTCTCGCTGCGACGGCATTTCTCACTGTCAGCTCTCTGCCTTCGGGCAGAGAGCACTAACCCAGTCGTGGTTCCGCCGAAGGGTAGAAGCACGACCGGGGAAAAATAGACAGCCATTTTTTGGCTGGGCCATATAGCCCGGAAATTCCCACTCATGACTGACCATGTGTCACATGTTGCCCTTAGTGGGAGGGACAGCTAAATATAGTGATTGTCAAAGTGAGTTGTTGAGTGGTAGGGTTGTGTAGTTGTACCGCCACTAGTTGGTCAATAAGGATATAGACTCATTACCCAGACATACTTCTTCACTACAAGACTGTATATATTGATTCCTACTAGCAGTATTCCCAGTATTCCTGAATTGACTAACCTGTGTTCCAGTTTGTATATTTTTGTTTAAAATAACTTACATTTTCTATCTCCATCTCTGCTTTTGTTATTTATTATTTTGTGTGGTTTCTCAACAAGAATCCACTACAATATGTATATAAAATGATTTGTTTGAAGATATTTTTGATCGATACTCGTATTTAAGTAGATATTCTGTTTATAATCAAACAGTAGTATATATTTATTTCTGCCGGCCTGATTATTTACGATAATCATCATGTTACGGAAATAAATGAAGATTAACGAAACTGGTTATAAACAACCGACAATTTGAAATGATTTGTTTGAACATTATTTTTGATCGATACTCGTATTTAAGTAGATATTCTGTTTATAATCAAACAGTATTATATATTTATTTCTACAGGCCTGATTATTTACGATACATTTTTGTTACGAAAATGTGTGTCATTAGGCAGGAATCAAACCTGCAACCTCTATCCACATAGGGGAAGCCACCATGTGATCTGGTGCATCTTAGACCTTTTGACCACGAATGACGTGCAATCTAAACGAAGTCAAATTAAGCCTATAACACAATTTTTGATGCATCGTAATGAGCATCTGTTCTGAAATGTATCGTAATGTCAACAAATACAAACATGTTAGGAAAATTATCGAAGATTAACGAAACTGGTTATAAACAACCGAGAATTTAAAATGATTTGTTTGAACATTATTTTTGATCGATACACATATTTAAGTAGATATTCTGTTTATAATCAAACAGTACTACATATTTATTTCTATCGGCCTGATTATTTACGGTAAATTTTTGTTACGAAAACATGTGTCATTTGGCAGAATTCGAACCTGCAACCCTTATCCACATAGGGAAAGCCACTATATAATTTGGCGCGTCTTAGACCACTTGAACACGAATGATGATCAGTCTAAACGAATATGATATGATACAAGTATCGATCAAAAATAATGTTCAAACAAATCATTTCAAATTGTCGGTTGTTTATAACACGTTTCGTCAATCTTCGTTAATTTCCGTAAAATATATGTGTATATATATATATATATATATATATATATATGTGTGTGTGTGTGTGTGTGTGTGTGTGTGTGTAGGATGCATAATATCCAAAACAAAAGGGAAGATAATGAAGCAAACTGGAATTTTTTTTTATCAGTGACATACATCTGTGTATATATATATATATATATATATATATATATATATAAAAAACCAAAAAATAATAATCAAAGAATACCAAACAGTTCTAATGCAGATCCAGATAAAACCAACAAGCCCAAAAGACAGACTCTCTTCAAGAGTAAAACATGAGTTGATAAGCTAGAGCAATAAATTTGATCTACGCTGAGCACTTGTCATCAGAGATCCCAAGACATGTTTTTCTTCACAATGGTTTTTGTCTTTCTTTCATTACCAAACTGAAGTAGCCACAGGGAATACGCAGTTTTTTTCCATGGCAAAGGGAGTTCTATAGATCATTAACGTTGAATTTAAAATTTTAGAGATTGTAGCTATCAGGGAAGCAAGTAGGTGGAAGGGAGTTCCACAGGCAGGAAGTGTGAGAAAAGAAACTAACAGAGTAGAAGTGGCAGCTGCATTTGACTGTGCAAAGGTGGGACCTAGTTGCCAATCTAGGAGCACGAGTAAATTAATGTAACTGAGGCACAAGGAAGAAGAGAGGAAGTCGTGAAAATATTTGTAGAAAAGACAGAGGGAAGCCACTTTCCATCAATGAGAAAGTGAAAGAAGTGAAGCTGCGATATCGAGATCTATTACATTGCAGATCCCCCTTTGGATTTTGTCCAGAACCCCAAGATGAATACGAGGAATTGCTGCAGTATTCAATATATGTAGGTGAAAAAAGTGTGAGAAGTTGTGAACGGCTTGTTTCAAGTGTAGATTTATTGTTATTATTTCTATTTATCTTTTGTATAATACACTAAGTGTCCATAATTATATTTGTGTCATTACACGTTTCGAGTCCAAAGTTGACTCTCTTCAGGTGAATAAATTTCCGACTTCATATATACAAATCTCGATATGGAATGTCAGAAATTTATGATTTTAGATATTGTGGTGCAATGCATCAGCTTTTCATCACGCCTAGACACTATTGTCTCGACTGTCGATTAGTTGTCCTACGACCATTGTCTGCGATAGACGTTACTCCAAGGAAGTGTACAAAAATTGTAATGCTGCACGAACACACTGGCAAGCCTTAGAAAGAGATCACGGATATGGTTGGTGTCGGGCCTTTCAACCGTCAGTCATGTCATCGAGTCAAAGAAAGAAACTGGATCCATCAGTCCAAAACAAAGGAAAATGTGGTTGGAAGAGAAAAACAACCCCAAGAGACAACTTATACATGTTCAGAGAAAGTGTGAACGATCCAAGGAAGATAGTATCCATCTTATTTAAATTAAATGGCACAAAGTCGTATATATGTATGTATCTATCTATCTATCTGTCTCAGTCCAAAACAAAAGAAAATGTGGTAAGGAAGAAAAAAACAATACCAAGAGAGTTGCAAAGGGAGAGAGAAAGAAAAAATATACAGGGTAATGTAGAAAGAACTAGAGTCAAGTGGTTAAGAGATGAGTATTGACATTGCATTTAAATTCCTGGAGGTTGTAGCCGTCAGGAAAGCAAGAATATCGAAGAGAGTTCCACAGATGGGAAGTGCAAGAAAAGAAGCTGCTGGAGTAGAATTGTCATCTGCATTTGGTTGATCTAACTGTGAATGGGTGGGACCCAGTTGCCATCTTCGTTGCACGAGTAAACTCATGTGGCAGGGACACCAGTGACTCAAAGCAGAAGTCATAAAAATATTTATAAAACAGACAGATGGAAGCCACATCTCACCCGTCGGTCAGAAAGTGGCTGGAGTCGAGCCGCTAAGTCAGTACCTATCACATTACTATGGCAGATGCTTGGACAAGATATATTGCTTAGTGCCACCAGCTTGGACCTTCATAGCAAGAACTAGCCATGCTATGTTTATGGTGGCAAACCATTCTCTTTGTGTTCCTTTGATTAAAAACAAGTTCCACTCAGACAGCTGCTTCCCTAGAACTGTTATTTTATGGAACTCCTGAGAGAATGCTTCCCTGACAACGAAAGCCAGGATCATATTAATTTCAGGTTCAACCAATATTTGTCTTACTCATTATTATAATATTCTTTTACTTTTCCCTTCCTTACAGTCTCACTCAGTAACTCTCTACTTTGAGTGACTCTTGGGCCTGCTTTGTATTGGGTTAAAAAAAAAAATCTGTAAAATGTTTTGGAGATATATATATATATATATATATATATACATACATACACACACACACACACTATATATATATATATATATATATATATATATATATATATATATATTTATATATAATAAATATACATATTATCCTATGTCTATGGCATGGCATGAGTTTCATGTGCTATGCACTCATCACGTGGATATTTCAAACTGACAGTTTAATAGATTAAAATTTAAGTTCACTCGATTTTCCTGGAAATTAAATCTTATAAAGTTATTGCTTTTTTAATAACAAGATTAAAATTTAAATATTCTATGGTTACATGTAGATAAAAATTTAAAATTAAGATAAAAAATAAAAAATAATGAAATTCAGGGAGAAGAAATCAAAGAGGCGTAAATCATGAGTTTTAAAAATTTAAATATTCAAATACTACATGTACATAAAAATGTAGAGAAAATTAATATATAACTTTTTAAACTCATTTTTCTTTTTTTAACTGACTGAAAATTTTTCATATTAATGTCCAATGTTAAATACAGAAATATCACAAGATAATCAGAAACTTACAGCATTTTTTCATGTTAATATTTAAATATTAACAAAATAAATAACAATGTGTTAAGATGTAGCATTGGGAAAACCAGAAAAGGCCCTAGATTGAAACTTTACTCGAAATACATTCTTTTGGTTATTTTTCATACTTAAGTATGTAACTATATATATATGTATGTGTGTGTGTGTGTGTGTGTGTGTGTGAAAAGTGTATGTATATAATTATATATATATATATATATATGCAATTTGTTATATATATTATATTATTTATATATTATATATGTGTGGTACTTATTTAAAAGCGCTCAATATCAGTGATAGAGCTGACATATTCATATAGATAGGTGTGAGTTTGCAACGACACACATATACATATATATGCCGGGCCCCGCACGATTCGCATGTGTATGTTTATGCAAGCCTCAGTGAGCGAATGCGAGTGTGTCCTTGCACGCATTAATGGATGTACAGATGTATATATAAATGTCTGTGTCAGTCATGATGACAGATTTCCCCCCACTTCCACAAAAATACACGAGTATACGCAATCCTACATATAACCAATTTTTTAAAAAATTAATCAGTTTGTCTGACGATCGCAAGAACGTGAAACCCAGTTACAAACTCACACTTATCTATATATATATATATATATATATATGTGTGTGTGTGTGTGTAAAAAGTGTATGTATATAATTATAAATATCAATAATATATATATATATATGTGTGTGTGTGTGTGAAAAGTGTATGTATATAATTATAAATATCAATATATATATATATATATGTGTATGTGTGTGAAAAGTGTATGTATATAATTATAAATATCAATATATATATATATATATATATATATACATATACACACACACACACTTTGCCTTTGATATGTTTTTGTTTTTTGTAGATTGTAATTGACATTTACAAATAAAATGATAAAAATTATACAGTAAAATATCAAATCTTGATGTATTAAAATTTGTGGCAGCATCTAAAATCCAAGCCATTTTCTTGATTATTAAATAAAGAAATTCACCTCCATTCAAATAAACAAACAAGTAGCAATTGTAAGAATGTTTTATAATTTACATTTATGAAAAAATGTATTAACTATGTAGTTATTAATAAAACCCTTTTTTGTGCAAAACTTTTCATGAATAATAAATATACTTAGTTCAGTAGACCAACAACTTATGTAATGAACAATAATATAATTAGGGTCATGGCTGATTGATGGAGGCAAATTAAAAAAAACAAAAACAAAAAAAAAACACACACACACACACACTTATGTATATATGTATCAATTTAGAAATGAGTTATTTCCGCGACCTAGGTTTCAACATTTTGGCATCTTCAGACGATTTGCAATAAACTGATTTTTGACACAGACTTTTACAAATACACAACTGGAATTTTTAAACAAACAAAAGTTTTTGAAATCAGCAAGCAGTTACTTAAGGACCTCAAAACACTTTCATCCAGGTTTGTAGAATTCTAAGATGTATTTATAGGTGTGATTACATCTGGACATTACTAAATGAAAAATCAGATGTCATTTTTTTTTTCAAGAACAAAAAAAAAAAAAAATTGCTACATGAAAAATCAAAGGAAATGGATGAAAGTGTTTTAAGATCCTTAAGTACCTCCTCCCTGATTGTGAAAATTTTTGGTTGTTTAAAAAATTCAATTTATGTATTTGTAACAATCCCTGTTTGAAAAACATTGGATAATCAGTTGTCATAAATTGCCTGAAGATGCAAAAATGTTGAAACCTAAGTTGCAAAAATAACTCATTTTCCAATGATAAATATTCAAAAGCTCTACAATATAAATGTATCGAGCACTTTTTAATACAACTGACTACTGGTCTAATTTAATTATGACAAAAAAAAAAATATATATATATATATATATATTTTTAGAAAAATTTTTACATATTCTGCAATTTCATGGGTAATACGTATTTCGCCAACCTGACCTTGCAGTTCATCAGACCCAAATGATACAACAGTTAATCTTCAAAATATTCCCGAAAAAATCATTACACACACTCACGTGTCTGTATTGAGAGTAGACATTTGTAATGGTAATTTACAAAAAACAATTCCTCGCTCATTCAAAAAAAAAAAGTAGATAAAAAACATACCTGAGTATATACAAAAGACAAAAGAAACATAAAATACAAAAAGTGAAAAGGATTTATTTGTATTAAAAATGCATCCAATAGTCATGTTTTAACAATAACAAAATATCTGAGAAAAGCCCTAAAAAATTTTGTATTTCTCCCAATATATATTTTTTTCTTTTACAAATAACAAAAAAATCATGAAAAACAAAATAAAACAAACAGAACAATAGCAAGTTTTTTTTTTGCTTGTTTTTTTACAGGTCAAATTGAATGAATTGTTTACAAATTGGCTAATGAATTTAAGTCCTTATTAGAATTTATGACGATCACTGATTTACACAGTTCATTCTTTCTAAATAAATCAAAATAAATTGCATTTGTGCAATGAAGAAAATAAACATTTTCTACAGGAGTTACAAGAATGAAGAATTTTTTTGGTGGGGGCAGGGTGGGGGAAAACATACACTTTTATTCATAAAAGTTGATAGCAAATCTTCTGCAGGACTGTTAAAATAAACTGCTTAGATGAAGACTCAACATTTTTACAAAATAAAATTAGTATTACTGCATAAGTAATGTGGAAAATAAAATATTAAAAACAAATTTCAGTAACTTGCAGAAGTTTGGAAATCCCAACCAAAAGTCTTGTAAATAAGGTCACCTCAGTATAATGTAATGGTCAACAAGCTAGAACTAAAATCATTAGCGCCGAGTTCAATCTTTGCAACTGTGTATAAAAATGCAAGTATGTTTAATTACAATAATAATAATAAAAAAATTCCAATTTAGAAATACTGCATTTTTTGTGTGCTAAAGATTCTTCTATGTGGCTTGTCTCTTGAGGACATAGGTGATCATGGCCCTCCACATCACCCTACTAGATAGGAAATATGTATTTGAACTAAGTTGAAATGGTTACGTATTTGCAAAGAAAGTATTTTTGATCACTGTATTGACTATAACTAAACTGTTTCGTAGATCTTTCAGATTATCTCTGGTAGTGATTTCCATTGGCACTATCTTTTATTCACAATATTCCAATTTTCAACTAGAATTGTTTCTTGTGATCTGGGTGACCAAGAGTTGGATCCCATGATCCTGAAACCACTTAGAAGAGATGCATTGTTAAAGAACTCATATACATATGCAGTGGTATGGTATAGAGTTACCATCCTAGATAAAAATCATACTGTTCCTTATCTCCATGAAAGATTCTATTTGCAAAAGGTAATAGGATTAGGATCCATGTCGCACCATTGCATGTGGTGTTTAAAAAGTAAGCCAGGAAGAAAGAATCATGCACTCAAACTTTTAGAAGAGTTATCAAACTTGCCAGACCTTAATCCAATTAACCAACAAATTCAAATTTATGAAAAGAAAAGATTGCCTGCAATGAAAATCATCATCACAAATCAACTTTAAAAAAGTACAGACAATTTGGATTCAAAAAAAAAAAAAAAAAAGTACAAACAATTTGGATTCAGAAAAAAAAAAAAAAAAAGTACAGACAATTTGGATTAAAAAAAAAAAAGAAAAAGTACAGACAATTTGGATTCAAAAAAAAAAAAAGAAAAAGTACAGACAATTTGGATTCAAAAAAAAAAAAAAAGAAAAAGTACAGACAATTTGGATTCAAAAAAAAAAAAATGAAAAAGTACAGACAATTTGGATAAAAAAAAGGATAAAGGTCAACCATTTTGGATTAAAAAAAAGAAAAAGTACAGAAAATTTGGATATATAAAAAAAAAAAATCAATGATCTGTGCAAAAGCCTGCAAACACATATCCTTTCCAGAGATCAAACAGAAATAATTTCCTTGTAAATACTAGATTTTAAACTTGAGTTCATAACAATAATTTATCTTAATTTATTCCGTTATTGTTTATGCTATTAATAATAATGTTAGCTTCAGTTATTTGAACATATAACCAAAATCATTCCTTGGCAGTTTGTGCGAGAAAGTGGGGTTTTCAACCAGAAAAGGAATGGTACACCCATAAACCTGAGAAAGTTCAAGAGTCAGAAACATGCAAAATTTTGCAAGATCTTCCAATACAAACAGATAAAAAAACTGGAGCACAACAAAAAAAAAGACATTAGTAGACAATAAATCAGAAAATAATTTAATCATTGCTCCAGCTTGTCTTTTGGAGATAAGGAAAGAATAGAAGAAAGAAAAGAAAGGCCTTGGATATTGAAGGCCACAGTCATCCCACAGTCACTAATGTGCTTGGTACATTGACTAATAGAATGGAGATTTGAATAAAGAAACTTGGCACCGAATGCACAGTGGAACTGTTACAGAAAGGAATCCTCTTGGGAATAATTTAGAAATTGATGAACACTTAGAGACAGAAAAAAAAATAGTGTGATATATAAGGCTATTGGTTATGACTTGCTATCCATGCATTAATTAGCAGATATTAAGATCTTATCAAAGAGAAAATACTGATGATAATAATATTCATGAAATTGCTGGACAGGAGATCTTATTTTCATGATTATAGGGCAAGGTTTCCAGACTTCTGCAAGACATTGTACATGCTAATGAACAGATCTTAAAATTATGGCAATTCTGATGGTGATGGGAGACATTCAAAGTTGGAATTACATGAAATAATTTGGTGCTGGGATTTTTTTCAGATTAGCTTTCAATCTGAAGCAAGTAAAGATACTTTTCAAGGAATTTAAAACTAAAAGAAAAAAAGAACTTAAAAAAAAGATTAAAAAAATAGAATCTGCAAAAACATGTTGGATGAGAACTAAACAAAATTTGGTCTCTCAATTTACCCAAGCTCAAATTTCAGAGATGAGAAATAAGTTTATATAACATATTAAAAGTTGGGAAATTAAAAGTTGGGAAATTAATTTACAAACTGATTGTTATAGCCAGTTTGTTGTGTTGTATTGAGGCTATAAAATAGATTTAAAAGATTTTATTTAATCTTTACACATAAAATTTGCTGTGTAAGTAGAATTATACTAATAATTGAATTTACAACAGTTGATGAGAGAGGCCATTTCTGAGGCCTTAATAGACTTTATTTATACAAATGATTTAAAAAAAAGATGCAATTTTTTAAAAATTAAAATGAATAAACTACCTCAAATAGAAGTTTTAGTGCAATTAAACTCAATGAAATACATTTTTAGAAAGGGCCTAAAATCAAAATAGACATTTGTCCCATGTAGAATTAACATAAAGATATGTTCTGTTAGAGCAAGTTTGTTTTTTTTTTTATTCAAAAGGATTCTTTTAGAAGAAAAATAAGCTTAGGCACAATGTTGGTCATAAAATAGTTTATAAAAAGAATTTTTGTTTATTATTATTATTATTATTATTTGTTATTCTTCAAAACTTAAATTTTTTATATATTGCATTCATTTTTATTATTATGAAGAAAAGCAAAAAAAAAAAAAAAACATTAATGACCTCCCCTACACACTCATGTTTCTATATACAATATTAAGTCAGTTTTTGAAGAAGGGGGTAGGAGAAGCATACGCAGAAAAAAAAACCCTTAAAAACAAGAGAAATTTCAAAGAAATATTTTAATGCCAAGAAATTGACTAACTTTTAGATGAAGTTGAGGAATTTTCTTTAAGTGAAATTTATAAAAAAAACAAAAAAAAAAACGTAAAGGTATTGATACCATGTTGAATTTCTGGCAGAGTCGTTAGCATCCTGAAAGTTGTTTAAGACAGCTGAAGTAATTCTTTACAGTCACTTTTATTGTTTCAGCCATTCTAGCCTTCTTCAAAGGTACAAGCTATATATGCTAATAAACAGATCTTAAAATTATTAGGCAAAGATAAGTGAGGACTCTTCAGAAAAGAGTGGCAAAAAATATACTGAGGATGAGACAAACCAGTCAGGATATTTGCCACTATTTCCTGAAAGCAACTGCAGAATGGCATTGGAGCAACAAGAAAAGCAACAAAGTTCACAGGTATGAATTGTTCATATGTGCTTATAGAATTGTTACAATTACAGATTCTCACGGAGGGAAATATTAGGAAAAAAAAAACACTTTTGGAAATTTGAGTTTAGGGTCCAAATCTAGAGAAGAAAAATGTTTTTGTAAGAATTCCTTTGTGTGTGTTCATCCATCATCCAACATCCAAAAATGGAATTTGAAACATTTTTTATTGCATGTTTTATTGTATAAAGTCAAAAAAATAGGGAAACAATGTTGGGTTTTTTTTGTGTCTTAGGAAAATTAAAACATTTTTTTCAAGTTGAGCCATCACAGTGCAACACTTGGGAGAAGTAAAGAGAGAGAGAAAGAGAGTGCAAGAACAAGGAGGTAGGTAGAGATAAAGTAAGAGGGGGGTAGGTAAAGAGTAAGAGCAAGGAGGAGTAGCTAGAGAGAGAAAGAGAGCAAGAGAGTAGAGAGAGAGAGAGAGAAAAAAGCAAGGGGAGTAGAGAGAGAGAAAAAAGAGCAAGGGAGTAGAGAGAGAGAGAGAAAAGAGCAAGGGAGTAGAGAGAGAGAGAGAAAAGAGCAAGGGAGAGAGAGAGAGAGAGAAAAGAGCAAGGGAGTAGAGAGAGAGAGAGAAAAGAGCAAGGGAGTAGAGAGAGAGAGAGAAAAGAGCAAGGGAGTAGAGAGAGAGAGAGAAAAGAGCAAGGGAGTAGAGAGAGAGAGAGAAAAGAGCAAGGGAGTAGAGAGAGAGAGAGAAAAGAGCAAGGGAGTAGAGAGAGAGAGAAAAAAGAGCAAGGGAGTAGAGAGAGAGAGAAAAAAAAGAGCAAGGGAGTAGAGAGAGAGAAAAAGAGCAAGGGAGTAGAGAGAGAGAAAAAGAGCAAGGGAGAGAGAGAGAGAAAAGAGCAAGGGAGTAGAGAGAGAGAAAAGAGCAAGGGAGTAGAGAGAGAGAAAAGAGCAAGGGAGTAGAGAGAGAGAAAAAAGAGCAAGGGAGTAGAGAGAGAGAAAAGAGCAAGGGAGTAGAGAGAGAGAAAAGAGCAAGGGAGTAGAGAGAGAGAAAAGAGCAAGGGAGTAGAGAGAGAGAAAAGAGCAAGGGAGTAGAGAGAGAGAAAAGAGCAAGGGAGTAGAGAGAGAGAGAAAAGAGCAAGGGAGAGAGAGAGAGAAAAGAGAGCAAGGGAGTAGAGAGAGAGAAAAGAGCAAGGGAGTAGAGAGAGAGAAAAGAGCAAGGGAGTAGAGAGAGAGAAAAGAGCAAGGGAGTAGAGAGAGAGAAAAGAGCAAGGAGTAGAGAGAGAGAAAAGAGCAAGGGAGTAGAGAGAGAGAAAAGAGCAAGGGAGTAGAGAGAGAGAGAGAGAAAAGAGCAAGGGAGTAGAGAGAGAGAGAGAGAAAAGAGCAAGGGAGTAGAGAGAGAGAGAAAAGCAAGGGAGTAGAGAGAGAGAGAAAAAGAGCAAGGGAGTAGAGAGAGAGAGAAAAGAGCAAGGGAGTAGAGAGAGAGAAAAGAGCAAGGGAGTAGAGAGAGAGAAAAGAGCAAGGGAGTAGAGAGAGAGAAAAGAGCAAGGGAGTAGAGAGAGAGAAAAGAGCAAGGGAGTAGAGAGAGAGAGAAAAGAGCAAGGGAGAGAGAGAGAGAAAGAGCAAGGGAGTAGAGAGAGAGAAAAGAGCAAGGGAGTAGAGAGAGAGAGAGAGAGAAAAGAGCAAGGGAGTAGAGAGAGAGAGAGAGAAAAGAGCAAGGGAGTAGAGAGAGAGAGCAATGGAGTAGAGAGAGAGAGCAAGGGAGTAGAGAGAGAGAGCAAGGGAGAGAGAGAGAGAGCAAGGGAGTAGAGAGAGAGAGAGCAAGGGAGTAGAGAGAGAGAGAAAAGAGCAAGGGAGTAGAGAGAGAGAGAGAGAAAAGAGCAAGGGAGTAGAGAGAGAGAGAGAGAAAAGAGCAAGGGAGTAGAGAGAGAGAGAGAGAAAAGAGCAAGGGAGTAGAGAGAGAGAGAGAGAGAGAAAAGAGCAAGGGAGTAGAGAGAGAGAGAGAGAAAGAGCAAGGAGCAGAGAGAGAGAGAGAGAAAAGAGCAAGGGAGTAGAGAGAGAGAGAGAGAGAAAAGAGCAAGGGAGTAGAGAGAGAGAGAGAAAAGAGCAAGGGAGTAGAGAGAGAGAGCAAGGGAGTAGAGAGAGAGAGAGAGCAAGGGAGTAGAGAGAGAGAGCGAGCAAGGGAGTAGAGAGAGAGAGCAAGGGAGTAGAGAGAGAGAGAGAGCAAGAGAGTAGAGAGAGAGAGCAAGAGAGTAGAGAGAGAGAGCAAGAGAGTAGAGAGAGAGAGCAAGAGAGTAGAGAGAGAGAGAGAGCAAGGGAGTATAGAGAGAGAGAAAGGACAAGGGAATAGATACATTGAAAGGGTAGAGAGAGATACTGAGTGGGCAAAAAGAGAGAGACAAGGAGGAGAGAAATAGGGCAGACAATTTCTTTTTAATGCTTATTCCAAATAACACTTTCATATATCGTTACAGTGCAATACAGTACAGTCAATAGAATTGTTCCTATTTTTACAATGAAATATAAAATTTGTTTGCCACAGAAGAAATTTATATTCTGAATAAACATTTATTTTGTATTTTGAAATAAAAATTTCAATTCTTTATGAAAAAACAGTTAAATTAAAATAATCTGAGTCTCATTTTAACTTGAGTAAATTAAAACAAAAAAAAAATTACATTTACACAGAATAGCAAGGTATTTTTTTTTCATATATATATATATATTCTTTCACATGCTCTATCAAGTTGGAATGAAGTTTAACAAACTTGCTTAAGTTAGAGAAAGACTTGGAAATGACAACTGATAGTAACAGGATTACAAGATGAACTCAACAAAACTAAAAGTACTAATATTTTTACATTAATTTTATTAGTTGCTGTGGATTTTAAAAGCACATACATGGGTATCAAGAGTAAAAATGGCTTCCGAGTCTAATTCTTACTTTTAAGAGACATCACTGCCAAGGTCTCAAAAAACCTCTAGCCTTTACAAGATGTGCCATATGACAGTACTGAAAAGAAATGCTATATATGATTTATGTGGGAAAGGTGTATTTGGGTAAATTTTATAACAGTTCTAAGCTTTGAGAAATAAATTGTTAATAAACTTAAAGCTGTTTTGGAATGGGAATCATTTTGCTATTTCACATATTTCCTTTTTAATGGATAGTACTTTGTTTATAAATCAAAACTTTTAAGGCAAGAGATGATGAGGAGGAAGAGATTGTGAGAAAAAGAGGCGAGGGGGTAGATTGTGAGAAAAAGAGGCGAGGGGGTAGATTGTGAGAAAAAGAGGCGAGGGGGCAGATTGTGAGAAAAAGAGGCGAGGGGGCAGATTGTGAGAAAAAGTGGTGAGGGGGCAGATTGCGAGGAAAAAATAAGAAAGAATGTAGGATTTTGGTTGAAAAATTTCATATTAATTCTAACATATAAACATCTATGTATTAATGATTTTAACCTAAATTTTAAAGTAAAATTGTTTCTATATTTGCTATTGTTAAATGAACTTAGCAAGCTCTTTAACTGATTGGGGAGGGGTGATTTAATCAATTCTTTTTTTTTAGAAAACTATATTATTTAAGAATGGAGCAAAATGAATTCAAAGTCTTAAAAAGTTGTTTAAGCGACTGAACATATTTCATTATTATGTGTGACCATAATCTCTACACAGACTCATTATACACCATTCATCAGATATACAATTCATAAATAACAAAAGAAATAAAAATGGCTTTTATTATATATATATATATATATATATATATATATATATATATATATATATATATATGCTACAGCAATAAACCACAATACAACATGGCCAAATAAACAAAAAATAGAGGTAATCATATCTGACGGTCAACAAATTCCAGATATGATTGCTGGTATTTCTACATCATTCCATTAATGAATATTCAAATCAAAATGGCCAAAATCCTGATGAAGGTTTTAAACTGATCTGCAAATATCCAATTATCTTATGGGACCTAAGTGTTCTCAAATATGATAGAATTGTCAAACTAAATTTGATTTTTGTGCATACATAGTGTCATGCGATTGTATTTTTCTTAATCGTAAACTTGGATTTGTCGATAGATGAAAGCATTATCAGATTAGTCCATAATGTGAACTGATTCTCAGAATTGTTGTGTATTACAAAAAGTGTCAAATTCAAGTATACTTTGTTGTCTAAAATAACACTTTAAAAAAAAAAAAAAAGAGTATTATTTCCTTATGACTTGTACACTAGGGGAAGACTAAAGAATAGATTGACAAAAACACTGTGCTAACCACAAATGTCACCAAAAAGAAAAAAGGAAGTCCAATATTCTGAACAACTGTTGGAATTTTTTTTCTGCTATTTAATACTGATTTAGTTCAAAATGTGAGAGAAGGTAGAAACTTTAATTATATTTGTTTGTAGTCAAACACAGACTGAGAACTAATTGTAAACTAGTAGAAGGAATATTAGAATTGGTAGTTGCAGCCAATACGGAAGAGAAAGAGAGAGAGAAAGCAATCCGCACAAAGTAAAATTGTATATTGGTAATTCAAGGCTCAGTTTGTGTCAAGGTTGAACTAAAGCACAATAGAGTTCAGGTTGAATTGTCAAAACAAAAACTAAAAACAACTTATATTGGCTTTTTGTTTTGCGCTCTAATTTTTTTTTTTTTCCTTTTTGTTAGGGAAGTCTCTTTGACAAATATTGTCAAATACCATACACCCATCACACAAACCAGTAATACATATATTTATATTATTATTGTTGTTGTTGCTTTTTGTTATAGAAAGTTTATAAAATCTCAGTTTTTCTTTTTTTTTTTTTCTTTGAAGGGAAAGTCCTGAAAATAGAAGGTGGAGAGTAATTCAAGTCCACATATTGTGCACACTTTAAGCTTCACTCTCTATTCTGTATTTGTCACCAGCAGGGGTACTCTGTTTCCAAAATTTCATATTTGCCATTTTTGCTTTCATCTGACTTGGTCGATGCTGAAAATACATTTAAAGAAGGTATTAAAAAAATAAAAATAAATTTAAAAAAAAATAAAAGCTTCCACATAGCAACAATAAGGAGACAACAACTCATTTGAGAAAACATTACATATATAGACTGAAAAGTTCTCTGCCCAACCAAAGGGTTCAGTTAGTCAGTTAAGTGCCATATGTGATACACACTAGCTGGGCAGAACACTTTCCTGCAGTAGGTTGCCATTGTTTTCTGCAGTAGACTGGTTGCCAACTAAGGCTATAAAACCCATCTGTCCTGCTATTTAACCCATAGGTGAAGAGAGAGTTTCCCAAGAGTATTTGCATGTGGAATGCAACAAATTCAACTGGAAATAATAAATGTTTTAGCATCCCTGTGTTTATGTTATTTTTAAAATATTCAAGAAAAAAAAAAATTTCCTCTCACTTGCTGACATTACCATAGTTTGGCAACAGAATTCAGATTCACACAAAATAAAAAAATAAATAAAAATATAATTACTACCAGAACTATTATTACAATATTCACCAAAATAGTAAGCTACAATGGAAGAATTAAAAACTATTATGATATAAATATGGAAATTAAAACTTCAGAAGAACTATTTTGTATGACAGAAAAAACAAAAAACAAAAAAGAAATACGTTTGCAAGAGGAGAAAGACTACCAAGAACAAAACTTTCAGTTGAAACAACAACAAATGGTCTTTGACTTAATTTTGAAAAATACCATAGACAAAAATACAACAGACTTGTTTACTCCAGATGCCATTGCAAACTCAATAAATGAATTCAATTATGAACCAGAGAATGGTATAACCTTCAAAACATACTATAGAAGATACAAAGGAATCTTTGAGAAGAATTGTGCTCTCTGAAAAAATCCACCTACTATTAAGGAAGTTGGCCCCAGGTGAACACAAAAAATATATTAATTACATTCTGCCCAAACAATTTGAAGAAAGAAGAAATAAATTTTCAATAATCTAATCTAATCAAAACTTATTTATAAATGGAACTTTGTGTGTGTGTTTGAGTGTGTCTGTGTGTGCACATTACCTATCAACTCTGAAACGGCTTAACCAATTTTCTTGAAAAGTTTTACTATAAGCATCTGCGAGTGTTTTTAGCTAGGTTTTGTGTCGAGGTACCCCCGATAAATATCGAAAATCGATAATCAAAAAAATCTGGTTATAGAAGGAGAGGTCCGATTTTAATCAAATTTGATATACTCATAGACAAAGACATAAGAAACGATATTCAGAAGTTTCAAGGTTGCAGTTCTTACAATAGTGCAGAAAATATATATATATATATATAAAAAGCAAGATGTTTGTGTGTGTGTGTGTGTGTGTTTATCTGTATGTCCTTTATACAAATCCACAATTTTTATCCAATTCTCAGCAAACTTCACACAAATATTCTTTAGGCTGAGTCTGAGCTCCAGGACCATGGATTAGTTTTAAAGCTTTCATTACACCCGAGCAACGCCGGGCTATACTGCTAGTATGTTAATAGTTCTTTAAAACTATAAACATATGATCAAAAATTTTTGGTGAAAGAACATCATTATTCAATGCAAGGTGGAATTGCCTAAATTTTTTTAAAAAATGAGGACAATGATTTTACCACATACACAGGAATCTTAAATAAAGAATGCAAAAAACTCAAGCTTAATGAATTGACTTCAGACTCTTAAGTGTTTAATATTCGTCCTAGGTTTAATGTCAAGTGCGGACGCTGACATAAAATCCTTGATCTAAACCAAACTTGAAAAGGAGTTGAAAATAACTCTTCAAAATGTTGCTGAAGAGTATCAGCGCACAGTAAATTTAAAGCTGGACACCAAAGTATAAATGAGAGAAGTAATTATAAAATACACAATGTCTGACCATCCAATGAAAAATATAGGGGGTTTTGAAACTCCTGGTAATGAAATAAGAAAATACAAAAAACCCTCCTCAATATCAGTTAAAAAAATATCAGAAATTGTACTCAGCACCAAATACTTGTTATGGATGTGATGGAAAACACTTTAAATCTGACTGTTTTTTCAGAAATAAGAAATGTTATCAGTGTGGCAGAATAGGCCATAAAAGTAGCAGTTGTAAAACCAAAAAAATGGAGCAGAAAAAATTTAAAAGTTCGTCAATAAAGTAAATGCATTGAATAAAGTCGGCACACAAAAGAAAAAAATTACTAATACTACAATTGAGAAATCTACAAAAAGGGAAATGTTTTTGTTACAATTAACAATACAAAAATTTACTAAAACTGGACACTGGGCCCGACATCACAATTATCAATGAAAAAACTTGGAGGAATCAAGGTAAATCTACAAAGGAAATTAGGAAAACCTAGACTATTAACTCAAAACTGCTTGTGATGTTTCAGGTGAAAAGTTAAATTTTCTAGATGAATTCACCTGTAAAATTTGTTTTGTGGGTTAAACTCAAAAAGCAGTTGTTTACATGTTAAAAAATAAATTAATTTGTTCGAAACTGATGGCATCGCCCTATTCAATCTGAGCGACCTGCCAATCAATTCAGTCTGTAACAAAATTAATATCAAAAGCACAAATACAACAGAGAGATTCAAAATGGTATTAAAAAGAAAATTCCTGGAATTTTTTTCTGAAGGTATTGGATTATGTAAAAAGCAAAATCAAAATTCAAAATAAAAGAGAATGCAATACCATTGTTCGGATCAAAAAGAACCCTAACCCTTTGCGGCATTAGATCCAATCAATGATGAATTAGAAAGATTCAAGAAATTAGGGGTAATATCTAAATTAGAATATTTGAAGTAGGCATCACCTACTGTATATGTTAAAAAAAAGAACAATAAGTATGCACAGATTTCTCTACAGGGTTGAACGAGTCTGGAAGAAATTTTCACTAAACTTGGAAAAATTTTTTCCAATTTGGACTTATCAGATGCATACTTACAAATACCTATTGAAGAAGAATGTTCTAAACTACTGACCATAAATACCCATAAGGGAATTTGTTCAACAAACTCCCTTTTGGAATTAAAGTAGCGCCAAGCATTTTCCAGCAAGTAAAGGACACAATACTTGTGCGATTGGATTTCACAGAAGCCTATCTGCACAATATATTAATAAAAAGCAAATCCAAACAACATATTAAAATAGTGTTTGGAAGGATAAAAGAATACAGTTTTAAACCAAGCAAAACTAAGTGTGAATTATTTATTACCAGAAAACGATACCTAGATCAAACAATAGATGATAAAGGTTGATGACCAGATCCTGCATAATCAAGTGGAATTAAGGACATGCCCACTACGACTGGCATAAGAAAATTGCAAGCATTCCTGGGCTGAGCAAACTTCATATATACATTAAAAACATGCATGAACTAACACCACCATTAAATGCTTAACTGAAAAAAAAAAAATACAAAATGGGACCGGACAGAAAAGTGTCAGGAGGTCAGGATGCCTTTGAAAAATATTAAGAAAGTCCTAACATCTGATTTGTTGTTAATGCATTTCAATCCAAAATTGAAAATTATTGTAGCATCTGACTCAAGCGACTTTGGAAGAGGAGCTGTTATTCTCCACAAGTAGAATGATGCAACAATGAAGCCTATAGTACACACTTTTAAGTCTTTGATAGCTGAAAAAAAAAAAAAAAAAAAAAAAAAAAAAAAAAACTATAGTCAGATTGAAAAAGAATCTCTGGCCATTGTGTTTGCAATGAAAAAATTTCACAAGTTTTTATATGGACATGAATTTCTGTTGCAGACAGACTATTGCCCACTATTATCTATTTCAGTTAAGTGCCATACATGATACACGCTTGGCCGATCACGTCTCGAAAGATACATGACTGACTGGGCAGAAGATTATCCCGCAGTAGGTTGCCATTTCTTTCTGCAGTAGACTGGTTGCCGACCAAGGCTATAGAACCCAATCTGTCCTATTATTTGACTCATAGATAGAGGGAGAAGCGATGTATTATATTATTATGTAGTAATTAGTGGGGGATCAGTTTATTACTTCATAACAATATAAAACCGATCTCCCACTTTATGACCACTAGAAGTTTTAATCATGATTCAAACTATTGTATTCAGTCAGTCAGTTAAGTGCTATACGTGATACACACTTGGGCGATCATGTCTCTTTTGAGACATGACTGACTGGGCAGAAGATTATCCCGCAGTAAGTTGCCATTGCTTTCTGCAGTAGACTGGTTGCCAGCCAAGGCTATAGAACCCAATCTGTCCCATTATTTAACCCATAACTGGAGGGAAGAGATGGATTAATACCTTTCCCAAGGGTATTTGCATGTAAGTGAATGCAAGGAATTCAGCTGGAATCTGAACTCGATTCCTCGTTTCAAGTCGATATCCACTGCACCACAACACACATTTATAGTTCTAAAAAAGGTGTTCCCATGCACACAGCAAACCAATTACAACACTGGGGAACCATTTTGCTGAACTGTAATTATAAGACAGAATTCTTAACATCGAAGAAACTAAGTCATACAGACAGCCTATCCTGATTAATTCTAAAGTTTTGTAAACCATTAGAAGATCTTGTTATTGTTGCAATAAGGGCAGAGAATAAAATAATATCCTGGATAATACAATAAGGGGGTTGCCGACATCTGTTGATGAAATTAGAACTAAGTCGCAGAATGACGACTTAGATCTAATGAAAATGAAGGACCAGATTAAAAGTAAAATAACAAATAAGAAATTAAATATCAGTAATTCATTCTCCATATGGAATGGGATATTGATGTACGCCAACAGAGTCATGATTACAGTATCATTACAAAGATGTATGTTGAAGGAGTTTTATATTGACCATCTTGTAATGTTGAGAATGAAGTCAATTATGAAATGTTATACATACTGGCAAAGAATAGATGAAGATATACAAAACCTCATGCAGAGGGTGTGCTATAGTGGCAAAATCCCCACCAATTAAATATCAACCTTGGCCAGAAATGGACATTTTGTGATCCCAACTACACATAGATTTTGTTGGACTAGTATGCAAAGCTTATTTGATAATGGTCAACAGCTATACCAAGTGGTCGGAAATAATGAAGAGCAAAAGACCTACTGTGAACATAGCAATTAATTTCTTGCACAAAATATTCTCAAGATACATATTCAATTAAATACAATTGTATCAGACACAGTTTATGTCTAGCGAATTTAAATTATTTTCTAAGTTACGACAAAGCAAATACCTATCTACACCCCCATATTATCTGAAATCTAATGAACAGGCAGAGTGCTTTTTTAGACATTTAAAAGGTCACTTAAAAAATCAGAAGGGGAGCAAATAGATGAAAAGGTGCTTCAATTTTTGAGCGTATATAGGATTACACCAAACACCAATTCTAAATCTGGGATGTCACTTGCAGAACCGATGTTTGCAAGGATAGAATCAGTATTTAATAAGATATTACCTGAATGAAGGACAAAACCACCAAGAAATATTGCGGAAAATAAATACTTTTACCCTGGTGAAAAGATGCAGTTTACAGTGTATGAAAGAGGTAAGGAGTACTAGAAGTACAAAGAGTACTAGGAAGATGGCATAATTAACTAAACTGGAAAATACCAGACATGAAGTCCTGATGGAGGCAATTTATGATACATTTGATATACCTACGCTACCAGTAATAGTGGAACCGCAGCAATACGGAAAAAGAAAAAGGAACAATATGGAGTTCCTAAGTGTGGAACACGCACTTAAAAAGTTTAGACTACAAAAGATTGACTCCAGAACAAGTCAACTCAAAAGAAGAGGTGTCACGTATAATTAAGCGTTGATATCGACATGTGGTTGAATGCTGATCGTCATATAACGAAACTATGAGAACAGATTATTCTACTGAGGATCATGTGACTAAGATAATAACCTATATTAAGCACGAGACAGAACTCAAGGTGGATCAACTGGATTACGAGTAGCAGCAGCTGTTGTACTAGTTACAGTCGAGTAGTAGAGTTCAGTGTTCACAGTGTGATATTACTATTTACTTACTTAGGACTACCCACCCCCAAGAGAGGATACTATGAATTATCAGGAGGAACCTCTTAATACAGTACTATTTGCAAATTACGCAAATAACTATCTTGCAATAACAAGATACCAAAATACTACCTTGTAGTAATAACTATTACTACAAATCCATGAATAACTGAAGTAATATACCAAGACCCAAGACAATACAACACATCGGTAAGCTTTTCGGTCACAACAATAACCAAACAAAGTTACAACACTTTTCACAGCATAGGTAAACTAATGCACACTATATTATCTTTTATATATATTATTATCTATATTATATGTATACTAGCAGGATAGCCCGGCGTTGCTCGGGTGTAATGAAAGCTTTAAAACTAATCTATGGTCCTGGAGCTCAGACTCTTTGGACGTTGGCACGAAAGACTAAAACGCAATAGTTGTTTCCAGTTAAATTGAAACCGTAGACTGAAAGAAAAATGAATGGATGTAAGTCAAATTTTGATTTCCTGGTATCGATATCAAATAAGTTTTTTTCGTCGTAAACTGAATTTTGAAGGCTAAATAAGTCCTCTGAGTAAATGGTATCATGGCTGAGACTAAAAACTACAATTATACCTACTTAGAGCCAAACCCGAAGCAAAAACTAAAATAAAAGGGCTGGAAAAAATACAGACATACAGGCAGACACACACACACACAACCATCTTGCTTATATATATATATATATATATATATATATATATAAAATAAAATAAATTTTGATGTTCAAAACTGTTGAATGATCATTTCAACATGAAATCCCTAAGAGAGATTCCACATCTCATCGGCAACTACCACATTTCAAAATGAAATAAAAAATGAAGGTTAAGAATTAAAAAATTTATGTCACAAAAAGAAAACGGTTAGCAATCAACGTCTATTTTTAGATTTTGGACAATTTTACTTTTAGATAGAGTTGTAAGTGAAAAAATTGGAAAATTAGGCTTTGTCTAGCTTTACAAAGGGAAAGGGGTTAAAGGAAGGAATAGGAAGTGGTGTTAAATTGAGAATTGGGTTAAACAAAACAGAAGGAAAAGGAGGGAAGTGGTAAAAAGGAAAAAGAAAAATTTCCATATTTTAGAGACGCTCGATACGTGTCAAACAAAATAAATGGGTTAAAGTATTAGAAAAAAGATTTTTAGGGGAAAAAAGCAGATATATGATTTAATTAAGTTAATCTAACTAATGATAAATCTAGATATAAATAAAATAAAAACAAAAAAATAAAAATAAAAAAATAAAATTTAATTTAATTTAAAAAATTTTCTAAAAATTATTTAAAAATATTTTTATAAAAATTTATGTGAAAAAGATATATATATATACTTGCAGAAGAAATCGGGGGTTAAATTAGTAAAAGTATCCATATTTTATAAAGATAGATAATCAAAGGAGACAGGAAGAGGAAGGTAGAGGGGTTAAAATTACTATTTAAAAATTAAATTAATTTATCAAAAACAGTTAAATTTATATTTACTCTCTTAAAATCTAAAATTAGAATTTAAAATTTAAATGTTCACAAATTTCACTCTATGGTGGCTCTTACTAATGAATTCCTTTCACCTGCAGACATTAGATATTTATGTACATTTTTCAGATTATCTTTAAAAACTAAATGCTCAAAAATTAGTAAACACAATGTATCTGGGATTTGATGTGATAAGTACTGATATCTATGATATCAAACCCCAGCTTTCACATTGAGTGCAGTGTTGATTTTCTAAAACAACCAAAACTCCAAAACTCAGTCAGTCAGTCAGTCAAGTGCCATACATGCTTGGGTGATCATGTCTCGAAAGAGATATGACTGACTGGGCAGAAGATTATCCCGCAGTAGGTTGCCATTACTTGTTTGTTTGTTTGTTTGAAGGTTTAATGACCTATCAATCCTTATGGGATCATTTAAGGTCATAACAAATGATTTGGAGTAAGGTTATATTATTTTTACAGAATTTTGGAAGATGTCTTGCTTTTTAAACTTTTCCATTGCTTTCAAGTTGCATTACTTTTTAAATTTTTCCCCCGTGAGGGTCAGATCTATTTTTGATCTTCAGATCTTTACTTAGATTATATTTTGTGGTATAGTTTGATCTTTTTGAGGAAGGTTAAAATAGTATTAGAGTTTATTTTTTCGAAAAGATCTTTCAGGTTGTTAACATTGTAGAGGGATTGCCGGATATATGTAAAGTCACTGCAGTCAAGTAGACCTGTTCATAAGGCCCAGTGGATATAGACGTTGGTTAGTTCCTGTGACTTGACCAAGTTGTGTGTTCAAATAGT
Organism: Ascarosepion bandense; assembly: GCA_037127315.1. Lineage (NCBI taxonomy): Eukaryota > Metazoa > Mollusca > Cephalopoda > Sepiida > Sepiidae > Ascarosepion > Ascarosepion bandense. Next base: position 7,226,935 of record JBBBDQ010001417.1, read on the forward strand.
GAACAGGTAACTTACAGGGTTAGAGGGAGATAACTCATGACTACCAAAAGAAGCACTACTACACAAGAAATTAAGCTCATATACCCCAGGATTCGGTTCGAAATTCCTAGCACCTGAAGAAGGCCAGAGCATACAACAGTTGAAGCGTTGTACAAATGGCAACAAAGATGAGGACAATAGTCCGAATAATTTAAATACTGTAAAACAAAAACTTATCTAATAACTCAATAGATAAGCATCATTTAAATAAAGCAATACTTACTTCCATCATCCAGATTCCGAGGGGAGTGGTGGGATGAGAATAACCATAAAAACACCAGATCCCCACAGAAATGCACAGAATTAAGAGAATAACAATAACAATTATAACAGCAACTGGAACTGAAAAATGAAAAAGAAAAAAAAAAAGAAAAAGAAAAATCAAATCTCAAACATTAACAATTTTCAAAAAACAAAAAATGCGTTTAAATACAATTGTTTCCCAAGAAAAAGAAAACCAAACCCTGACATTTTAAATTTCATTAGTCACAAAGGTAGTCAAAATTTGTAGGAAATGAACAGAGTAGGTCAAAAAATCAATAAAGTATAGGACACTTATATATATATATATATATATAAAAAACTATTATTATGAGTGTATCTTCACCATAAAAAATGACAGTAAAACATCCAAGAGTATTATTAACTGTTCCCTCACAGGTTATCACCCCTGAGTGCAACAGGAAGGAAAAAAATATATATATACTTGCACAAATAGACAACATTCTTTATTATAATAGAGAGGATATATATATATTCCCTACTCAACATAATTATTGCAAAAAAATAAAATAAGGTAATGATAAAAAGCAAACATGCAGCAAGAGGTTTAATAACTGTTAGTAAAAAAAAATGAACTGAGCTGATGATGCTTCACTATTAACTGCCTCTTTCCATGAGTGTGACAGGAGGGATATATATATATATATATATATATATATATACACACACACAGAGTCTTTAGTATAATAGGGAGGATAATTATTCAAAAATAGGCCACAATTTCAGGCATTTCAGAATTTTTTCTTTAGCAAAAACTACAAGTTACTGCATGGATCCAAATATGGATTGGGAAGAGGGCATTTGAATGAAAAAGTTTTTCAAGTTTTTTTTTAATCAGTATCCCCCCCATACAAAGCAGTAATGCCAGTAAAATGCAAGGGCTTTGTCGTCGTTTTGCGGCCTTGGCCGAGATAGAACTCACTACACTCCTCCAGTATTCCCTGTGCATCTGGAACCCTGACGCAGTTTGCAGCAAAATTCATAATCTTGTCAAATAGCTGAATACTTGATGCTTCGCCAGGGCTACCAAGGGTGTTTTTATTGTGACACCAACACTAGATGGGTTGCTTCCAGGCCCCATCCTGTTATTTAACCCATAACTGGAGGGAAGTGACGGATTAATACCTTCCCCAAGGGTACCAGTGCTGAAGTGAATGCAGGTTACTCAACTGGAATTTGAACTTGGCTCACCGATTTCTCTTTCCAAGCCGATATCCACTGCACCACAACGCACATCCATCACTGAACGCTTACAGTGCCTGGTATCCCCAAGTGGTCACCCACCTAAGTACTGACCAGGCTCAATGTTGCTTAACTTCAGTGATCGAGCGAGAACCGTTGTATTCAATATGATATGGCCGTAAGCACGCACATCCATCACTAAACGCTTACAGCGCCTGGTATTCCCAAGTGGTCACCCACCTAAGTACTGACCAGGCTCAACATTGCTTAACTTCGGTGATCGACCAAGAACCGGTGTATTCAACGTTATATGCCGTAAGCAAGGGCTTACAGTGTGTGGAAAACTTAGAAACAGAAACAATTAAGCTGAAAAAGAGAAGAGAGTAATCAGGAGGACAGTAGGTAGCGACCGACAATTAATTGCCATATGTATGGCAATTAATTGACTGACTTAAGATGAAGAGAGAAAAACCAATAAATAAAGTATACAGTGAAATTATTTCAAATGTAAACTGCTATTATGTTTCATGCCACCCTTGGATTAGTACAATACAATCTTCCAACTTCCGTTCAGTCTTAATTAAATTTCAAGATCTGTTTTGCCTTAACTAAAAAGAGTGAAAACAGTGCTAAAAAAGGTCATTACCATTTTATTGCCAACTTGCAGCGCCTTTCACATGATTCATGGATTGTTTCTTTGACTTATCAGCCTAAAGTATTTTTATTTAAAGCTAAGTAAGGCATTTTACATTGTGAGAATTTTTTTTCGTGAGTTATATTGCATTAACAATTTTTTGAAGGATAATGATTTTTTCCAGATACAAGCCCTACTATTTCACTCTTTAACCCATTTTAACCCAGTGTCCTCAGGTTTTAGAACATTAAATTAATTTACAAATCACAAGAATTTTTCTTCAAACCGATCAATATTTGGAAGGTAATTTTATTGGTGAATCAATATGTCCTCACAACCTATATATTATGATTTATACCCATTATTTTTTACAGTTTTTTATGCTTTCCTCAAATGAGGACACTGGGTTAAAATGGGTTAAATCTTTCCCAAGAGTATTTCCTTGTGAGTAAGTGCAAAAACTCCAACTAAGCCTTTCAAATGATGGCAGCATTATTACAGGATTTGCAATTAAAGCATTTCAAATAAGAGGTAAAATTATCATGATCAAAAGCTAGGCAGCAATTAAGTTTTTATTTTTTCAATTACTATTATTAAAAATTTATTTCAAATTCAGATTTACTAAAATTTGATAGTTGACTTTCATAAAAAAAAGGGACCTAGTATTTTTTTAAATTATAGACTTTTTTTTAATCATCCTGTCTACTGTGCATGAAGAACAGAGACTTTCATTGTTTTCTATCAAAAATCATCAAAACTAGTTGAACTATTTTACTAGTTTTTACTTATTTTACATTTTTCTGACAGCATTAAAAATGTTAATGTCCTTTATAAATAACCAATTTGTAATTATACAAGCCTTGAAAAATGTTCAAGTCTAAAGCAGCCAACTTCTGGAACGCCTTTGAAAACAAACATTTTAACTATCATTAGCAATTAAGGATGCCAGTTAATTTCTGTAATTATGACTGCATTCTATAAAATACAACTTGGAGGAAAATTTTGTACCCCACATAAAATAAAAAAATAAAATAAAACAACTTTGTGTTTTAAAATATATTCTTATTAAAGGCCTTAAACTTTAAAAGAAAAAAGTCTTTAAATAATTTTTTTTTTAAATTGTGCAAAAACTGTATCCAAAGTTTTGTTTTTTAAATTTCTAAATGATAATTCTAGGTTGGCCAGAAAGTTCTGACTCACTCAAGAAGTGGAAAGAAAACAACAAATCTTGATTTGTCTGGTGAAATTTTCAAGTAGTACTGCATTTTGAACTTGTTAACATCGTCGAACCATTAATACTAAACTGTATTGTCAGCATCTAGAATGCATGTACAACAAACTAAAAGGAGTACCTTGCTTTGGTCAATCAAAGTCAGGCTTCGTTTCAGAAAGACAATGTGAGGCCACACACTGCCAGGTTGACAGTTCAAACAGATGGACGGGGTTGAGATACTTCCACATCCACCATTCAGTCCCCTTGCTTCTCCAAGTGACTATGGCCTACTCTGTTCAATGGCACACTTCCTCCAAAACCAGCAATTCAACACTTTTGATGAAGTGACAGAAGGATGTTTATAGTTTTTTTTATTTAAAACTGGTATCTGGGACAAATTCCAAATCTAACAGAAGACCAATGAGAATGATAGACTATTTTAAAGAATAAATTTTGGTGTTACTCCATAAAATTTGTTGTTTTCTTTCCATTTCCTAAGCGAGTCAGGACTTTCTGGCCATCCTGATATATCTACATAGATTACTGTAATAATCTCAAATATTGTGTAAAGTAAAAAAAAATAAAGGAGAGAACTCTGTAGCATTTTCTTTACAAACTAGATGAACCAGTTTTACAAGAGAAATAGAATTCTCATTTCTGGTTTTTCAAACATCTATAATGGGACATTCATTTGGGTTTTGCATTGTATGAAGAAACATTGATTTTTAGTTGCAAGATTGAATACAAAGTAGAATGTTCAGTCAAAATAAAAAGAACTCTGGCAAGTTGAAAGCAGACATTTCATGTGTAGATTAGTACATCAAATAAACATTGCAAAACATAAAAATAAGTTAAAGAAAATCACAAGCAAGCAAAACATGCTGAAAAGATGAATGGCAACCACCAAAACTCCCAAATTTCATTGAAGAAGAAAACTTTAAAAAAATGAGCATCTCAAATATCATGTAGGAATGGAATATGTCCACACTTTTTTTGCAGTACAAACCTTTAGCACACTGACTGGCAACCCCTGGCTTGCAAAGAATTTTAGTCCAGTCTGCTAACTTAATTGTAACTCAAATTAATTATTGCACTCTTTTTTCTCTCCTTTTCAAAAATCTTTTTTGTTTGAACAAAAACAATCCCATGGAAACTAAGAATAAAAAAGTAGATTTTCAGGACCAAAAATTTTAAAGAAAGATGGCTACTTAGCTATTTTTTCATTGAGCACTTCAGAAAATGTGTTTAATTTGTGAAGAAACCATTGCCATGAAGAAAGTCTCTCTCAACCATGGCAGCCTTCTAGATGGAGTTGTCCGAGGTCAATACAATTTATGATAATAGATTTGATATCATTGTCCTTTTGTGAGACACTGCTTAGCTGTTGGGGCTGCTCTCTCCAAAAAGTTGCAAATCCCTGGTTTAGTACATTGCATCTTGTCAATGAGTTCTAAATATTCGTGAAGTATTAAATTTTTAAAAATGTACAAAGATTCTAATACAAAAGTATTTTAAAATGATCAATAACTACTGCTTATTTCTATCTGAATTTCTTGGTTTTAATGGATTGATTTGTTTTTTTTAAATGGCCTATCAACCCTTTGCAGGTTATTTAAAGCCAGAAAATATTTTTAAATTGTAAGAAATCTTTTTTGAAGATGATAATAATTTAGCAATAAAAGTGTTACTAATTAACCCATATCTTGGAGGAGAAGAGGTGGATTAATATCTTTCCCAAAAATATTTGCACCTAAGGGAATATAACAATCCAACTGGAACTTAAATAATTGTTCTTCAATATCCAATACTGAGCTGTTATCCATTACACTACCCACAAATCCAAGCTTACAGCACCTGATATTCCCAAGCAGTCACCCATCTAGGTACAGACCAGGTTCGATGTTGCTTAAATTCAGTGATCATAAAAGAACCAATGTTTCAATGTGATGTGGCTGTAAGTCCTTATTTTCAGGGATCAGAGGTTACTTATACATGATTCTTGTTATCATATTTTGGCCATTATGCTTTTCATCCTTCATCAGGTGATTATTGATCTGGATAAGCTTTAGGGAATTTTGAATAGAGCCCTTTATTTAATCTTTGTTTAAAGATGGAGTGATGTCATTCTGCTATCCATGTCTAGGGATTTTTTTAGTGTTTTCTGAAATACCTGCCAATTTTAGGCGACCTGAGTGTTCAGCATCATTTGTGTCTGCACAACTGCATTTAAAGTCAGCATACCACCTCTTAACCATTGTTTTCGATGGAGCAGAGTTCAAATAACACTTATCAAGCCATTGCTTTGCTTGAACAGTATTTTTTTTCTTATAAGAAAGCAATGCTTTATCGACACACAAAATTCAGATTTTACCATGGTTTTGAAAATTTGCAACAGTAGCTGCACTAAAATGTAATTTGTAAACTAATAATCCAATTAAGCCTAAATTTTGTCGCGTGCCATTTGAAGGTTAGTACTTCATAAAAATCATATGGATGTTTTTATTAGTGATGCTATCTATATGTAAGGTTCAGGACTTATTGAGTGATGTGTTATATATTCAAGAAAACTGTATGACAAAGAAGTTTTCTTGTGAAAATGTTTTGTCCTTTAGGACTTAATCAGACTAAATTTGTTTTGTTAGTATGACTATACATGCACACGAACAAGGGGAGATAATAACTTTCTGTTATTATTATCTTGCCAATTTCATTTTGATTCTTTTTCTTTCCAGTGCTCTTGTTTGTAGATATTGCACACTGTAATGATAGACAATGGTAAGAGCACAGATGCAAATTTATTGTAAATGACTGCAATCAAGGCACTCTCGAGACATTTGCATCTTACTGAATTGTTTTCTCCTTTGATTAGAGTGGCATTTTATGGAAATAACTAAGTAATAATAATTAATTGCCTGCGATTGATTTTTTTCATGGATTAAAACTGAGTTATTTAAAGCTGAAATATTTTTTGACTAGAAGAATGATTATTTTTTGTGAGTGAATATTTTTTTTTATTTCTTTTTTTTTTTTTTTTTTTTTAGAAAAACAATGATTTTTCCAGATATAAATCTTGCTATTTGAACCATATATGGGAGATGGATTCATACCTTGCCCAAGTGTATTTGTGCATAAGTAAATGTCACAAACATGACCACTAATAATGACATGTGAATTGAAATGCCGAACAAGAAATGCATTATTAAATTGAAACAAAATTAGTGCATTGATGTACAACAACTTCAACGTTTTTTATAATTGCTTTTTCTTTAATGAAATGTTATTATATAAACCCATTGTTTCCAAGAGAGCAGAAGACAATTTTAAATTGTTACCATATTTTCTAGCCTCAAACATTTTTAGAATATAAACATAAAAAATTAAACTAAAATACCTTTTTGCCTGTTGGTTGCAAGGTTATTTTTTTTTTAAACTAATTTCAAGGGTGGGGAATGTCTTTTCAACAAAGAAACAATTTGGTCTAAAAATAGGTCATTTAAATTTTAGTTACTCTAACCAATATGACAAATAATTTTTTTTTTCTAATGGATTAGTTCTTTATAATGCTCCATAAATACAATGGGCCAAGAAAAATATTTCATTAAATTAAAAAAATAGCTATCAAGATTTGTTTGCTCAAATTTCTAGTGTTCATTTCTAGGGATAGGTACAAGGTAGATAAAGGAAACTAGGAAATGTTTAACATTTGTGAAGCAAAAAGGCAAATGGATGGTTATTCCTTTGAAACAGATATTACTGTATACACTCAATAGCAGTGTCAATAGTGACTCCCTCAGCAACATTTATTTATGATTATAAAACTATGTGAACCAAGTACAATGTAATATTTATTATTTACCAATTTATAAAAGATTTATTATTTGCCATTTTATAAATAAATAACTTTGAAAAGAAATCTTTTATTCAAAAATTTGTAAAAAAATGACAAAAATTATCAAAATATGTAAATCAACTATAACACAATATTATTTACCATTTTATAAATAACAATGAAAACAAGTTCTTTTTATTCAATCTAATAAATAAATAGTGCTTGTTAATTCTCAAGAATAAAGAAAACGTATCAATCCACATCCATGTGTTTAGGTAAAATGAACAAACATTGCTGGAGTCAAAAGTGTTTGCAGTAATAGCAGTGTCAACGAAATAAGCATCCTTTTGACATACCATTTCTTTTAAAAGACATAAAACCGTCACTTATCTATTTGCTAAATCGGGAAAATTCCATAAGCTGTACTTACAAGTACTCTATATCTATAAAAGTGATGAGGGTGGACATTGTGTAAGTATTTGTTTGTTTGATAGCTTCTGCATTTTGCAGTTTAGCTCGACACGAGTTGCACTCAGATGTAGATAAAATTTTTTGAATGCTAACACCTTCTTTAAATTTTTCAGAAAGCTAAAATTAGGGGTAGAAAAATATATATTATAACCCCACAAAGTCAGGGATCAGTTTATGTATTGATTATAATATAGAATCGATCACCCCACTTTATGTTATCTATATATGTTGCCTCTCCTCCTCCCACCCTAATCCAATAGAAACATTCTACATTGTTATCTATAAAAGTGACGAGAGTGGACGTGGTGTAAGTATTTGCTGTGTAAATTCATCATGTGTTTTTTATTCTTATTATTCCTTAAACTACCCGAGTGAAACCGGGCTAAACTGCTAGTTTATATCTATAAAAGTGACAAGGGTGGACGTGGTGTAAGTATTTGCTGTGTAAATTCATCATATGTTTTTTATTCTTATTATTCCTTAAACTACCCGAGTGAAACCGGGCTAAACTGCTAGTTTATATCTATAAAAGTGACAAGGGTGGACGTGGTGTAAGTATTTGCTGTGTAAATTCATCATATGTTTTTTATTCTTATTATTCCTTAAACTACCCGAGTGAAACCGGGCTAAACTGCTAGTTTATATCTATAAAAGTGACAAGGGTGGACGTGGTGTAAGTATTTGCTGTGTAAATTCATCATATGTTTTTTATTCTTATTATTCCTTAAAATACCCGAGTGAAACCGGGCTAAACTGCTTCTTCTTCTTCTATGTGCCCTGTACCTTCAGGACATAGGCGATCATGGCTTTCCACATTTCCCTATCCCTGGTGGCTCTGAGCATGCCTTCTCCAGTTACACCATGCAGTTATCATTCCGTCATCCACCTGATTAGGCCCTTCAAATATGTTATCCGTTGCTTTCTCCTGTCTCTAAACTGCTAGTTATCAAGAAGACACCAATGTCTTTTGTGAGGAATATATGCGATTGATATAAGCTTGAGAACCTATCTATATAATTTTCTTTAAGGAGTAATATCAGTTTAAATTGATTCTTTCAATAGTAATCATTGTTATACCAATATTAATAATACATTACATTGTCAGTGGCTACACAAAGAGAGTTCAGTAACCCTCAGAATATGATGCCAAGTGTGCAGAGATGTAGTACAAGCATTTGGAAATATCTCAGATCGATGAGAATGAACAAGTGAAGCTCATGTTGGATACAATTATCTTGATTGACAGGCACCTGGAGAACAATCAGCCTGATATCTTAATTGTGCACAAAAGTGGTCAGGAATGGTTCAGGATAGACGTTGCAGTACATTGGAATGTTATATGGAGACAAAAATATGGTGGTACCAAAACCTAGCAGAAATATCAGTCAGTCAGTTGCCATACATGATACGTGCTATGGGCGATCACATCTCGAAAGAGACTGACTGGGAAGAAGGTTATCCTGCAGTAGGTTGCCATTGCTTTCTGCAGTAGACTAGTTGCCAGCCAAGGTTATAGAACCCAATCTGTCCAGTTATTTAACCCATAACTGAAGAGAAGAGATGGATTAATACCTTTCCCAAGAGTATTTGCACATAAGTGAATGCAAGAAATTCAACTGGAATTCGAAGTCGGTTCCCCAATTTGTTGTTCTGAGTCAATATCCACTGCACCACAATGCAGAAATATACCAAGCATTAAATAATAATAGTAATACATCACATTGTCAGTGGCTGCTCCTAGCGGGCAAAAACACAAAAAATGTTCAGATGAGACCATGACAAAGTAACCCTTAGAAAATGACCAAGTATGCATAGAAATAGCACAAGCATTTGCCACCATCTCATGAGAATGAGCAAATGTGATTGATGCTGACTTGGCAGCTAGGATACAGTCGCTTTCTCACTGACACAGTGTAGCTTCCGTGTGTCTCTTCTACAAATACTTTCATGGTTTCTGTTCCAATGAACTTAGCTCACTGGTACCCCTATATATGAATTTCCTCGAGCCACAAGATTAGCAACTAGGTCCTACCCTTTTACTATGAAACCGATAAATTGTAAACACAAATTCTATTCCATCAGCTTCTTTTCTCACACTTCCTGCTTGTGGAATTCCCTTCTGCTTACTTGCTTTCCCAACAGCTACAATCTTCAAGAATTCAAATGTAAAGTCAATAGTCATCTCCTGTCCCACTAATTTGCATCCTCTCTCTCATGCTCTTTTCTCTATTCACCTCACTCTCATTAGTATTCTCATTCTTCTCTTACCCTCTTCCTGACACCCCCTGTAGCCTGTCACTTTTTTTTTTTATAACATTCCTCTTATGTAACCCCCCTGCACAACAGTGGCAGTAAAATGCCTTGCTTAGGGTGAGAAGATTATTAAAAAAAAAAAAAAAAGTGAAGCTCTTGTTGGTTATGACCATCTTGACTGACAAGTGCTTGGTAAGAAATTGCCCTGAGAGCAGAAATGGGTGGGTCTTGGTAGACTTTGCATTGTGAAGGCAGTTCAACAGGCTAAAAATACTGATGCAGCAAGACTTGGCAAGGCTAATCGAAAATATATAACAAGCAGCAGCTCAAGTTGTCCCTCTTCTGATTGACACAATCTGGACTTTGGGTTTTGTTTAATGGTGTATCAACCTCTGTGGGTTATTTAATGCCAAAAAGGTAGGGTTTTAAGGTATTTGTTTTTTAATGTTCAGTTATAGTAAAAAGGTTGATTTAGTCAGATTTTGATGAAATTTTTTATTTTAGAAACTGAAGATATCTTCTAGTTTTGTGTTCAAAAATGTATTGCTGGTAATAATTTTTTTTCCTTCAAAAATGTGTTATGGTAATATTTGTTTCTTCAAAACTGTATTGTTGGTAATATTTTTCATTCAAAAATGTACATTTTCTTTTAAAAGTCTATTTTTATAGTTACATAGTGTTTTGACCCCCTGTTTAGGGGTTAACTATTTGCCCATAGCTGGAACCCTAACAGGTGCTACCACCCCAGATCAGGGCGGACCTGGGAACAACAGCAACTAAGAGGTGGTTCCATGCTCCTCACAACCTCTCAATCAGGAGCCTTGCTGCCAGATACAGTTTACAGTTATACCCAGGACCGACACACACTGGATTATTTCTAGAAATGTTTATGCTTCACAAAACGCCTTAAGGATTCTTGATACATTTGAGAATACACAAATAGCAGGACTGCTTGGTATAGTTTGTTTACTGAGGTAAGTGTTGTGCATCTAAGCTGTAGGCAAGAGATAGCAATATGATCCCCATCCAAAACATGTCAAAGAGGATCTCAAATAATTCATTCTTGTATAAATTAACCCTTTGTTGCATATTAGTTACAATTGTAACCAATATGCAACAAATGGTTAAAATATTTTAATTAAATGAAAATAAAAATATTAGTCAAATTCTTCCCCAAGGATGTTTGTTTATTTTTTTAATTAAAAAAAGAAAAAAGAAAAACGACATAAACAAACCGAACCTTTATTTTACCAGTGACATTTTTCTGTGTCTGCATTTTACTTCAATAAGAATGAAATATTGATTCCAAGATTTAGGTAAGGATATATATCAGATAAAACTTTAACAAACAGGAGAAAAAGAAAAGAAAAAGAAAAGAATAGGAATATAAACTTACCAATTTCCTATTCGTATTTAGTATAAACACATTCATAAAACAAAAACAAAAGCTTACCTGAATCTTTTGACTTTTTAGAGAGAGCTTAAATAAGACAGTAATGAGAAATTAACACAAGATCATTTTTTTTTACTATGACACAATAGCAAAAATACCATATTTAAGACATGACAGTTTTAATATTTTCAAAATTTAAAAATAAAAATGTAGTTTTTTCCAAAATGTAAAAGAAAAAAAAGTACTAAATCATTATCTCCATGTGATAAAAGATAAATAAAAATAAATTTGCTTTAAAATTAAGCAAACTTTAATAAAAAACAAAATAAAAAGGTTTTTGTTGGACTGTTACAACATCATATTTAGTGTTGTCATCTTTTTACAATTTTTAAATTTCAAATAAGGTATATTTCCAATGTGAGACATAGTAAAAATATCTCAAGAAAATAAATACAAAATTACCAAATTCTAGCACTATTGAAAAATTAAAAATTAAAAAACTAATAGCAAAAGTAAACATTAAACTGGTTCTGAAAATGAACTTACCAGAGTAACTTGAACATTTCATCCCATTTTCTTTCTATAATAAAAAAAAAGAAAAAGAAAAAAATTGAAGCATATCAAAAAACATGCTATAGTCGTTTCTCTTATACTGTATTACTTGTTTGTTTATTTTTTTGTTTGGTTTTTCATAATGAAAAACATACACACTTTTTACCACTATTTTCCTATACATAGTGTTGGGTGGAGGGAGATGCTGCTAAAAAGTTCTTGAAGAAACAAAGAAGTCTGACGAAAACCAAGCATAAGAATTTTCAAGGGTAAAGCTATTTACTTGCTTTTCTATGGTGGCAGAAGATGTAACACAATGTTTTGTGTTTTTTTTTTTTGTTTTTAATGTGGGTAAATTAAATTGTCCAGTCCCTTTGAGATCTTGGTGTAGATATTCCACTGAACCTCTCTTTTCTAGTTCAATGAGTGAGGGGCATGCCTCAGTATTGGAATCTTTGGGACCAGGCATCTTAATTATAAGAATAGATGCCACATAGCGTGATCCTAACCAAAAAAAGTTGATTAGGGACAAAGGATCAAACCCCAAAATTTTTAGCAGTACTTTGTGTGTGCATGCACCTATAATTATTAATCCTATTAACACTATCTCAACCCTAACATCAAGCACTTTATGATAAAAAACCCGCTTACCAAAATACCTTTTATCAGTAAGATTAAGATGGTTTTTAACCACAATCAAGATTCCCACGCACTTATTCAAAATTTAAAAAATGATTACAAGAACCTCCAATCAAACAAAAAAAATCAAAGACATTTTCGATAAACCACCTATAAATGCAATGAAATAAACACCCAACCTATCAGCTATCCTCACTTCTACCAAATATCTAAAAAATACAAACCTATCTGGGAATTTCCAATGTAAGAAATCTCGTCTAGTATGCAAACATTTAGTAAACGATACAGTATTTTCTCTACTCAACACCAACATCAAATTATACCCACCACGCCTCACCTGTGACAGCCAAAACATAATATACTTTCTCTTTTGTTCAATATGTCCAAATAGTGGATATATTGGTGAATCTGGAAATAGCTTTAGATTCCGTTTCAATAATCACAAACTTAGCATATGCCAAAACAACACATATTCCCCCATAGCAGTACACTTCAATCAACTGGGACACACATTAGAAAACTGCAAATGTTTACTAATAGATTCTGATTTTAGTTCTACATACTCACGCAGAAAGAAAGAAAAATACTAGATTTTAAAATTAAATACATACAAGCTAGGGTTAAATAGGGACTTAGGTGTTTTGAATCTTTATAAATATTTCAATAGTTAAACATTTTTTAGATACACTTAAAAAATTTTCTTTAAAACAACATTTGTAGGTATTGTTAGGGATGGGTTTGCGTTTACAAATATTAAAAAAATCTGTCACTTTCTGCGTCACGTGATGTAAACAATCTCTTGGACGAATGCTCATCGCGTAAACATTTCTAATTTAAATTGTAAAATCATTTGTTTCTGATGAAGGGCCGAGGACGGTCTAAAATATCAAATATAATAATAGAAATAAATAAATACTGTCAAAAAAATACATTTTTAAACTTACAACTTTTTAGTAGTTTTTCCTATACATATTAAAACAGTATACGTGGATCATCACTATGCTATATATAAGGGAAAACTCAACACGTCATTTAAATTGGTTATAAATTAATTTATTTCAACGAGATAAATTAGCTCAATTTATCAGACCACACAATATTCGTTCCATTCAGTACAAAAAATTTTTTCTAAAAAATAAGTAAAAATTTTTTGTACCAAATAGAACAAATATTGTGTGGTCTGATGAAATGAGCTAATTTAGCTCATTGAAATGAATTATAATTTATAACCAATCTAAATGACATGTTGAGTTTTCCTTTATAAATATATTACTCTGGATAAGTTGGATTATCCTTGGCATTTATGAAGTAGACATATATATATATATATATATATATATATATATATATGGAATAATAATATATAAATTTTGATATATCAAAAACAATTTTGGAGAAAAGGTGTATGACAAAGTAGAAAGTTTTTTTCCAATTTGTCATCCATCATATAATTAAATGTGTTTTTATTTAAAATATAGTTTACATTGCAACACGAAAATTTCTATGTTTCAAAATTTTTACCTCGAGCAATGTCAGCTCATTTTTGTGAAAATGATTTTCATTTGATTATAAGAAACAATACGTTTGTTATCCATGGATGCGGAAAGACAGAAAAATTTACGTGCGTGTTCAATTTAACTAATCAGAATAGAGATCCACTTTAAATTTGAGAAAAAGTTTATATTTTTTTGAGGAATACATAATTACTTCTTTCAATCTTAACTGCAAAAGTGTCAGTCAATCAAAACCCTTGTCTAGACTCCATTTTCATTGATGTATCCATTATTGTTACAAAATTATTCTTTTAGTTTTCTCTGTATCTCATTTTATAAAAGAAAAAAAGAAAAGAAAACATTTTATATTTTTGATCTGACTTAAAGGGACCTTTGAGTATAATTATACTACTTTTATTTTGATTCAGGATGCATTTTATAATTTTTCCTAAAACACTCAATTTGTAAAGACAATTTTTAATATCTATTTATTAAAAATTCTAAAATTCATTTTATTATTTTTATAGAATCTATTATTACTATAATTTAATACAATTCTTAATATCATAATACAATTTAAAAAAAATATCTATTTAATTATTAAAAATTTAAATATCAATTTAACTATTTTAATATCTATTTAATTATTGTTCTTTCATAATATAAAACAAATTTTTACATATATGTAAGTTAAACTTTTTTATGAAGAATCTTTTGAGTTCCAAGGTGAACATTTCGCAATATTTACATGTGTTTATTTAATAGATTTTTCTTAAGGAATTTAATAATATATAGTTTTTCATATAGACACAAGGGGTATGGGTCATTTTAAAAACTTACATATTCTAACTTTTTAAAAATTTTCCATTTTAATGTGGGTATTTGTTTCTTTTAGATACCAATAATATTTTGATAGGGATGTTCTATTTCTGTACTTATAATTATTAAATGAAAACGTGTTGATAAAATCATTTTTTTCAGAGAGTTCTTAGTACTACCTACATAAATCTTTATATTACTAGGGCTTTTCACAGAAGAAATAGTAACTGATAGATAATGGATTCTGTGAAGCACCTGTTTTTCAAAGGACACTCTATAGGGTTTCTACAATTACATGTATTATTGTCCAAATTGTTAATTTCAGTTATTGGATATTTCTTATTTTCAACTAAGTTTAAATTTTTATTCAAAATATTATTATTATCAGAATTTTTTCCAGATTATTCATACAACTATAACTTAATTTAAAATTATTTTCATTGAAAATCTTACTTAATGAATTATTATTCAGAAAGTGTTTCTTAATCAAAGTGAAGAATTTTTTTTCCTAATTTACTGCTAACCATTAAGTTGAAAGGGGGTTTATACCAAATAATATTTCTGTTTCAATTTTTTTCTTCAGCTACTCTAACATCTACGCATGGGTCATTCTGTAATGAATTAGAACACTTTCACTACTGGCGTATGAATACATGGTATACCACATGCTAAAAGTCTGCCTTCTTCTACTGAGTACTCATAGCTCAGAGGTAGAATTGCCGACTAACGCCAATTCGGTCAGGTTTCAATCCTGGATAAAAAGCAATCGAATGTCTAACCATACTGATGAGCTGTGATACAGCAAAACAGATCTATCTGCAGATGACTATATATCTTACAGTAAAATTGTCATGTTTGTTATCAGATATAAATTTAATTTTCATTCATTAAATTTTAGTCAGGAAAAAAAAATGACATAATTTATTCCATGCTTTTTTATCAGCAAAATGTGAAAACCAATCCAAAATTGAATATTCCAACTTTCTAAAATTAATCATTAAGATAATCCTTTCAAATCCTTTTCTAGAATGAAGTAGCTAAGAATAAGATGAATAACAGATTTTTTTTTTTTTTTTTTTTTTTAAAACAATGACATGTGAATTTGTTCCCAAAAGAAATGGCAATGATTGTGGGAACAGGGTCACCTGAAGTAATAACAGAATAAAAATTTGGTTGTAAGTGGGGAAAAAAAAGACAAACAGCATGACAGAGAGAATATTAGGAGTTAGTATCAGTGCTAAAGTTAGTAGGTTGGCACCATTCTGCCAAAAAAGACACACTATATAACAGCAGCAGTTACAACTGACAAGAAGTATCCATAAATTTTAAATATATGAATCTTTATTAATGAAACATCTTTGCAATTAAAAACATTCAGTCAGTTAAGTGCCATATGTGATACACGCTTGGGCGATCATGTCTCGAAAGAGACATGACTGACTGGGCAGAAGATTATCCCGCAGTAGGTTGCCATTGCTTTCTGCGGTAGACTGGTTGCCGACCAAGGCTACAGAACCCAATCTGTCCTGCTATTTAACCCATAACTGGAAGGAAGAGATGGATTAATACCTTTCCCAAGGGTATTTGCGCGTAAGTGAATACAATGGATTCAACTGGAATTCGAACTCGGCTCCCCGGTCTCTCATTCCGAGCCGATATCCACTGGACCACAACGCACATCCGCTTAAAAACATTACACTATCCAAAAACAGTAAATTTAAAAAACAGAAATGTTAACTTTGCATGGAGATAAATCAGCAAGATAATTTGAAGATATTGGTCATATTGCAAGCACTACTTGTAGTTTGGCTAAAAGCAGTGACGACAATATTTTGCAGATGTATATGATGGGTGAAAGCTAACGGAAGACGGTTTCCACAAGAGGATATTTAATATTAAGAGTAACAAAATACACAAGTATAAATGTAAAAAAAAAGAAAACATTAAAATTTAAGAATTGTGTGCTCAGTCAAGAGGAAAGACATCCCCATGCCTGGGGACAAGGACCCAGTGGTGTTGTCATTAAAGCATGCTGGAAGGAAAAGAGAATGAAGACAGGAAAAGTCCCTATTTTTACAGTTCGGGGACAGCACCACCAAATGACTTCAAGGCAAAACTATGTGGGGATAAGATTTTGCAATCAGATTGCAAAACCTTATCTTTTTAAAAAGAACTTCCTTCGCTTACTATTGCTGAGGTTAAGCAATTATAGATATTGAAGAAAAAAAAAAATTTAAATAAATTTATGAATAATAGAAATTTCTTAGATAACATATTACTGATTATCTTCTGACGAGTATTTCTTTTAATTTCATTTGTTTTTATAAAGACAGACTGACTTGTATAAAGACAGACTGACTGACTGATTTGTTTTATAAAGACAGACTGACTGACTGATTTGTTTTATAAAGACAGACTGACTGACTGACTGATTTGTTTTATAAAGACAGACTGACTGACTGACTGATTTGTTTTATAAAGACAGACTGACTGACTGACTGATTTGTTTTATAAAGACAGACTGACTGACTGACTGATTTGTTTTATAAAGACAGACTGACTGACTGACTGATTTGTTTTATAAAGACAGACTGACTGACTGACTGATTTGTTTTATAAAGACAGACTGACTGACTGATTTGTTTTATAAAGACAGACTGACTGACTGATTTGTTTTATAAAGACAGACTGACTGACTGATTTGTTTTATAAAGACAGACTGACTGACTGATTTGTTTTATAAAGACAGACTGACTGACTGATTTGTTTTATAAAGACAGACTGACTGACTGATTTGTTTTATAAAGACAGACTGACTGACTGATTTGTTTTATAAAGACAGACTGACTGACTGATTTGTTTTATAAAGACAGACTGACTGACTGATTTGTTTTATAAAGACAGACTGACTGACTGATTTGTTTTATAAAGACAGACTGACTGACTGATTTGTTTTATAAAGACAGACTGACTGACTGATTTGTTTTATAAAGACAGACTGACTGACTGATTTGTTTTATAAAGACAGACTGACTGACTGATTTGTTTTATAAAGACAGACTGACTGACTGATTTGTTTTATAAAGACAGACTGACTGACTGATTTGTTTTATAAAGACAGACTGACTGACTGATTTGTTTTATAAAGACAGACTGACTGACTGATTTGTTTTATAAAGACAGACTGACTGACTGATTTGTTTTATAAAGACAGACTGACTGACTGACTGATTTGTTTTATAAAGACAGACTGACTGACTGATTTGTATAAAGACAGACTGACTGACTGATTTGTTTTTTATGACCTATCAACCTTTTGCAGTTATTTAAAACTAAAATATATTCTTAGATTGTAAGAATTTTTTGAGATAATAATAATAATGGTTTATTGATACCAACTCCTACTAATTAATCCATAGCTGGTGGAGAAGAGGTGGAATAATACCTTTCCCAAGGGTATTTATGTATAAGTGAACATGATAAACCCAACTGGAATTGAAACTGTTCTCCAATTTTGAACCATTATCCATTATGCCTACTATTTGGACTACTAAGCTTACAGCACTGGTATTCCCAAGTGATTATCCATCTGGGTATCGACCAGACCAGGCTAGACGTTGCTTAACTTTAGTGATTGTGCATTTCAATGTGATACAGCTGAAGTTGTTTTCCCTTTGT
Organism: Ascarosepion bandense; assembly: GCA_037127315.1. Classification (NCBI taxonomy): domain Eukaryota; kingdom Metazoa; phylum Mollusca; class Cephalopoda; order Sepiida; family Sepiidae; genus Ascarosepion; species Ascarosepion bandense. Next base: position 7,245,412 of record JBBBDQ010001417.1, read on the forward strand.
GAACAAGACAAAGATTATACCCTTTATTTCTGATCTACACAGTTTAACAACAATTGTGCAATGAAGAACTAAGAATTACAATAAAAATTAAAAATGCAATAAAAATTAATAACTGACTAGTTGGATGTTATGTTTAGTTTTTAAAATGTTTTTTTTTTTTTTTAATCATATCACCCCAAGCAAGGCGATAACACCACTGATGCGCAGGGGGCTACGTAAGAGTAAAAAGATTGGAAAAGAGAAAGCCGGAAACTGCATCTTAAACAGGAAACAAGGGATGAGCCTCTTCACCTGTTCAATAGGTGTGGGTGGAGTGTGAACTGGGTGATAGTTTAGTCTATCTACTCCAATTGAAAAAAAATAAAGAAAAGAAAAGAGTGAAAAGGAAACTTTTTTTAAATTAAAGTGGGAATTGCAAGAATATATTATAATGAAAATGGTTTATTCAGTTTTCTAACAGCTGTCTATATGCATTATTTTCCCTTCCATGACTATTGTCAAAAGAAATCCATTTAGTAAAACTTAGTCACATTAAAAATGCTGATCCCTGTGTGATCTCCAAAGTTAAACAGGTTGAGCCTGGTCAGTACCTAAATGGATGACTGCTTGAGAATACCATTGTGCTGTAATCTTGGACATGCAGGTGGTGTAATGGATAATGGCTTGGAATCTTACTGGAGAGCCAATTCCTGTTAGATTATACTGACTTTAGTGCAAATACTCTTGGGATGTGCATTGTGGTGCATTGGATATCAGCTCCGAATGAGAAATTGGGGAGCTGAGTTCGAATTCCACCCAAATTCATTGCATTCACTGACGTGCAAATACCCTTGGGAAAGGTATTAATCCATCTCTTCCTTCCAGTTATGGGTTAAATAACAGGACAGATTGGGTTCTATAGCCTTGGTCAGCAACCAGTCTACAGCAGAAAGCAATGGCAACCTACTGCGGGATAATCTTCTGCCCAGTCAGTCATGTCTCTTTCAAGACATGATTGCTCAAAGCGTGTATCACGTATGGCACTTAACTGACTGACTGAATATAATAGTTGGAATAATGATAAAGGCTTCTACTGGTCATAAAGTGGGGGATCAGTTTATTATCTTCATAACAATAGGAAACCGTTCCCCTCTAATTACTACATAATAATATAATACATTTCTTTCCCCTCTAGCTATGAGTCAAATAGCAGGACAGATTGGGTTCTATAGCCTTGGTCGGCAACCAGTCTACCGCAGAAAGCAATGGCAACCTACTGCGGGATAATCTTCTGCCCAGTCAGTCATGTCTCTTTCAAGACATGATCGCCCAAGCGTGTATCACGTATGGCACTTAACTGACTGACTGACTCTTGGGAAAGGTATGCACCCACTATCTATGAAATAAATAGTAAGACTTGTATTTCTGAATCATTATCTTAAAAAAAAATATTTTACAACTTTAAATAACTGGCAAAGCATTGATAAACCAGAAAAAATATAAACCAATTAAAACATGTAGTAAAAACAAGAAGAAATTCACACAGGTTATATTTCTTTTGTTTTGTTTTGTTTTTGTTTTTTTGTAATACCCAATAGTAAGCCAGATAGTCAGTTAAGTGCCATACGTAATACACACTTGGACAATCAGGTCTTGAAATAGACATGACTGACTGGGCAGAAGATTATCCCGCAGTAGATTGCCATTACTTTCTATGATAAACTGGTTGCCAACCAAGGCTATAGAACCCAATCTGTCCTGTTATTTAACCCCTAACTGAAGGGAAGTGATGGATTAATACCTTTCCCAAGGGTATTTGCGTGTTAGTGAATGCAAGGAATTCAACTGGAATTTGAACTCAGCTCTCTGATTTCTCATTCCCAGCTGATATCCTCTGCACCACATCACACATCCAAACCAGATAGTAATAAATAAAAATATGAAGTTTAATTAAAGCTAAAAGTTATGATAAAATTTTTACACATGTTAACACCAACAAATGTAATATTTAACGACTAATTCCTATTTGAATAAAATTACCTTTTTTTGAATTTCATAATTTAAATTGATGGATGTGCATTATGGTGCAATGGATATTGACCTGGAATGAGTAATCAGAGAGCCGGGTTCAAATTCCAGTTGTACAAATACCCATGGGAAAGGTATTAAATCATCTCTTCTTCCTCCAGCTCTGCGTTGAATAGCTGGACAGATTGGGTTCTACAGCATTGGTGGGCAATCAGTCAAACTCAGAAAAAAATGGCAACCTACTACACAAAATATCTTTTGCCTAGTCAGTCATGGATAAAAAAGACATGATTGCCTAAACGTGTTACCAGACGTGATCACCTAAACATGTTATCAGACATGATCGCCCTAACGTGTTATCAGACATGACATGAAACTCACTGAATTTAAATTGATATTTTAGATCTTGAATGAAATAATTTTAAAATAAAAATGCAGATACTAACATATCAATACGTATGATTTTAATACTACAAAAAAATGTCTAAGTAAATTGTATTTAATTTTAACCAGGCTGTTATTCTGAGGTAAATTGCAGTAGAAAGGTTCATATGTAAAAAAAAATCATAAGTCTGATGTCAAAATTTCAAATTTTTTTTTTATTGCTCTTGATTGATAAAAATAATATGACTGCAAAATTTATCTCACAAGACAAATAGACTAAACTATCGCCTGGTTCACACTCCACCCACGTCTATTGAACGGGTGAAGAGGCTCATCCCTTGTTTCCTGTTTAGGATGCGGTTTTCGGTTTTCTCTTTTCCAATCATTTACTCTTTTCTATTCTTTTCCCTTTTTTTTTTCAATTGGAGTAGACAGACTAAACTATTGCCCAGTTCACACTCCACCCACGTCTATTAAACGGGTGAAGAGGCTCATCCCTTGTTTCCTGTTTAGGATGTGATTCCGGCTTTCGCTTTTCCAATCTTTTCACTCTTACGTAGCCCCCTGCACATCAGTGGCATTACCGCCTTGCTCAGGGTGATATGATTAAAAAAAAAAAAAAGAAAAAAAAGACAACTGTAAATAACCAGAAGATAGCATGAGCACATTTCTTGGCTATTAGAAAAAAAAATCCAAAAGAAACAAATGTTGATGTGCATATAGTGTAACTTAGCTGCACAGAAAATGAAATTCACAAGAACTTCACACAAATAATCTTTGGCTTGTTTGGTTGATTTTGTTTAGTGGCATATCAGCACCTCCATGGGATATTTAATGCTGAAATCTAAATCATTTGATCAATTTTATAGCTTCAACCAAATATATCTTGAATGCAATTGTATGCTTTTAACAAATAAAATACAGTGGGGGGAAAAATAAGTGTTTGTACACATGAAAATATTTAATATTTTTACTTGTAGTGCTTTACCCTGAACAAAATGCAAATACATTTACTGTTTAAGATTGCATACTGCCAATATAAGCATATGAAACTAAATGATATTCAATATTTAAGAAATATTACAAAATCTTAATTTTCAAGAGTGAAAAAAACAATTGTACAGCAGAAAAAAACATGTTATCCCATTTAATACTGTGTAGTAAAGCCTTCACTAATTTCAACAGCAACCAATCTCTTCCTGTAGTCTTTAATTAACGATTCGTATACTTTATTTTGCTACATTCTTCTTGGTAAGAAGAATGGAGCAAAATAAAGTATACTTTTTGGCAAGGATGTGCATTGTGATGCAGTGGATATCGGCTCAGAACGAGAGATTGGGGAGCGAAGTTCGAATTCCAGTTGAAGTCATTGCATTCACTTACACGCAAATACCCTTGGGAAAGGTATTAATCCATCTCTTCCTTCCAGTTATGGGTTAAATAACAGGACAGATTGGGTTCTATAGCCTTGGCTGGCAACCAGTCTACCGCAGAAAGCAATGGCAACCTACCGCGGGATAATCTTCTGCCCAGTCAGTCATGTCTCTTTCGAGATATGATTGCCCAAGCGTGTTTCACGTATGGCACTTAACTGACTTCTTGGCAAATTGTCTTCAGATTTGTGATGCTTGTTGAACCTCTTTCTCTGATTTTAATCTTCAGATGTTGCCAAAAGTTCTCTATTGGATTCAAATCCAAAAACTAACTTCGGCTATTGTAAGATGTCAAAGTTGTTTTCAGCAAGCCACTTCTTCATAGTCCTAGCCGTATGCTTGGGAACATTGTCTTGCTGGAAAATCCAATCAGGAAAAAGCTCAAGACTCTACAGAGGGCTCTAAATTTTCCCTTAGGATTTCTTGATATTTTTCTGCATTCATTTTACCGTTTATAATTGAAAGTTTACCAACACCTCTCACAGATAAGCAGCCCAAAATCATGATACTACCACCACCAAATTTGGCAGTTGGAATTGTGTTCTTTGGTGTGTATGCTTTGCCATCTTTCCTCCATACATGATTCCAATAATTATGACCAAACAACTCAATCATAGTTTCATCTGTCCATAAAACTCTTTCCCAATAAGAATTTGGCTTATCTTTATGCTCTTTTGCAAATTTTAACCTCACATATTTGTGCTGTTTCAAAAAGAGTGGCGTCTCCTTTGGTGTGCACTACTTTAGACTGTCTCTAGGTAGTTAACACAAATCATTCTGAAGATCTTCTCTCGGGTAGCCATTGGATATTTTGGGATATGTCGTCCCAACTTTCTTCATAATCTTGGCAAGATCTTCCTAGGAACACCTAGCCTGCATTGGTTTTCAACAGTATAACGTCTTTTAAATCTTTTTATGAATGAACTAATACTAAATGGGATGTTCAGGTCTTTCTGTAACTTTTTCCAACTTTTCCGAGCTTAACAACCAGTTCTTTTTGTGCATTAGTCCATTCCTTACATCCAGTCATAATTGAAATCACTTTCTGAGCGTAGTGACTGCAAAATGTCCTGGTTTTTATCTAAAGGTTGACTAGAGTTGCTGAGAACATTATATAATCATCTAGAATATTCTACTCTGAAGTTTAACCACAATCTACCACTTTATGAATACAACAAAATTGATACTGTACAAACACTTTTTCATCCTCAAAACATGAAAATGCATATATTTTTTAAATATCAATGAATTTCTTGTTTTTATTCACAGATTCTGATTCTACACCCCAAAATATATGTATAACATTGCTATTTGTGTTATTAATTTGCTAGAAATATAATTAACAAGCAATCTTTTGATGTACAAACACTTATTTACCCCACTGTATATTGTTGGTCATATTGCTATAAAATGTATTGCTGGTCATTTTACTATTTGTAGCACTGTTTTTTTTTTTGTTTTATATATATATATATATATATATATATATATATACACACTGCTGGTGTTTTTTCTATAAAAATGTATTTTTATACTTCTATAATTTGTTTTTTTTAATTCACTATTTGCCCATAGTTTGATCCCTAACAGATTCTACCAGCCCGTGTCTGGTTGACCAGGGAACAACAGCAATTAAGAGATGGTTCCATATTCATCAAAACCTCTACTCTCCCAATCAAAGGCATTGCTACTGGATGTAGTCTATCGTCATATCCAGGGATATGAATCTTTGAGTAGTCTTGCTTAAGTATAGATTGAATAGTAGGGTAGACTGGGCACTCTAACCTTGAGTACCAGCCAGTATTGTTTGTTTTCTAATTCTTCCATACCCATCAAACCCTTTTGTCTTAGTGACTTTCTACTCTCCTCCTGATTACTCCTCTTTTGTTTTTGCTCCTTAATTATGTTTCTGTTTTTTAATTCTTCCATACCCATTAAACCCTTTTGTCTTAGTGGCTTTACTGCCTTTGCTTGAAATGCACTCCATAAAAGAAAAAAAATATGTTATAGTTGGAATGTGTGCTAGAATTCAAGATGCTGGTTGGTGGAATCTAAAAAAGCTAAAAGTGGTTAGTAAAATAAAAGGGCATTCAATGAATCAAAAAAGATGTTAAAAAGTAATCTTGTTGAATCCGTAGAATTTTTGAATGCTATCAAATCTGCAAAGTCAGAAGGGAAAAGGCAACAAAGAAGAATACAAAAACAAATCTACTTTGAAAATGGCAGGAGCAAAAAGTGGTTAAACAGGCAATTCATTTCAGAAGCATCAGACTAAATCATTCTCAGCAGAAATCCAGACTTTTTTTCTTTGTTTACCGATTTTTTTTTTAAAGAAATTGTTGCTGATAACCATTTTAACAGTCTCTGCAGAAGAAAACCACCCTTTGAAGATTAGCTACAAGAAATAAAAATACTTTAGATTAGAAAGAAAAAAAATTGCTAACTAAATATTAGAAATTACTTTTACTTTATAATCAAAGATTTATAAATGATGATGGAAAGGAAAAGATTAAACAATAAAAAAAAACATTTCTTTGATATATAATTATCAAAAAAAAATTAAAAAATAAAATTAATTGATAATTTAAATTAAAATCAATGTGGATAGTGCAATGTCAAATTGGCAGGCCAAGTCGGTTGCATTCACACCAGCATTAATGTCCCCGGGAAACCCACCTTTTCTCTCCTCCATATAGACCAACTCTCAGATTTTGTATAATAACCAATTTAAGGGAATGACAATTCTGAATTATAAACCATAGACAAGAAAATGGGATATATTTTCAATATTAGCTATGGTTTAAATGGTAGAGTTGCTTGAGCTCTCTATCCTTAAATGACAGCTGATCAAGGAGAAGTAGTTCTCAGAAATCAAAAACATGAAGACAATAGGAAACCATTTTACTATCTTTCCTAAGAAGGCACAGAAATTCAGAGATAATAAAGAAAGTCTGTAGAGAGTCATGATTATCTATGTCCTGTGCACGGAAAGTGCAACACCGAAATCTGAGGACAAATTGACATAGCAAAAAATGTCTTCCAAAAAGTTTCAAGAAACACAAAAATTTCCTGAGAAACAAACAAAAGAGTACTGAACTGTCATGTAATATCAGTCCTTCAGTGTTGAGAATACACTGGACCAAACCTGTGAGCAACAGTAAAGTTTTAGAGAAAATGGAAACAAAAAAGAAAATTGTACTTAACATAAGAAAGAAGCAGTTGAAATTTCGGCAGACATGTACGACATTACCACCACCTGTAAATTTTTGGATTATATTTTTTTATTTTTTTCAGTGTATTCTTATCCATTAGTACATAAAGTTTCCGATTTTAAAAAAAATTGGAAAAAATTCAATATTTAAAAATTTTTAGTGGGTGCTCAGTTTCTCAGTAAATCAATCCTCCATTTTGGAAACACTCGCTTTGAATTGTTGCTCTTTTGACTTTTTTCCAAAACTTGAATGAAAAAAATTGTTCCATAAATATGTAAATATTCTAAAAAAATTTTTAGAATAGGAATTATTTTAAAGATTCTATCAAATTTTTTTTTTACATGTCATATTTTTCATTCAAAATTTTTTTACAACAGGAATTATTTTAAAGAAACTCTGTCCAAAACTTTTTTTTTTTTAATGTTTGAAATAACTTATTTTTCATTGATATGAAGTAGGGATAATTAAAAATTTTCCATGGATTTGTCGATCTTCAAATTGTAAGCTTCTCTATACATGGTCTCAGCAACATCAAAGCAACCCCCAACACAAGCGTATCCAAAATGGAGGATCAATTTACTATAAGGTTGTATGAGAAACTGAGCACCCCCTAAAAATCTTAAATAATGAATTTTTTACAATTTTTTTTTTTTTTGATAAATGAATAGTTTAGGGTCTAATCGATGATATTGCACTGAAAAAAGTTAAAAAAAAAATGATAATCAACAAATTTACATGTGGTGGTAATGTTGTACAGGTCTGCCAAAATTTCTAAGTCACATAAAAACCATCTTTTTATAGATTCCTTGGATAATCATATACACATATTCATCCATCATTGAATTGATATTGTTACATATTCTGTATTTCTTTCAATAGCCACTAATTGGGGATTTCCATTATTGCATTTTATTTTCAACCTAATTTCCATATTTATTCTGTACAAAAATATTCACATGTATATTTTTTTAATTCAGTAACCAACACCAAAAAAAAAAAACAAAAAAAAAACAAGAATAGTTCAGGCAAGGCAGTCTTAGACAAAAAAAAAATTGAAACACCATGGATCAAACATCTGTTTTAGAGAAAATGGAAGCAAAAAAAGGACGCTTATACTTGACATAATAAGCAGTTGAAATATCTAAGACACATAATGAAGAAAGGGGGCTTGGAAAATTTGATACTCGCAGGACAGATTGAAGGCAAGACAGACAGAGAAAAACAATGTATAACCATAGGAACTTGAAGTAAATGGATGGCAGAAATAAGACAAAATTTATTAAGAACTACAAAAGACAGGAAATTGTGGAGAGCCTTGACTGCTGATGTCCTGAAAGGACACAGCAGATAGAAGAGAAGATATTTTTTTTATAGTACCATGTTTTAATGACTAGCAAAAATTAAATAGGCGTGATGATATAATGTATTTAAAACTACTTTTAAAACTTATTAAATGTACTTTGCATATTTTTTATTTATTTATTACATTAATGATGCCAATTAATGATACTAAGTGTCATGTAGCTTTTATTAGAAGTTTACTCAGGCAAACATTAAATTATACATCAGAAAACAAGAAAATTAACAATGAATATGAAGAGTAAAAATAATAATTGTAAGTTCTTTGTTGAATAAATCAAAAGTAAAATATAATACATTGAAAAGTTGTGAAATAGTAGAATTAGTTCCCTGGTTTTTGTTTTTTGGTTATTCATTATATTAATGATACTAAGTGTTATGTATCTTTTTTCTTCTTCATCCATTCACTGAATACTGTCGTCATATCTGGTCAGATGTGTTTGCTATTCATCTCAAAGTTCTCAACAAAATCCAAAGAAGGATCTGACATGTAATCGATCCTGACCTGGCATCTCAACTTTAGTCACTTTCTCACCAATGTGGTTTCTCTGTTTTCTCTATAAACAGCTTCATGGCAACTACTCTGACAACTTTTTTTTCTCTGTAAAACCAATAAAATGTAAATGCAAATTCTACTCCATCAGCTTCTTTTCTTGCACTTCCCGCCTATGGAATTCCCTTCCATTTACTTGCTTTCCCGACAGCTACAATCTTCAAGAATTTAAATGTAAAATCAATAGTCATCACCTATCTCACTAACCTGCATCCTCTCTCTTTCATGCTCCTTTCTCCGTCCACTCCACTCTCGTCTTTCTCTTACCCACTTCCTGACATCCCCTATAACCTGTCACTCTTTCTCATAACTTTCTTCCTATGTAAACCCCTGCAAAACAGTGGCAGTAAAATGCCTTGCTTGGGGCAATAATAAATAAACTTTTCCTTACACCTAATGGTGTGTAGGGCAACGTTTTTGCTGTTTCTGTAACAAACTTTTTTTTCATGGAGCAGGGTTGTTAGCCCTGCACCCAACCCCCAAACCTGGAGGAAGGTGATTTTCTAAGTGTAGCTTAGACGTAATACATGGCCAAAAATAGGGGGTACCCAGTGAGGATCGAACTCACTACTCAGTTATAATGATTCTAGCGAGACAAGCTTGCTAACCATTACACCACACCAAGGTGCCCGCTTGGGACAATATGATCATAGAAATAAAATAAAAGCACAATCATTTTTTTTTTTTCTAAGCGTTTCACCCCGAGTAATGCATGTCACTGCCACTACTGCGCAGGAGGCTACATAGACTGGAGAAAGGATGATTAAATATAGGAAATGTCAGAGGGTGGGTGATAGGCGGGTAGGGATACCGAGAATGGTTAAATATAGGAAATGTCAGAGGGTGGGTGATAGGCGGGTAAGGATACCGAGAACGAGGGTTGGGTAGATGAGAGTGTTCTGAGAATAATTGGGAGTTAGAGTGATAGGAGGTGTCTATTGACCCTACATTTAAACACCTGGAGATTGTAGCTGTCAGGAAAGCAGACTTGTGGAAGGGAGTTCTACAGGCAGAAAGCGCGAAAAAAGAAGCTGCTGGAGTAGAATTTATGGTTACATCTTATCTGTTTAACTGTAAAAGGGTGGGACCTAGTTGCTAATCTAGTATCTCGTGTAAATTCGTGCTTAGGCGGCACCAGTGCTCTAAGTTCATCGGAGAAGAAGCCATGAAAGTACTTGTAGAAGAGGCACAGGGAAGCCACATCACGCCAGTGAGAGAGTGGTTGCAGCCAGTCTGCCAAGTCAGTATCAACCACGTTACAGATCCTCCTTTGTATTTTGTCAAGAAGCCCAAGGAGAGCAGCAGGGGCACCCAACCAGATATGGCAGCAATATTCAATACACAGGCAAATGGTAGATTTGTATATGTGCAGAATAGATTCAGGTGGGGAAAAACTTCCGGGCCCTGCACAGAGATTTGCAAAAATTAAGTTGAAAAACATGGTTTGGCAATAATTTTTTTTTTTAATCTGGCAAGACACTTTGCAAAAAAATAAAAGGCAGAATTATGTGGAAATGAAATTAAATACAAAATTTTTCTGGAATTACAAGAAAAACCAAAAATTGAAGTAAAGAGATCTGTGGGAGAAACTTTCTACGTGAAACATTCAAAACACAAAAACTGACAATGATTCAAAGCCACTTATTAGAAAGAAGAACTATATAAAACTAGACAAAAATTGTTGCGTTTTGTACCTCCTTAGTTCTACAGAATAATAAAACATGAAAACTAACAGAACAATTTAAGAATGAATTAATAATAATTATGTGAAAATATAATGCTGATACTTCAGGTGAATCATTTAAGTAAGGTCATCTCCCTTAAACACTGGATATTTGAATGATTCATGTAATCTGTAATGTTAAAGCTGAATTTTCTGATTCATTTGTTGGAGCAAGTAATATATGAGGTGTTTTCTGTAAATGAGCTGAGGGTATGAAAGAAAATAAAAGATAAAGTAACAGAAAAACAAACATTAGCAAAACTAATGAGGCAAAAACATTTTGGAATGTTGCCTGCTTTATATGAATATAATGGATAATATCTCAGTTTTAAATGTCAATGGGTAACTGGGTTTTCTCTCGTGAGTGTGTGTGTGTGTGTATATATATATATATATATATATATATATATATATATATATATATATATACAGTATGTATGAGTGAATTTGAATAAGAGAAATGGGTGCTGAAAATATAAAAAAATGTCAGGCTTTTTGGGTCCCCCCCCCACCATGAATTTTTGGTTATATAGAGAACTTGTTGAAATCACATCAAATCTTTTTTTCCTAGTTTTTGAGAAGTGAGCTGGGTAAAAAAAAAACTTTTCAGCACCCCATATACATGCATGTGCATATGCGAAAGTGGACACACACAGTGTATCAAAAATAGTTTTACAAACTTTGGGGTGGGTAACTCAAAAAGACACACATCCATATAAACATATGCCAGCAAATCCTTTGTTTTTGAGTTTAGTTTAAAGAAGGTTTATGGTAGATGACATTGAGTTGCCATGTAGACTAGGTTACATTTGTTATTTGTGTACATTTGTGGCTAGCCTGTCTTCTATGTTTAATTAGTATAGTAGTGAGTTAATTGAGAAGTGTTCTCTTTAGCAATGGCAGAATATTCATATCACAAACAGGCAGATATGATTTTTACATATGGTCACATGAATAGATGCAAAGCTGCGTGGCTGTATCAGGTTGTGTTTTTGAACTGAAGGCAGCCAAGTCATCCAACTTTTGCTGTTGTTTATGTTCATGTTGCTGAGACAGAATCTGTGGCACCACAAATTATGGATTGAGGAAAACCAATACCTACTCATACACCTGAATACACAGAGCCCATTCTACATGGCCTTTTGGAAATATGTTTTCATGGACAATTTACCTTGTTTTGGTATAAGGAACCTAACCCCAAAGTTTGTAAAAGTATTTTTCATAAATCCTATATATATATATATATATATATATATATATCAACATAACATCAAGTCATAAAACAGTGCCTACCACCATTCTGAAGGAGATGTGAAAATGCCAAACCCTGCGCACGTTAAACAATAAATTAAAGCAGACAGATATATTATAAAATTGTGAAACACCACCTGCTAAAAAAGAGGCGAAAAAGCCATATCCTACTACTGCACACACTTATATAAACCATAAACACACACACACATGAACTAACCCACTTACAGGTACACACACACTCGCTACAATTAATGACAGGAGCAGCAGCAGCAAAAGAGGACCATTCAGTTAAAGGCACGGTCCAGCAGCAGACAACTTGAAACCAAGCTCTCCTATCATTCTGAAGATGAGATTCTGATCTTGAAATATTAATGAATAATAAATAGATAATACCCAACACCTTCTTTACTTTCCTTTATTATTCTAAACGCATTGTGATAGCCTTCAAATACCTATCCATATATATATATATATATATATATATATATATAGGGTGAATGACACACATTTTTGTACAAAATTTAATGTAAATAATCAGGCTGGTAGAAATAAATATCTACTCAAATATGAGTATCGATTAAAAATAATGTTCAAACAAATAATTTCAATTTGTTAGTTGTTAAAACCATTTTGTTAATCTTTGGGATTTTCTGTAACATTATATATATATATATATATATATATATATAGAGAGAGAGGGGGGTGTATTTGGGCAGCAATCCCTCTTTTTAAATAAATTTCATAAATTTATAATGACTAAAAGAACAACTAAAAGTGCTTGGATATGCAGAACATTCAGACAATTTTTACATAATGTTGATAAAAGAAAAAAATTAAGAAAACACAAGAAAAATTAAATAAAATACTTTAACCACAGTACTTTGTCAGTTGTTTTTAACTTGTATATATATATATATATATACACACACACACACACACACCCCCATGTATATACACAAAAAATGTCAATCTCTGAAGTTAAAAAAGCAGCTTTTAAAAAGATTAAATATAAACATAATTAGATCATTTCAAAAATTTGTATTTAATTTTTAATTTTCCAAACAACTTTTGCAAAGTAAAATAAATATAGCCCTATGAGAATTTGTGAAACGAGAAGATTAGTTCCTTGATCTTTTGAACAGGAATAGAGGTTTATTCCTTGTTTAGGATCAGGATTTGAGTTCCTTCGAAAGTCTTCTTATTTGATTTCCCTTCCAGTTGCCTCTAGCATCCTAGTGGCATTACTGCCTTGCCAAGAGGGAATTGATTAAAAATAGAAAAGAAAAAGATTTAATCTTTTTTTAAAGCTGTTTTCTCAAAGCTTTAGCAACGATAGCAGCCAGGACTTCACCAGTCATCCTTGGAGCAAAAAGAGACCTAAATTCAATTTTCATCAAGAGATCCTTTATTTCCAATCACATTATCTATTCACGGGCACAGATTTACAACCCGAATAAAATTGCAATGAAAAGCAACTAAAATGATGAAAATCAGTACTCATCAGAACAATGGTTCAACTACACTGGCAATTTATAATACACTGCTAAGAAAGTTGATTCATGCCAATTTTTCTCTCCTGAATGTATCTTACATATTTATAAGTCTACTATTCTTCTATGCTTTGAATAGTGCTGCCACATATGGTCCAGTACTCCTGCTGTATATCTGAAGCCATTGGAAGATGGTTAATGTTCATTAATTTGGCCTTGTGTCATATGTAACTGAACTCCCTACAGCTTACAAGTTTTATCCATTTTATCATCAGAATTATCAGAAGGTTGGTTGTTGGCAGGTTGGAATGTATGGAATAGTGGAAGAATAAAAATGTACATTTTTCAAGTTAAAATAGAAATTTATTAATGAAAAGGATAACAAGAATAGGTAGCAGTTAAAAAGTTCAATGAGAAACAAGTAATGAGTTAAGGGTATCAAGAGTTGTAGAAATTGTTTGTAGTAGTAAATTGTTGGAAAGAGTTTGTGTGCTTAAATATGTATGAGCGTTTGTTTGATTTGAATGTCTTTCGATAGAGAAGTAAAATGAATCAGCCCACGAGAAAGGAGAAAGAGAACAAGGTGTGACTTGACTTTATGTCCATGGTCAACTTGAAGTTACATTTTAGTTGTGGCTCTCTTGCTGCTCCCATCTGAGTGACTGACTGATGCTGAGGTCATTTATCTAGTCCTTTAGAATTGGCACTGGATTGAAGTCTCTTTAGTCTTGTAAACTGCTTCCATTGGTCAAAAATTAATTTAACATCTACTAGCAAATCCAGTTTCGACTTTTTCTTTAAGTATGTGGTCAATCCTTTTCTATTTGGGAAAAACCAGGATTTCACATGTCATTGTGAATTTTTATAAAAGTGAAGAAGAAGGTTGATTTTAATTCTCAATTTCCTATCTCTACATATTTAGAGATTCTTGATAAAATTCAAAGAAGAATCAGCAATATTATTGGGTTTGACATTTCAGCTTTAGTTACTTTCCTACTGCTGTAATGTAGCATCCGTATCCCTTTTCTATAAATACTTTCATAGTAAATGTTCTGATGAACTTTCTACTATGGTACCTAGAGTATCACCCAGTTCACACTCCACCCACGTCTATTGAACAGGTGAAGAGGCTCATCCCTTGTTTCCTGTTTAGGATGCGGTTTCCGGTTTTTCTCTTTTCTAATCTTCTCACTTTTTTTTTTTTTCAATTGGAGTAGATAGACTAAACTATCGCCTGGTTCACACTCCACCCATGTCTATTGAACAGGTGAAGAGGCTCATCCCTTGTTTCCTGTTTAGGATGTGGTTTCCGGTTTTCTCTTTTCTAATCTTCTCACTCTTATGTAGCCCCCTGCACATCAGTGGCGTTACCACCTTGCTTGGGGTGATATGATTAAAAAAAAAAAAAAATATGAATTTAAATGCTGTACTAGATTAGCAGCTAGGTCTCATCGTTTTACAGTTGAGCTGGCTAGATGTATTTGTCTATATTTCTGAGATGAGGTAGTATTTACAGTATTTACATTATTCAGACTATTGTCCTCATCTTTGTTGCCATTTGTACGACGTTTTGACCGTTGTACGCTCCGGCCTTCTTCAGGCACTAGGAATTTGAAAAAGAACCCTTTATTACAATCACTGGGGTATATCCTTAAGGACACACGGCCCAGTGGATATAGATGTTGGTTAGTTCCTGACCTGACTTCAATACCATGCTACAGCAGTGGTGAACAAGTAACTTGCAGTGTTAGAGGGAGATAACTCAAGACATGACTTCCAATCAAGGCTTTATGCAAGGAATAAGGATGATATACCCCAGTGATTGTAATAAGGGTTCGGTTTAAAATTCCTAGCACCTGAAGAAGGCTGGAGCATAAATGCGCCGAAACATCGTACAAATGGCAACAAAGGACAATAGTCTGAATAATGTAAATACTGGCTAGATGTAATCGTAAATTCTTCACTAACAGTTTCTTTCCTCACACTTCTCGCTTGTAGAATTTACTACAGTTAGATCAACCAAATGCAGGTGACAATTCTATTCCATCAGCTTCTTTTCTTACGATTCCTGGCTGTGGAACTTCCATTCCATACTTGCTTTCCTGACAGCTATAACCACCAGGAATTTAAATGCAAAGTCAATTCCCATCTCTTATCCATTTGATTCCAGTCCTTTCTACATCACCCCGTATATCTTGTTCTTTTCCTTTCTCTCTAAATCACAACTGACTTCACACTTGTGTTCACATCCTTCTCTTGTCCTTTCTCTTTCACCCCATGTAACTGGTTCATCTTTGTCTTCACTCTCCCCCTGCCTAAACTCTCTTATGTAACCCCCTGTGGTGTTAACACCTTGTTTGGGGTGAAATGATTTAAAAAAAAAAAAAAAAAAAAAGCCAATTTTAATCTTCAAAAATTTAAACGCAATCTCAGTTGTTATCTACAGTCTTCTTTATTACTCTTCTATTGTTTTTGCTCTTATTTTTCTTATCCTTTCATAATCAGTAAACACTTGTCTTAGTGGCTTTAGTGCCTTGCATGGGGTCAGTCAGTTAAGTGCCATACGTGATATACGCTTGGGCGATCATGTCTCAAAAGAGACATGACTGACTGGGCAGAAGATTATCCCGCAGTAGGTTGCCATTGCTTTCTGCGGTAGACTGGTTGTCGACCAAGGCTATAGAACCCAATCTGTCCTATTATTTAACCCATAAGTGGCGGGAAGAGATGGATTAATACCTTTCCCAAGGGTATTTGTGTGTAAGTGAATGCAATGAATTCAACTGGAATTCGAACAACTCGGCTCCCGGTTTCTCGTTCCAAGCCGATATCCACTGCGCCACAACGCACATCCACATGGGGTAATATGACTAAAAAAGTACACACTTTAAACTGTTAACACATTGAGAGAATAATTGTCCTTTAACAAGCTCTTACCCCATCCCACATAAATAAAAACTGTTTCCAGGGTAAGTCACCAATAGTAAGAGGACACCTGTTTCAAGTGACATGTGATACTTACAAGTTTGTGGCATTTGTTGGAAAACCAATCCTGCCTGTGCCAATCAATTCCATCAGAACACCTTTTAACAGCTGGACACCAGCTGCAGTTAAAATTGATTTTTTGGTTGACACAAGAACTGCAATCTTTAGCCAAGTTACAAGCTGAAAACAAAACAATTCAGAATTTGCAATACAAAATTTTGTTTCAAGTTCAACATACAACCGAGCTTTAAGAGCTGAGAAAAAATTTGAACTAATGATAATAATCAAACAACTGCTACACTATCAAATTTAAAACTGAACTGTTTAAATTATCTCAAATGTTTGCAAAATACACAAAAAAATTTTAGAATTGAATAAACACCCAGATATTAAAAAAATAAATGAAATTAAAAAAAAAACAAAGAAATTAAAAAAAAATAAAATTTCTACAGTTTTTACATTTGAAAAACTCCCAGATATTAAAAAAAAATTAAATTAAAAAAGGAAATAAAAACAAAGAAATTAAGCATAACGAAAAAAAAAATTTAAAAAAATAAAAAATCACAAAGAAATTAAAAAAAAATTAAATTTTTTAAAAAGTGTTCAAATATTATATGCTTTAGTATATCATCAAGGCCCAGATCAAGACCAGATGCAGTTAGTGGTCATAAATAAAACAAACATGCTTTTGTAAAACATGCTTCATAAAAGTAGCCAAGTACACATATTACTATCATTTTATAAAGTGATAAGCCACTTACTTGGGAGAGGTTCTAGTATGACAACGGTTTTGGACCTAATTTTTTGCATGTCAATAGCCACTCTATGATATTCATAGATAGTACGAATTAAACCTGAAAAGAAGTGAAAAAAAAATTTTTTAAAAATTAATAAAAGAAACAAAAAAAAAATTGTAAGTAAAAGATAGCACACTAAAATACTAAGCACTGTCAAGAGAGATGAATCCAGTTAGAATTGAACTGACTCCCATTGTAATAGTCGACTAGACAAGATCATCAACCATCATGTCACATTAAATCTATTATATTTCTAACAAATATGTGAGTATTTTGGATTAGGAAGAAAAATTGCACACTAAGTATTAGAAATTAGCTTAATTTTCATTTTTTTTTCATTTTTTATTTAAATCAATTTACCCCAAGCAAGGTGGAAATGGCACTAGTATGCCAGGGTTACAGAGAGTTTAAGTTTTGTTTAATGGCATATCAACCTCTGTGGGTTATTTAATGCTAAAAAGGTAGGGGTTTTAAGGACTTTTTTTTAATGTTCAGTAAAAGGTTGATTTAGTCAGATTTTAATCAACATTTTTTTGTTTTTATTCTTTCTTATTTTAGAAAACTGAAAATGTCTTCTAGTTTTATATTAAAAAATGTTTTGCTGAGAATTTTTTTTCCTTCAAAAATGTGTTATGGTAATAATTTTCCTTCAAAAATTTATATATTTCTATAAAAGTGTATTTTTACACTTTCATAGTGTTTTGACCCCAGTTTGGGGGTTAACTATTTGCCCATAGCTGGGACCCTAACAGGTGCTACCACTCTGGGTCAGGGTGGACCTGAGAACAGCAGTAATTAAGAGGTGGTTCCATGCTCCTCACAACCTCCCAATCAGAGGCCTTGCTGCCGGATGCAGTTTACCGTCGTGCCCAGGACCGATTACAGAGAGTGAAAAGACTGAGTATAGGGAGAAATAATTGAAGAATAAAAGATAAATGGGATTCAAGAAAATAGAAGATAGCAATTGATGTAGCATTTAAACTTTTGGAGATTGTAGCTTTCAGGAAAGCAGGTAAATGGGAGTTCTACAGGTGAGAAAGTCAAGAAAAGAATCTGTTGGACTATAATCAGTGGTTACATTTAACTATTTCAACAGTAAAAGGGAGGGACTTAAATGCCAATCTAGTAGCATACTTAAATTCATGCAGTTGGGGCACCAGCAAAGAAAGCATTTCAAAGTAGTTGCTGGAAGTATTTGTAAAAAAGACAGAGAGAAGCCATGCCACAGCAGTGAGAAAGTGACTGAAGTCAAGATGCCAAGTCAGAATCTATTAAATTGCAGATTCTGCCAAACAGGGGAGGTAACTCAGTTTCACTGGCTAAAACAGTACTGCTAACTCTAGTGGCACCAGCAGCTTTTGCCACTGGACAAGGTATTGTTTTTTTTTTTGTGTCAGTCTATGCGATTTTTACGCAACTGCAAGTCAGATTTCCAATGTTATATTAAAAGCATTTTTTTTTTTTTGATCGTTAAACAAAACAACATGCTCATAGTGACCATTACCAATGATGTAGAATGAAATGTAAACAGATGTATTTCCCAACGAAATATCATTGTGTTGCAAGCATAGTTTTAATTAACTTTAACATTTATTTTGGATCTTAACCAGATCCAACTCAATGCCTGTTGAGCTGTGGTCTAGAGATGACGAAGTACTTTTCAGGCACTGGCCAGTGATGCCCAACTTCAAATCAGAGAGTTCATTGATAAAGATCAGAAACAGCATAGGACCCAGGAGAGGGCCTTAGGTGACACTGCACTCATGCAAAAGGATCAGGAAGCACGCCAATTCAGAATTATCTTCATTTCACAATTTGGTAGAAATGATTGGATTAAATCAAACAACCATCCTGTAATAATGCAGTCCTGGAGCTTGCGTAAAAGTTCAGCATGCCAAACCTTGTCAAATGCCTTTGAAATATCTAGCTTCACCATTCTTATCCAGAGCTTGGTATAAAAATTCAGTGATGGGCATTAACACATCAGTGGTAGACCTGGCAAAATGGAAGTTATATTGTTTGTCTGATAGGAGGTCATGAGAAGTAAGATGCTTCAACACTTCAGCATTGATTAGCACCTCAAATACTTTGCCAAAAGTGGTAAGTGACTAATGGGGCAATAATTTAAAAAATCAGAAGATACTCCAGAGGAGGACTTCCAACAAGTTAGGAAGCAGCAAAGAAATTCCTGCAGAGTTTGAAGAGATTTAGAACCAGATTGAGAAGACTATTTAGGATGATGTCTTGGATTTCGTCACATCTGTTTACCTTATGGAAGTCTAATTTGGAAATGACATCTGAAACCGGTGGTGGAATCATATATATTGATGTTGCTTATCTACGGCAGTTGTACAGGTACTGGTGTCTCATATTCACTTATGCGCAACTACCCTTGGGAAAGGCATGAATCCACCTCTTATCCCATAGCTATAGGTTAATTAGGAAGAAACTAAATCATTATTATCTAAAAAGCATTTTCTGTCTTTAACCTGTAACAGGTTGATAAACCATAAAAAACAATCAATTGGGAAAGGAGAATATCTTTTTGAAAGAAGAAATTTTAAGAAATCTATGGTATAGATTTACATTTTAGCATGATGTGATAACAGCACTCTCAAGAACTTTCTATCTAAGTTACTTTCTCTTAGTAAGTGCGACATTCTTCAGATCAAAGTTGTGATTGAACTTATTTCTATGTATGACTGATGCATTTGATAAACTTATGTATAAAATCCTTTGGGTGCTCATAGATACATGGCAATATAAAGTTCTAATATTTACCTTGATAAAGTCCATCAGAGGACAAAATGCACGAGTAAAGAATAGTTTATTTTTTGTATTTATTCGCGTGTGTGTGAGCGTGAGAGAGATAGAGTTAAATGCCATATTCTTTCAGGATGAGGGCAAGCATGGCTCTCCAGATTTATTTTCTTTAAATTGATATGATTTTTAAGAACGTTAATAGATTAGTTGGCTGCAAGTAGGGATAATAGGCCACTAGGCTTTAACACGTTTATTACAAGATACTTGTCTTGTTGTTACAACTCAATATCTGATAAATGAATAAGTTGAATATTATATACAACTTTTTTTCCATTATACCAGAACCATTAGACTGAACTTTGCTATTTAGATTACAACAATTTCTTTTTTCCCGGAAATTGAAAGAGTATATTTGTATATTAAGTAAGTAAAACACATTAGGAATGTTTGTGATTTTAGAATGAAATCAAATTTACATTTTCCTTTTCAAAAAATTATATTAAAAAGAAATCAAATTAATTTTATTTATTCCTCTACCGTCGCGTTTTTAAAATTCTACAAAAATACCTCGAGTTATCTCCCCTTGATTGCATACACTTTAAACTGACATTAAAATATATATAAATTTAACATATAAAAAAAAACATTAAAAATTAATTATTTATCATCTTTAATAATTTTTTTTAACTTAATTACACAAATTATGATCCATTGTCATATTTGATTTTACAATTATAACAATACTAACAAGAATAGATATAAAAACGTTAGTGTTTATAAATTGGCTCAGATTTTAAATAATCAGTTCCAAAAAACTGTCAGGACAAAATGACAATTATTATTGCCTTTGATATGTGTTGTATGTAAATTTCTCTGAGCTCTTTCTCATTAAGTCTCCAAGAAATTTAAATTGTCTCTTTCTGATCCTAAATGCTCATTTTTCTTAAAATTTCCTCATTACTAAAATGTCTCTGTAGAACTGCATAGGATAGGAAGTTGTGGAGAGTCATGAACGAGGAACATTGGCGCATAAGAAAGTAAATTTTCATAAAAAAAAAACGAAAGATCTTTTATTTTTGGCACTCAATGAAAAATATTTTTGTTTTTTTTTATTCGAGAAATCAATTGTTGTTTTTTTTTATTCGAGAAATCAATTGTTGTTTTTTTTTATTCGAGAAATCAATTGTTGTTTTTTTTTATTCGAGAAATCAATTGTTGTTTTTTTTTATTCGAGAAATCAATTGTTGTTTTTTTTTATTCGAGAAATCAATTGTTGTTTTTTTTTATTCGAGAAATCAATTGTTGTTTTTTTTTATTCGAGAAATCAATTGTTGTTTTTTTTTATTCGAGAAATCAATTGTTGTTTTTTTTTATTCGAGAAATCAATTGTTGTTTTTTTTTATTCGAGAAATCAATTGTTGTTTTTTTTTATTCGAGAAATCAATTGTTGTTTTTTTTTATTCGAGAAATCAATTGTTGTTTTTTTTTATTCGAGAAATCAATTGTTGTTTTTTTTTATTCGAGAAATCAATTGTTGTTTTTTTTTATTCAAGAAATCAATTGTTGTTTTTTTTTATTCGAGAAATCAATTGTTGTTTTTTTTTATTCGAGAAATCAATTGTTGTTTTTTTTTATTCGAGAAATCAATTGTTGTTTTTTTTTATTCGAGAAATCAATTGTTGTTTTTTTTTTATTCGAGAAATCAATTGTTGTTTTTTTTTATTCGAGAAATCAATTGTTGTTTTTTTTTATTCGAGAAATCAATTGTTGTTTTTTTTTTATTCGAGAAATCAATTGTTGTTTTTTTTTATTCGAGAAATCAATTGTTTTTTTTTTATTCGAGAAATCAATTGTTTTTTTTTATTCGAGAAATCAATTGTTTTTTTTTATTCGAGAAATCAATTGTTTTTTTTTATTCGAGAAATCAATTGTTTTTTTTTATTCGAGATAAATCAATTGTTTTTTTTTATTCGAGATATCAATTGTTTTTTTTTTATTCGAGATATCAATTGTTTTTTTTTTTATTCGAGATATCTATTCTTTTATCTAAGATAAGAAATTATCAATATGTTGTGATTTTCTCTGATTATTATAGATGGCATTTTAGACAACGTTTCATCCAAGGATGATAATCTTCAGGTGTATCATTGTTTCCGATCTCTCTTTAACTTATATTAATCATCTCATCTTTATTATTATTTTATTAATGGCATGATGAAAGACATTGAGCAACATTTAAACGAGATTCTAAATCTTGTCATAAAAGTCATGAATACATTTGCAGTTCATAGTTTCAGCGTAAAAGAATTGTAACACGATTTTTTTTTTTTTAAATTTATCAGCCCAACCCACTTCCAAAAAAATCAGTATTTCAATGATGATCAGAAAACTGATTTTGCAAAACGAGTGGAACCAAGAACATTTTAGCACTCTCCGCCATATATATATATATATATATATATATATATATATATATATATATATATATATATATATATATAGATAGAGAGAGATAGAGATGTAAATAAGATTAATAATGCATAAAGCATTAAACTTTGAGTCCTGCCTAAAATGTAGGATAATATATATATATATATATATATATATATATATATATATATGCGCACACACACACACACACACACACACACAAGTATGTTTGAAGCTTACCTTCTTTACTTTTAGAATCAATGTAGTATGCATCAGACAGACCAATCTTGACAGGGTGCTTTTCCGATGAGATTTGATAGGGAAGTATTGGTAACTGAAGTAAAAAGCACAGGACTTTTATAATTATTCATGCTTAATCTTTTATTGGTGAAAAGAAATGCAAAATAATCGAATTTAAGAGATATCAATTAAAATGATATTAAAGTTAAATATATGTATATAAATATGTTTAACCCTTAAGGATGTAACAAGCCCAAACCCATCATGTATCCTCTGCCGTAATATAGGATTACATAATTGCAAATGTTGTCACACAAACAGTGAAACTTTGAGAGTCAGTATTTACAGGGCAGCTTTGAGCTTGATGAATGCTAAACAGTTAAGTCTGAAGTGTTTTTCAAGTATTCCCTTTTTCTAGTATAGTATTCCCTGTTGCAGATGCCTGCTCAGTCACATTTGTTCTCCTTCCACACCCACAGAGCCAACTTGGGATTTATACTGTAACTATGCCAAGCAAACCTTAGTTTCAGTTTTTGAGAGGGAGCACATAATCGGGTGATATCAAGGCCAGCACATTCAAACCCTCATGATAACTTGTGACTTTAAAATAGGATAAAAGATGAGCAGGATTCAAGAAGATAGCAATTGATGTTGCATTTAAACTTTTGGAGATTGTAACCATCAGGGAAGCAAGTAAATGGAAGGGCGTTCCACAAGTGTGAGAAAAGGAACTGGTTTTTTTTTGGTTTTTTTTATTCGAAATATCTATTCTTTTATCTAAGATAAGAAATTATCAATATGTTGTGATTTTCTCTGATTATTATAGATGGCATTTTAGACAACGTTTCATCCAAGAATGATAATCTTCAGGTGTATCATTGTTTCCGATCTCTCTTTAACTTATATTAATCATCTCATCTTTATTATTATTTTATTAATGACATGATGAAAGACATTGAGCAACTTTTAAACGAGATTCTAAATCTTGTCATAAAAGTTATGAATACATTTGCAGTTCATAGTTTCAGCGTAAAAGAATTGCAACACGTTTTTTTTTTGTTTTTTTTTTAAATTTATCAGCCCAATGGTTGCATTTAACTATTTCAACAGTAAAAAGGTGGGACCTAGGTGCCAATCTAGTAGCGTGCTTAAATTCATGTGGACGGGGCACCAGGGGAAAAAAGTTTGTCAGAGCATTTACCATGAAAATATTAGTAGAAAAGACAGAGGGAAGCCACATTGTGTTGGTGAGAAAGTGACTGACGTTGAGATGCCAGGTTAGAACCTATTACATTGTAGATCCATCTTTGGATTTTGTTGAGAACGTCAAGATGAATAGCAGGAATACCCGACCAGATATGGTAACAGTATTCAACGCACTAAGAATGAGAAAATGGAGTCAAATTTGAATTCCAGTGAAGTTTGTTGCATTCAATTACACTCAAATACCCTTGTGAAAGGTATGAATCCATCTCTTCTCCCCCGGCTATGCGTGAAATAGTAGTGCAGATTGAGCCAACATAATATATACAATATGTGCAGGTTTTATATATATCTACATCTACATATATCAAGTGTTTTCATATAGAGTGTATCTGTGAAGGAGCAAAATGAATAAAAAAGATAAGGAAAAACTGTTTTTAGCCAATGTATTTCATCCTCAAGGGATTTAATTATGATTACATTTCCCTTGGAGAATGAAACAAGAAACATTTCCCTTGGAGAATGAAACAAGAAACATTTCCCTTGGAGAATGAAACAAGAAACATTAAGTTTTTCTTTTGCTTATATATATTTTTAACTTATTTAAAAATTAATTTTAATGGTTACTTGTATTTGAGTAGATACTGTTTTTCTATATATATATTTTTTTTAAAATCATCTCACCCCAACCAAAGCATTCTACTGCCACTGTTGCACAGGGGGTTACA
This sequence comes from Ascarosepion bandense, assembly GCA_037127315.1. NCBI lineage: Eukaryota > Metazoa > Mollusca > Cephalopoda > Sepiida > Sepiidae > Ascarosepion > Ascarosepion bandense. Next base: position 7,269,973 of record JBBBDQ010001417.1, read on the forward strand.
TAGGGGAAAGTGATGAAAAAGAGGGGTTAGTTATAGGAAATGTCAGGAGGAGGGTAATAGATGGATGAGAATACTGAGGATAGGGGTGGAGTAGATGAAAAAAGTGTTTGAGAGAATGGATGTGAGTTAGTGTGATAGGAGTCATCTATTGACCTTACATTTAAATTCCTGGAGATTGTAGCTGTCGGGGAAGCAAGTATATGGAAGGGAATTCCACAGGTAGGGAAGTGTGTGAAAAGAAGTCGTTAGAGTAGTAATTGCGTTTACATTTTATCGGTTTCACTGTAAAAGGGTGGAACCTAGTTGCTAATTAAACACTATTTTTATTTATATCTAATGACTGAATAATCAAGAAATCTTGTTAGGAAAATATGCATCCTCCAGCAGGATTTGAACCTAGGGGAAACTTAATATTTTCCTAAAAAGATTTCTCAATTATTCAGGCTGGTAAATATAAATAAATATACTGTTTATGTCTATATTTCTGAGATGAGGTGGTATTTACTTTATTCAGACTATTGTCCTCATCTTTGTTGCCCTTTGTACAACATTTCAGCCAATGATATACTCCAGCGATTGTAATAAAGGGTTCAATTCGAAATTCCTAGCACCTGAAGGAGGTCAGAGCATACAATGGCTGAAACGTTGTACAAATGGCAACAAAGATGAGGACAATAGTCCGAATAATGTAAATACTGTAAATACTACCTCATCTCAGAAATACAGACAAATAGAATGACCTATTATTAAACGTTGTACAAATGGCAACAAAGATGAGGACAATAGTCTGAATAATGTAAATAGTGTAAATACTACCTCATCGCTGAAATATAGACAAATAGAACGATCTATTATTAAACGTTGTACAAATGGCAACAAAGATGAGGACAATAGTCCGAATAATGTAAATCCTGTAAATACTGTTTAATTATAAAAAAAAACAGTATCTACTCTAATATGAGTATCTATAATGTTTAAACAAATAAAAGAAAAATATTTTGGAGTTAATCCCTTTTGTAATAGATTTCATAAAATTTTGTAAATATGTGTGTGGGACATTTTGCTATTTGATGTCTAGTTATAAGTCATTTATGAAATGACTGTCAGAGACTGTTACGGCCATGGCAAATATATTCTCAACCAATGAAGCAATAGGTATATATAAAAAGCTGGCATACAACAATATGTGATAAAGTCCTTAAAATATGTAATAACAAATCTGTAGCGATGAACCTGTCTATATGCCTGTGTATGGTGCAATTCAAACACCACAATAAAACTGAAATGATATTGAAAAATTATAAAAGAAAATGATTCAAAGATGTCCACACTGCTTACCTGGAACAGAAATCACCAGTAAGCTTTAGAAAAAAGTTTTCAACAGATACCTACTGACAAATGATTAATATTATAAATTCTGTGATGTGAAAAGTTTTGGCTAAAAAAAGTTTAAAGTACAGATAAAAAGTCGATGGCATAAAACATAACTCACCTCTTTATACATGAATTTAATCTTGCCACTTTTATGCAACAGAACTTGGAAATTGAATGGTGTTGCTTAAGAGAAATAAAGAAACAATAAAAACTGGCTCAAACAATTAGGAAACAAAAATTAAAATAAAGATTTTGATTAAAAAAAGAAAAAGAAAATCTTATACAGCAAAAATTCTATATTAAGTTTGTTTTTTTTTTGCTTAAAAGACCACCAAATACGGCCATTAGTCAAATCACTTTCTGTTCATACATTTATAGACCATTTGGGAATAAAAGTAAGGGGAGACTACTCTGTAATTACAAGTTAAAATTTATTTCATTTTATTTCATTTCAGTTTCAATTTATTTTCATTTTGTGAGTATCGTTATTTTAAGCGGTAACTCATAAACTTTTCCTTTCTTTTCTCTGTGGACACGATTTTCATTTCAGCTTTTGTAACAAACACGAAAGTCAAATTATTATTCTTTGGGTTAGAGCATTTGAACAGGATTGTTCTCTCAAAATCTCAGTAAGATATTTGTTTTCATTGTACTAAAGAAAATGAATAGAAATCAATTCACTATTTAATCTAAAATAGTGAAATTTTTTTGTTTTATAACTATGCATACTAAAATGCCAAATTTATTAGAGTATATATATATATTCTTTTTACATACCAAAATTAAGATATTCTACCTAAAAATAATAGGGAAAAGATACTTCTAAAGAAAAAGAAACATACATAAAAGAATAAAAATAAAAGAATGCTTACAGGCATTTTGGTCTTTTAAATGAACATGATGCCACTGTACCACAAATTGTTGCTCTGAAAAGAAATACAGCTAAAATATTAAAATTATCTGAAATTTCTTAGCATATTTTTAAACCTTTGAAGAAAAACAAAAGTCAGCAATAATCATGATCTAATTAAAGTTTTACTTTAATGAGAAAATATTTTAATATAAAATATTAAAATTATATGAAATTTCTTATTTTTATGAGAAAATATAAGGGAATTTTTAGCAAATGAAAAAAGTAAAGACAATATCCGTTTTGAATTAGTTCTTTCTGCACCAAAATCCAAACTAAAAATTTTCCATTTTTATTTTTAATCATTTTATATTAGTATTAAATTTGTTTACTACATATATTTGTTGGTAGTATAAAAATTACACAAAATATTTAATGCTAGAGTTGATAGTTCTAAAATTGCCAAATTTGAGATGTCTGGAGAATTAAGAAACTTCTGAAGAGTGTACAAGAGTAGAAAGTAATGTAAAAATTGTTCTGTATTACCATCAGCTTTAATTTTAATATCAGAGTTATTTCCAAGGGTAGTATCAAAATTTGCCATCATCGGAGCAACATACTGTGTTGCCGTTAACCACTGATGAAGGAACTGCCCCATGTAGATAAAACCTGAAAGATAAGATAAATACAGCATTTAACAGTTAATGTACGAGTTGATTATACCTACACTGTCAAGATAAATGTATTTACAACTGATAGAGTCACATTTCTTTTCCAATGGAGAATTGGATAAGTTCAAATATTCATTTTTATTCCAATTTAAATAATATTGCATCAATCCTTATTGCAGCATTCACTAAATGTGAGAAAAACTGTTTAAAAAAACAAAAAAAAAACACAAGCATCTTTGGTACTTGGTCAATAGGATTATAAATTCTTCCCAATGAAAAGCCAGTATTTTGGGAATGTTAGATGACAACGTATCAGTCAGTTAAGTGTCATATGTGATACACGCTTTGGGCGATCATGTCTCGAAAAGAGACATGACTGACTGAGCAGAAGATAATCCCACAGTAAGTTGCCATTGCTTTCTGCAGTAGACTGGTTGCCAGCCAAAGCTATAGGACCCAATCTGTCCTATTATTTAATCCATAACTGGAGGGAAGAGACAGATTAATACCTTTCCCAAAGGTATTTGTGTGTAAGTGTATGCAAGGAATTTAACTGGAATTTGAACTCAGCTCCAAGATTTGTCATTCCACAATGTATGTATGTCTAATAATAAAAAACTGTTTAACCCTACTGGGGTTTGTAGGGTTGGATTAAAAGTAATGAACAGAGGATGCTTTTGAAAGCCTTATACAAATAAATTTTTAATTTCATTGCTAGAGGCTTTCAGTGCTAAATTTTATTTTGTAAATACATTGAGTTAACTTGGATAGCTAACAAGAAAAATCATTCTTTTTTATTTTGTAATTTACTTCTTTGCAAGTAGTATGCTGCTGTGAAACATGGAATAGGTGAAGGGTGATCTGTTTCTTTCACTTTCTCACTATTTTCCTTGGGCAAGGCATGAATCCATCTCTTCTCTCCTATAAAAAGGGTAGACCTTTCTCTAGCATTGAGTGACAACCAGGTAGAAAATTTAATTCAAACCATAGAAAAAAAAATGAGGGAGACTACTCCCATTTTTCCCAAGAAGGTATAGAAATTATCAGATATTAAAGAAAGGACATCTATAGAGTGTCATGAACTATCTTTTATGAGGCATATTGACAGAAAATAAACAATTAAAGTAATTTGATTTGTTTACTCAACAAATGATTTAACAAGAAAAAAATATTTGTAACAAAATAAATTTAATATTTAGTATAATAGCCTTTTGCTTTGATCACAGCCTTCATTCTGTCAGGCATTGACATCACAAGTTTCTTCAATGTATCTAATGGTATCTCCTGCCAAGCAGCTTGTATTTGATCCCAAAGTGTGTCTTTGCAAGTAACATTAGATTTATCAATTCGAGAGAGGGGGAAATAAGAAAAAAAGTCAGTCATATCCAAGGATAATAGAATAATAATGAGTAGTTTCAAAATAACTTGCTTAATAGAAAATAGGAAAAATTAAATATAACTTCTTTTTAATACACTTCTTTTACATAATCAATATTTATTAGCAATTTAATTGGCTTTTCACCCTGTATTTGAATTTCAGTGAGGTTTTTAGGAAAAATCACCCCCTGTCCTAATACTTTTGCACACCACTGGTAGTGTGCAAAAGTGTTAGAACAGGGGTGATTTTAAAATTTATTTTGATGCCTCATAAAAGATAAAATAGTTCTTTTCCCTAATACTTTTGAACAGTAGTGTGTGTGTGTATATATATATATATATATATATATTTGTTACGAGGATGCATTTATATATAAAAAAATATCTAAAAAAGGTTAAAAGCTATAGTAAGGGATTCTATTAAGTCCTACTTGTTATTATAAAAAAGTTTTAATTCAGGAAGTAATTGTAAATAGAGAAATTAGAAATAGAACGTTTGGAAGATCCTAGAATATTCAAGAAAAATCTAGAGAATTTGAGATGATTTGGGAAATATGCAAATTAAATGTTAGCCCCGATAAAATAGGTTTTGGGAAAAGAGTAGTTAGTAGCTAAAGATTTGCTGACATTATCAACTCTGGCCCGGTTCAGGATTTGTATATCCAGCCAAAAGAGTCTCTACTAAAAGTTGCTGACCAACTAAAACCTGAAAGAGAACCTCATGGAACTAAATGGGTAAATAGAATTTTTTTACTCTTTCATTGACCAAACAAAAAATTGTTCTTTATATACACATTTGAGGATTTCCAAAAATAGTACTTAGAGTACTCGCTCGCCTAATGTGTAAAAATTACTTCACCCACTCCTTACCTGTCCCTTCGTAACACTTTACCTGTCATTAGTAAACTATGTTTTCTATTTGAATGCAAAAATTGTATATTTGTAAATATTTATATTTTGTGTTTTTTGTAAATTAAATATTTGTCTGTGATTTAGCTCTGTGTTTTGGTCAATCATTTTTTTCTTTCGTTACAATTTATAACACATAACAATATATATATTACACATACACACAGGGTGCAATGGATAAATTGTTGCAATTTTGTATTCTTAATGTAATGCATGCATGATGTTTGTTTCTGATTTTGTTGAATGCACAGTAAAGTAGGGTTAGTTGGGCACTGTCCATGAGAAAAAGCCCACCTTGCTGCAATTCATTCTGCCAGAAATTTAGAAAAAGCATGCTGTACTGCTTGGCCTTCATGTTGGAAGTTCCAATATAAATATTTGAGAGTGATTGAATGTTAATCTGAGAATAGTGCAGAGAATTCTGAAAGACTTGCATGATATATCTAGAGTGTTTGAAGTGATCATTAGTGATGGCAATGTTATGATTCTGTTCATCTTCTCACAGAAACCTACACCAAGTGCCTTGAGGAGGTAGTGCTACCCTGGGTCAAGAGGATGGCTGCTGGAAGACCCTATGTCTGGCAAGAAGATCTTGCACCATGCCACACAAGCAGGAAAACAAACCTTACATCTGGCCTCTTAACTCCCCAGACTGCAACTCCCTTGACAATTATGCATGGGGCACAGTTGGGTGAGAGACCAACAAAACTCATTGTAGCACCAAAGATGAACTGAAGGCAAGGATTAGGGCAGAATTCACCAACTTGAACAAGGAGACTCTCTAGAAGAGTTGCAGGAGATTCCGAAGTTGTCTGGAGGCTGTGGTTGAAGCCAATGACAATTTTATTGAATAAATCTACTCTTTAGCATTTCACGATATATTTACCAAAATTATAAAAAAAAATATCTGTTAAAATGAGATGCCAGTGTTATTTTCATTTTTGTATAACTTAAACAACAATCTATCTATTGCATTATATATATTTTATTACGGATTAAATTTTAGGCATACAGTGTCCGACCACTACTAAGTTTCTTGCTTTTAGATATTCATCAGGCGGTCAGCAGCTGTAGTGCAAAAATGGAAAACTTTATTCTTCAAGGCAAGACTGAGACGGAAAAAAAAAAAAGAACAGGTACACACCAATCAAACTCACATGGAGTGGGTGGAAAAACACCCACCCCCTCACAGAAGAAACACAAGAAATATCTTGCCAATGTGGCAAAGAAGTGCTCAGTGCTACACAAACCAATGTGGTCACGGTCCAGGAACCTAATTCTTTCAAACAAAACATGCTCAACAGAACAGAACTCCCAAAGACATCCATAGCAGAACTTTTTAACATTAGAAATAAGCAGCTCTCAAAATGAGTTCGCCAGAAAGAAAAAGTGGTCAGTGCTGTATAAATGGCAGAGCTTTTCCAAATTACCAATTTAATTTCAGGCATACAGTTTCTAACCACTACTATAAATTATGTGCTTTTACATGATCATCAGACAGCTGGCATCTGTAATGCGAAAATTGGAAACTTTTATGGGAAAAGCAAAGCAAGATCAGGTGTCAAAGCTGCATTAGAAAAAAGTAAATAGGACATGATTAAGAGATGCAAATTACACACTGAAATATTCAACCAATTTAATGATGAAAAAACAACAAGAAGAAATAAAAGTAGTAATAGCAGAAACTATTTGATATTAAAAACTGGTTTTAAATTTTGCTTTCAGTTGAAGCATAAAAGCAAAACAAAATGTTTTGACTAACAGTGACTCACCCCCAGTGGCAACAGTGACATTTTCAGCCATATGCCCATAAAACGGGAATTTGAATGGGATGTGTACTGACTGAAATGAGAAAAAAAAAACAAAAAAAAACACAAAAATTTTTAAAAAATGCTTAGTAAATTTAAAGCAAGAAATAGTTTGTAAAATATTACAGTGATCACAGAATACAAAGTGTTTATAAATATTAAAACTGTCAATTTCCTCTTTGGAAATGGATACTGGGGTATGGATTTGAATCATAAGAAATCTGTGGTAGTGTTACTCCTTTATTGCAGGAAGACATTGCCAAAGTAGTGTCACTCCTTCATTGCACTGCCAGGAGGTAGTCCACAAACATTCATTTCATAATCATAAGAATTCTGCGGTCTTAAAAAAAAATCCTTCCCAAAGGTTAAAGAAACATGATGACTACCAAATTTCATGCACATACACACTTCCCAGGAACAAAAATATACAAGAGCATTGAAAGATTTGAAAATTTACAGTTATACACAGTTATAAAAACTTGAACTTATTTTTATTATTCTTAAAACTATCTTGTATCAGGTAAAGAGATTCAGTTCATTACACATGGAAGTGGTCAATCACTGTCAGTAGTGGTCCATGGGCAGAGAGGCAATCATGCACATCCAGGAGGTGCTCCCGCAAGCAGGCAAGCAATCAAGTACAGCCAGGAGGGGGTCCCACAGGCAGGCAAGCAATCACACACTGTCAGGAGGTGGTCCCACAGACAGGCAGGCAATCACTGCACTGTCAGGAGGTGGTCCCGCGGACAGGCAGGCAATCACTGCACTGTCAGGAGGTGGTCCCGCGGACAGGCAGGCAATCACTGCACTGTCAGGAGGTGGTCCCGCGGACAGGCAGGCAATCACTGCACTGTCAGGAGGTGGTCCCGCGGACAGGCAGGCAATCACTGCACTGTCAGGAGGTGGTCCCGCGGACAGGCAGGCAATCACTGCACAGTCAGGAGGTGGTCCCGCGGACAGGCAGGCAATCACTGCACTGCCAGGAGGTGGTCCCGCGGACAGGCAGGCAATCACTGCACTGTTAGGAGGTGGTCCCGCAGACAGGCAGGCAATCACTGCACTGTTAGGAGGTGGTCCCGCAGACAGGCAGGCAATCACTGCACTGTTAGGAGGTGGTCCCGCGGACAGGCAGGCAATCACTGCACTGCCAGGAGGTGGTCCCGTGGACAGGCAGGCAATCACTGCACTGCTAGGAGGTGGTCTCACAGGCAGGCAATCACTGCACTGCTAGGAGGTGGTCTCACAGGCAGGCAACAGCCAGGAAGTGGTTCCATGAGCAGGCAAAACAATCTCACACTGCTAAAAGATGGTCCCATGGGCAGGCAAGCAATCACGCACTGCCAAGAGGTGGGTCACTTCTAAATCTGAGCAAATGACCAAACATCTGATTTTTTTTTTTTTAATTGTCCAAAAATACTTTTTGGTCCAGTTAAAAATTTTTCAGGACCACATTGTATATTCAACCTGCCATTTTTTATTTATTTCTTCCCACCAAGGTGAATAAATGTTAAGTGCGTAAGGTTTTCATTCCTTGTCAGTGTCTTTGTATTTGATGACATAACAAAGTAAATTCAGGTTACTTGAACAATAACTCCAGTATTCTAATCAAACGTGTCAACCATTAGGATTTGAACTATGTCAAAATGAACACTAGCCCTTTACTCTTTATTCAACGAAAGGGGGAGTGTACAAAAATGATAAAGGAGAAAGTTGGAGAAAAGTATTTTTTTTTTTAATCATATCACCCCGAGCAAGGCGGTAATGCCACTGATGTGCAGGGGGCTACGTAAGAGTGAAAAGATTGGAAAAGAGAAAACAGGAAACAAGAGATCAGTCTATTCACCCGTACAATAGACATGGGTGGAGTGTGAACCGGGCAATAGTTTAGTCTATCTACTCCAATTGGGGAAAAAAAAAAAAAAAAGGAGGAAAAGAATGGAAATGAGTAAAAGACTGGAAAAGAGAAAGCCGGAAACCACATGCAATCTTTATTTATTTTGTTCAAAAACAAGACAGAACTGATAAACTTCCTTGAAAGTATAAAATTATCATAAATTATCAATCTGTCTAGTTATTTTCAAACAAGTTTAAATATAATATTCCAGGTAGAACAGTTGTTTTTTTACTGAATCAGCTTCAAGTAGATGGCACTTTACAAAAAGGAAAAAATTATGTACTGAAATGAGAGTTAAAAATTATTAGAGTTGTCAATTGATTTCTGCAGATAAAGAAATATATCAAACAATTGTAGTACTAAGACTAAACTATATTTAGTAATTATTTTTCATTTAAGTCTTCCTCAACGGTTGAACAAATAAACAACTGGTCAGATCATATTGCTGAAACTAAGAGTATGTTAAACCTTTTTGCTGCTAGCAACCACAATAAGTATGCATAGACATGTCATCTCTATTTCTAGTCAATGGATTAAAGGCAAGTGCAATACCAAGAGGTATTCCAACAATTTCTTTTGCTAATCGTTGTGTGCAGAGATTTGATGGGAGGATTGCCAGGTGTTTGGATAGATTTCTCAATTGAGTAAATATTAATGAAGACAAAGGGAAGAGGTGAAAATATCTGAAAATGTTATTGAAATCTGTCTATTGTCTGTTTTTCAGCTGAGCTAAACTTCAACCACAAAGAATTTGTTTATTGACTGCGTTAGGCATGACAATGAAAATTTCACCAGGATAAAGGAAGTGGTTCAAATCATACAGTCAATTTGCTTGCAGTGACAAATTGTGCTAAAGTTATAGCACTGCGGATGACAAATGTGTCAATTGTGATAACGTTGATGAAATAGGTGTGTTGACACTATAGAGGAGAAGGGCAACAAGTTTATAATTGAACAATGTTGAGACTTTTCAAAGAAACTGAATTCAAATGGATCAGCTTGCCTCCCAGAGAGTAAAACACTATGCCTCCTTGGTCTCACACTTTCAGCGGACCTCAAGTGGAATGACTATATTCGAATCCATTGCTAAATCCGCTGCTATAAAAGTCAGTTCTCTGTGCAGGGCCCGGAGGTTTTTGTCGTCTGAATCTATCCTGCACATTTATAAATCTACCATCCGCCTGTGCATTGAATACTGTTGCCATATCTGGTCGGGTGCCCATGCTATTCTCCTTGGGCTTCTCGACAAGGTACAGTGGAGGGTCTGTAATGTGATCGATACCGACTTGGCAGACCACCTGCAGTCTCTCTCTCACCGGCACGACGTGGCTTCCCTGTGTCTCTTCTATAAATACTTTCATGGCTTTTGCTTCCGATGAACTTAGATCACTGGTGCCCCCAGGTTCGAATTTGCACAAGATACTAGATTAGCAACTAGATCCCACCCTTTTACAGTGAAATTGATAAAATGCAACCGCAACTGCTACTCCAACAGTTTCTTTTCTCGCACTTCCCGACTGTGGAATTCCCTTCCACATGATTGCTTCCCAGACGGCTACAATCTCCAGGAGTTTAAATGTAAGGTCAATAGCCACCTCCTAACACACTAACTTGTTTCCATTCTTTCAAACACTCTTCCCACCACCCAACCCCCAGCCACCGTATCCATACCCATCTATCCCCACCCCCCCCCCTTCTGACATTTCCCATACCTAACCACTCTTTCTATTTACCTTCCCCGATGTAGCCCCAAGCCCAATAGTGGCAGTGGAATGCCTTGCTTGGGGTGAAATGATTAAAAAAATAAAAAAACAAACAAACAGCAGGTACCTCTACAGATTTTGGAAAAAAAAAATTTTTTTTAATTTTTTTTATTTGACATTACTTGGTGGGGAAAAATGTTTTGTCAAAATATTTGTTATTTTAAAGACTAAAGGCCAAAGAAATTTCTAGATCTAATTTTTTTTTCTTTTTAATCCATTTTAAAACTTTACAAAATTTTGGTTAAAATTGGAAACCTAAAATTGGGACCATAAATTTGGATGGGAAATTTGTGAGTCTTTTTGCAGTTCACAAATATTGGTTTAGAAATTCTTAGAAAAATCAGAATTGTCAGACTTTAATGACACTTTCTGGATTTATTCACAAATAAATAGAATTTATTTTTTTAAATATTTTTTGCATAAAATATTTGTGAAATATATGTTATTTTTTATTCCATTATCCATCTCCACCACTCATTTAATTTCAATGAATTTTTTAAAAACATCTTTTTTAGGAACATAATATTTAAATTAGAAGAATTTAAAGTCAATTCTTTTTTTCAAACAGTGCTTCTAGTTACAGAAAATCTTCTGAATCATAAAAAATCCAATAAAACTAAGACATTATTTAATTAGAAAAGCTTTTAAATGGTTTTATGAATAAAATATATTATGAACACTATAGTCTTGAGAAAAAACTTTGTTGCAAGTGTGTGCATATCTGACATCAGTGGGGACAAGTCTTGCACTGACAATACTACAGATTTTGCAAAAGATTGATTTATTGATCCCACCTTTTATAGTCCTAGGTCACCTAGCAGGCATGTTGCCAGACTAGGTGGGGTCAATCCCTACAATACAAATTGATGGAGTTAGTTTTACAAACAACATTAAAGTTAAAACACTGTAATATTTATTATTTGCTGCCACAATTAACAAAGGAGTACTATTTGATCTGTTGACATATTTTTTTGAATTGATCAAATGGCCTAAAATGACCCAGATTAATATTTTCATACAAATTCACATATGATCCAAGGTCATTATCTAAAGACGGTTTTTGATGAAACTGTAGTTAAGATCTTCCTTTTTGAAAAATGTTTCACAGATTCCAAATAGGATATACATCTATTAAATCTCTCCTAGCAGGCTAAAGAAGTCAAGTATCTCTCATAGCTGAACATATATATATATATATATATATATATATATACACACACACACACTCATAAGCTGCCACCATCTCAGTCAAATATTATCAAGTAAACAATGCAAAAAGAGCTCTTTCAAAACACTAAACCAAGCAATAGATTAAGATTTTTTTCTTTTTATTAAATTGTCCGCCCATTACAAGAGCCACTCAAGATAGAGGGTTACTGGATGAGGTTGTTATATGAACACACGAGGAAGTAAGTACAGATTATGAGGATATGCAGGATAGATAATAGTTGACCTCAGACTTTAAGATGTCAACATTATAGTTATTGAGGAAACATCCTTATCAAGAATATTTTTCCCCAAAGTAATGGTTCCCAGGAACAAACTGAATGAAAAGGAATAAAAAAGGAATGAAGATTTGACCCAATATACATGACATAGCAGGTCCTAGTGGTATAGATCTGAATTGATGGAACTAAGAAATGTGCCTCCTCCAAACATTTGCCATGGGAATATCAATAGAATACAGAGAGTCATAACTGTAAAGGTCTGAACTGGTGGAACTAAGGGAGGTATCTCCTCTGAACATTTGCTATGGAAATAGCGATAGAGTAGTGTGAGGCTTAGCTGTAAAGGTTTGAACTGATGGAACTAAGGAATGTAGCTTGTCTGAACATTCGCCATGGAAATAGCGATAGAGTATCGAGAGGCTTAGCTGTAAAGGTTTGAACAGGCGAAACTAAGGAATGTAGATGGTTTCAAGATTTGCTATCCAAATAGCAATAGAGTAAAGAGAGGCTTAGCTGTAAAGGCCTGAACTGGCGGAACTAAAGAATGTAGCTTGACTGAACATTTGCCATGGAAATAGCAATAGAGTAGAGAGAGGTTTAGCTGTAAAAGGTCTGAACTGGTGGAACTAAGAATTGTATTTCCTCTGAATATTTGCCATGGAAGTCAGTCAGTTAATTGCCATACATGATACATGCTTGGATGATCATGTCTCTTTTGATCCATGACTAACTAGGCAAAAGGTTTTTCCACATTAGGTTACTATTTCTTTCTGCAGTAGACTGGTTGCCAAACAAAGACATAGATACCAATGTCCTGCTATTCAACCCATAGCTGGAGAAAGAAAAGCTGGATTAATATCTTTCCCAAGGGTATTTGTGCAGAAGTGAATGCAATGAATTCAACTGGAATTAAAACTCAGCTCTTTGATTTCTCATTCCGAGCTGATATCCATTGTGCTACAATGCACCTCTATGGAAATAGCAATCGAATAAAGGGTTTGATTCCCAAAGATATGCTTAATGAATTTTTTTTTTTTTTTATAATCATGTTGCCCCAAGCAAGGCATTTTACTGCCACTGTTGTGCAGGGAGTTACATAGGAGGAAAGTTGTGAGAAAGAGTGACAAATTATAGGGGGTGTCAGAAAGTGGGTAAGAGAAGGATGACTGTGGCCATAAAGTAAAGGATCAATTTATACATTGATTGTAATGTAGAATTGATCCCCCACTTTATATCCACATCATAATAGTATAGAAACTTCTTTTTTATAATCATATCGCCTCAAGTAAGGCATTTTACTGCCACTGTTGTGCAGCGGGGGTTACATAGGAGGAATGTTATGAGGAGTGAGAGGTTGCAAGGGGTGTCAGGAAGAGAGTAGGAGAGGGAAGAGAGTACTGATGAGAGTGGGGTGAATGTAGAAAAGCATGAAAGAGAGGATGTAAGTTAGTGAGACAGGAGGTAACTTTACATTTAAATTCCTGGAGACTGTAACTGTCAGGAAAGCAAGTATGCAGAAGAGAATTCCACAGGCTGTTATGACTTTTCAAATTATGATATATATGGCTAATTTCTTATAATATTTTAATAACAAACCAAAATAGTGTTTAAGAACTTTTTTTTTTTAATGTCACCCCAAGCAAGGCATTCCACTGCCACTATAGCGCAGGGGGTTACACAGGGCGATAGACAAGTTAGGATGTACATAGGGGGAGAGTTGGAGAGAATGGAAGGGTTAGTGTGTTAGGAGGTGTCTATTGACCTTACATTTAAACTCCTGGAGATTACAGCCATCGGGGAAGCAAGCATGCGGAAGGGAATTCCACAGGTGGGAAGTGCGAGAAAAGAAGCTGTTGGAGTAGAAATTGCGGTTGCATTTCATCGGTTTCACTGTAAAAGGGTGGGACCTAGTTGCCAATCTAGTATCTCATGCAAACTCACACCTAAGGGGGCACCAGTGATTTAAATTCATCAGAGCAGAAGCCATGAAAGTATTTATAGAAGAAGGCACAGGGAAGCTACGTCATGCCAGTGAGAGAGTGACTGCAGGTGCTCAGCTAAGTCGGTATCAATCACGTTACAAATTTTTCACTGTATTTTGTCAAGAAGCCCGAGGAGAATAGTAGGGGCACCCGACCAGATCTGGCAACAGTATTCAAAACACGGCCGGTACTTGTTATCATATAATAAAGGACCTCTAGATGCATGAAGAATTTTTTAACGACATTTTTAATGTAGAAAATATTCTATAGAATTTCCAGATTGAAAAAGATATATTAATACAAGAATTGTTACACAAGATGCACAGGATGTGATTAAATTCAAGAAATATGGCTTCTGTTTATTGCTATTTATGGTAGGTCATGTAAAATTAACTGTATGCCATGCTTGCGGACACGCTCAATCTGTTCCATGCTGCAGAGAATTCAGACATTTCAATGACAGCATTAATACTTGTTTTGGGATTTCTTAATTGCATTCTCATTCCACTAGATATTCATTGTTATTTCGAAATCTCATTAACACCAATGACCCAAGGGCAAAACAAAGAAATCATCTCTATCCCATCATGAAATTAGAAATCAATAAAATTAATTATTAAACATTTTTTTCTTAAAGGTTTTTGGAATATAATTCCAAACAAAAGTTAAGTAATGAAGATTTCTAGGTAGACTTACCGCAGCCATTCTGTGGCTATTTGAAAGAACTGTGTGTGCATTGATACTGTCATCAAAATTCACCCAGTGTCCGTGAACAGCATCTTGAATTATTGTTGACTTGTAATAAATATGATTATCCTAGAAAAAGAAAAAGAAAAGAGATGTTTAGAATTGTACATTTAGAATTGTAACATTCAAAATTACAACCGGATATTGAAAAGTTCTTAGTCTTACTAATTTCCAAAATCTGAAGATTTTTTTTTTAATAGTTTCTTGGATGAGAACCAAAGACTTCAGTTCCACTTTATATATAATCATGTCCCCTCAGTCAGTTAAGTGCCATACATGATACACACTTGGGCAATCATGTCTCAAAAGAGACATGACTGGCTGGGCAGAAGATTTTCACACAGTAGATTGTCATTACTTTCTGTGGTAGACTGGTTGTCAATGAAGGCTATAGAAACCATTGTCTTGCTATTTAACTCATATCTGGAGGCAGAAGAGATGGATTAATATTTTTCCCAAAAGTATTTGCATGTAAGTGATTGTAATGAATTTGACAGGTCTTCAAACTGTGCTCTACCACTTTCTCAATCCAAGCCAATGACATGTCTGCCACAATATATTTTGTTATTTTTCTTGTTTAATGGCACATCAATCTTTGTAGGTTGTCTTAATGTCAAATCCTTTATTTAATATATTTATGGTTTGTAAGAAAGTTTGAAGTTAAATATTTTGAGATGAGTTTTTGATTAAAAGAAATTAATTTTTTTTCAATTTTGGTTGGGGGAAGGGAGATTGTGAGAGATTATATCTTTGTGTAAAGCCTCACCTGTTTCAGAAAGAAATGGATGTTATTTGGATGGTTTGTCTGAAAAGCATGCATTTGATGGCATATGGTTTGTGACATGCTGCTTATATTGGAGGTTCCTCACTTTTAAGGAAAAAAGTGAAAGTTAGGTGAGTGTGGCCAATGCAAGTTCTAGTGAGGACAACCACTTCTCTTATTTTTTTATATCCTAGACACCATCCTTCAATAGTGGGTTGGATCTTCTGAAGCAATTATTCCACTATTCTTGCCATTTGTTGAAGATGTATTTTCAAATAGTTTATTTCAAGTCTATGTGAGGTATTTTATATGTATGATGTGCTGATATGTAGGGCTTTTTTGGCTCCTTTATCTGCCCTTTTCATTCTCATGTATTCCAGTGTTGGTTGGTTGGTTGGTTTTGTTTTTATGGCATATCAACCTCAGTGGGTCATTTATTGCCAACTAAATTTTATTTATTTATTGCTGGTAATACCTTTTTCTTTCAACAATTTATTGTTGTTATTTTTTTTATAAGTTTTGTGTCTAGTAATACTTTTTTTTCTTTTTGTGTATCAAGATTCATTGAGATTTGTTTTTTTTAAGGAGAGGCTCACCAAGTCCTACCCTTGTTATTGTAACCCCTAACTGGAGAGAAGGGAGGGATTAATATCTTTCCCAAGGGTACCAGTGCTTAAGTGAATGCAGGGTATTCATCTGGAATTTGAACTCGGCTCACTGATTTCTCTTTCCGAGACGATATCCACTGCACCACAATGCACATCCGTCACTAAACACTTACAGCACCTGGTATTCCCAAGCGGTCACCCATCCAAGTACTGACCAGACTCAATGTTGCTTAACTTTGGTGATCGAGTGAGAACTGGTGTATTCAACGTGATATGGCCGTAAGCCTGTATTCCAGTGTGGCTGAGTATTCAACGTGATATGGCCGTAAGCCTGTATTCCAGTGTGGCTGGGTATCCAACAGAAAAAGTTGGCTTTGTTTTTGTCAGTTTTGTGGACAAATTCAGTAACTGAAGAATTTTTAGTATTTTTGTTTCTCAAAGCTGAGAGTGTGAATTTTGATTCTGAGAATACGATAAATTTGTTACACTTATTATCTTTTATAATGTCTTAAGTTAAACTAATAGCTACTATGTCATCACTTTTTTTTTTAAAATCATATCACCCCGAGCAAGGCGGTAACACCACTGATGTGCAGGGGGCTACGTAAGAGTGAAAAGATTGGAAAAGAGAAAGCCGGAAACCACATCCTAAACAGGGAACAAGGGATGAGCCTCTTCACCTGTTCAATAGACGTGGGTGGAGTGTGAACCGGGCGATAGTTTAGTCTATCTACTCCAATTGAAGATTGTCTTTAAATATAGCAGCAATTCCTATGGTGTTTATCTGTTGATCTGTGTCTGTGAATGCAGCTATATTCAGAGTTGTATTTAATAAATACACATATCAATTCTAAAGAAATTCTATAATGAAGCACTAACAGTTATTTAAGAAAGATCAATTTAAAAAATTAGAAAATGAAAAAGTTAAGAAAAATAATACGGCAGTGAATGCTGGACAATATCATCAAAAATGAGGACAAAACTGGAAGCGGCCGAAATGGAAATTGATACTGAGCATCAGGAAGAGACAACTGAAGTTCCTGGGACATGCAATGAGGAAGGAGAGCCTGGAGAAACTGATACCGACTGGCCAGATAGAAGGAAAGAAAGAGAAACAGAGGAAGGCAGCGGATAACATATTTGCAGGGTCTGATCAGGTGGATGACGGAACGGGGGTTGCCAGGAGCAACAGGAGCAAACATACTAAGAGCCACAAGGGGATAGGGAGACATGGAGAACCATGATTGCCTACTTCCTGAAGGGACAGGGCACATAGAAGAAAAAGAACAAGTTAGAAACACAAGCAAAAAAAACAAAAAAAAAAAAGCAGGTTGTGAAGATTGACTTCATTCTAAAAATGGGTTGTAAAACCAAAACTTCAAAAAGTTTTTTAGTAGTAACTTTTATTTGCCATGTTCCTTTAGGATATTAGTGATCAGGCTTTTCCACAATTTCATATCCATTTTGGCTCTTCATCATTTTGCTGTTTCTCCTAATCCCTCTATTCTGCCATCTATTTACAGATTTTTGTTAGGCAAGTTACAGTTTTCTCTCTCCCTCTTGCCTTCAGTCTGTTTTGTGAGTATCAAATTTTCTAAGCCCTCTTTCCTTATGTGCCCTAGAAATATTAACTATCTGTTATGTCGCCAAGTA
This sequence comes from Ascarosepion bandense, assembly GCA_037127315.1. Lineage (NCBI taxonomy): Eukaryota > Metazoa > Mollusca > Cephalopoda > Sepiida > Sepiidae > Ascarosepion > Ascarosepion bandense. The sequence continues at coordinate 7,287,820 of JBBBDQ010001417.1, forward strand.
TAAATGAATAACTCAACAACAGAATCAGAATATAAGTTGTATTCCGCGGAAAGACGGTTAGTATGTACAGAAGTGATTAGTAATATTTACAATAGAAAAGATACAAGAGTCCAATCCGTCGTAAGACGTGTGTATATGTGATTACTTCCAGTACGCCACCGGAAGTTAGACTAACTCTTCACTGACTCGCACTGACTCTCAAGTGACTCTCTACGACTCTGTACGACTCTCGTATGACTCTCCCTGTAGAGAATCCACCATTGCTATATATAGCAATGGGAACAGTCCATTATGTAGTTAAATAGGAGCGGCGCCCTAACACTGTCCTTTACTACCTTTTTTGTTTCTGTTTTCTTTAGAACTTCATCATTGTTCAGATGTTTAGTCTATGGTATTCTCAACATCCTTCTGTAGAACCAAATTTCTGTTGCTTCAAGTCTTTATCTGAGATGAGATTGTACAGCATTTGCTGCCATAGTGGAGAACCAATATTACATAAGTTCAGTATTTATTCTCTTTTTCTAACAAAATTTTCTGTTTCTTAATACTTTGCAAGGTATCTTTCACTATCTCAATACAACCTCGACTTTCAGTGTTACACTTTCTACGATTTATTTTAATAAAATTTTAACCTTACTTCATTGTATTTTTATCACAAGTCTCTGGTCATTTTGTTTTTAAATTATTATCACGTGGCATTGGTCAGAAATTGTAATAGCACAATTGTTTAGTATTTTCAAAAGGCAGACAATCTAGTCTAGCAGAGCTTACAAAGAGTGCTTTGCATTATATAACTGTCAAAAATTTACGGTGCTAATTTTAAAAGGTTAAGAATATAGCTTCAGTAAACTAAAAAAGAAAGATGTTCATGTTTGTTACATGATACATATTTTCACAATGACAAATTCTAGGGGAAAGTCAGCGAAAATGTTAGTCAGGTGAGTGCCATATGTGACACACACTTTGGGTGATCAGGTCTTGAAGGAGAAATGACTGACTGGGCAGAAGATTATCCCGCCGTAGGTTGCCATTGCTTTCTGCAGTAGAATGGCTGCCAGCCAAGGTTATAGAACCCAATCTATCCTGTTATTTAACCCATAACTGGAGAGAAGAGACAGATTAATATCTTTCCCAAGGTTATTTGTGTGTAAGTGAATGCAAGGAATTCAACTTGAATGTGAACTCGGCACCCCGATTTGTCATTCCCTGTTGATTTCTACTGCACCACAATGCAGATCCTAGAGAAAATGTACTATATTGAAAAATCAGTTTTATGTAATGGAATCATGAGGTAAAGGATCTATATATATTTTTCTTAAACAAAATTAAGTTCTATGATAAAACAGAAACACAGACAAAACGTAAGTGTGTCATACTACCATATTGGGTACAAGAACTACAGCTGCATCAATTTACACATCTCTCAATTGGCCAATATATCTAGAACAATAACTGGGCAGAAGTTTACCCATATAAACTATAGATTCATGGTAAAAATTTAAAATTACTAGTTTATTGAGGGGAAGAGTATTTTTATACTAATATTCCCACAATGCAAGGCCTAAGAGCCACTCAAGATAGCGGCTTGATGTGGTGTTTTATGAGTATAATAAAGAGTAAGAAGGTAAATTTCTCTCCATTAATCATCTGAGAGACTCCTCACTGTCTTCAATCAGCATGGCTGATGCTAACCTCCAGGAAAGTGACTATTTGCATATTTTCGGACTCATATTCTCAGCCAGCATGAAGTGGAAAGACTTTATTGAATCTATTGCTAGGTTAACTGCTAAGAAAGTCTGTTCACTGTGTCAGCAAGACTTTTTTTTCTCCAGAATCTTACATAGATAAGTTTATCATTTGTTTAAGCTTAGAATATTGCTGCCACATATGGTCCACTGCCCCTGCTATTTACAATGAGTTCTTTGTTAAGATCCAAAGAAGAATCAGCAATATTACTGGTCCTGATCTGGTAACTCAGCATCAGTCACTTACCCACCACTATAAGGTTGCCTCTCTGTATCTTTTCTATAAATACTTTCATATTTGTTCGGATGAACTCTTCATTCTGGTATCTAGACTTTTTCAATTTGAGCATAGTACTAGACTGACATTGAGATCATCAATTTACAAGTGAGCTGGCTAAACGTAGCCATAAGTTTCTTTTCTTGCTTGTGGAATTTCCTTCTAGCTCCATGTTTTCCAGTCAAGTTTAATCTGCAAAAATTTAAATGCAATGTCAATTGCTATCTACTGTCCTCCTGATTACTCTTCTCTTCCTACTCTTCATTAATGTTTCTATTCCTAATTCTCCCACCCTCTGTAACCCTATCTGTTTTAGTGGCTTTATTGACTTGCATGGGGTGATATTGATTAAAAAAAAGTTCATGAGGCTCTGCAGAAAAAATAATGGTAAGCAATAGATTTGAAGTGATCAAGAATTGAGTGTTTGGGATGACATCCTGCTGGGAGTCTGTTCCATGAAGTAATTCTTGGGAAGAAACTGCCCAAATAGAACTTAATTCTTACTATTCTAATAAAAAGGGAATAGATGATTGACCCCAAGTGTATATGGTATGGTAGATTCCAGTTGTAAAGTTCAGGGGGTGGTGGGTGTCATCAGTGAGGAAGAGATAGAAGGTTGAAAAATAATCACCCTCAAGCCTGCATAGATGCTTTTGAACTCTTAAGACAAGCAAATGAAAACTGGGTAGCTTCAGCTCCCACATATGGCAGCAATACTCCTTTTTTAATTCCCTAACACTGGAAGGGATGTAAGCCCAGTATCTCATGAATCAAAAGATTTCTGGATAAAATTCAACCAATACTGCCTTTCTCACTGCTACACATTCATAGAGAGTATGTTGGATGACCTCCTTCCTCAACAGCAGGGCCATAGCTGATGCTAAAAAACACCGGGCACAGAGAAAATTGCCCGGATTTATTAGTTGACAATGTGATGACGTCATCAGTGTCATCCGTTTCAAGAAACTATGATTTTTGCGGATTTTTCGGCTATTCCAATGGACATTAGGCACAGAACATGAACAAAAGCAGGAAATTGGGTTCGGACTTTCTGAGTATAACCAGTCTTTTCTTCCAAAATTAATAAACAGATTTTTACTGCGTTCTTCCGGATGTTTTCTTCGTTTTTCTTTCTTTCTTTCAATTCTTCGTGAATTGTTTAGTTTGGTTTCTGATGAAGACATTTTTCCTTGCCCGGATTTTCACTATGATTGCACGAATCGGCCCATGCTCTGTGTGCCCGGTAGTCAGATACGGCCATGCTCAACAGAATATGGTTCTTAAAATCAATAGAAATCGTTCCAGCAGGACTTGAATGCTAATTCAAAAATGTTATTGCGTGACTGCTTTTTTATTTTTATATCTTCATTTGTGATGTAATGAATATGTATACACCTTGGTTTCCCCCTTATAGAAATATGATTGTATTTATGGCTGACACAGCCAGACTAAGGCGGGGACGCCTATTGACTACGCCTATTGACTATGCCTATTACGCAAGCCTATGCCTAAACATACAACTAGTACCAGTCCATTACAGCTACTTGCTAGATTGTCCTACTCAGTTACATTTGCTAAAACCACTTAGCTACTTTGAATAATATATATATCCCTTTCAGAATATATCAATTTGGAAAGACAATCATATTTATATAGAACTCTGCTGTGTCAATGTTTCTATTCAAAGCCTGTATCAGCTGATTGATAGAGACCTTAAAATCCCAATATGGATGAAAATGGAACCAACCAAGCAATCTAGGGGCTGCCTTGAACTTATATCCATCATTGAAAGTAAATCATTCGAAGTAACTATGTAACTGAATAACTATTACGACACTATATTGTTTGTTTGCATTTGTGATATTAGACATTTTTCTTTATAATCGTGTCGCCCCAAGCAAGTCATTTTACTGCCACTGTTGTGCAGGGGGTTACATAGAAGGAATGCTATGAAAAGGAATGAGAGGTTGCAGGGGGTGTCAGGAAGAGAGTAGGAGAAGGACGAGAATACTGATGAGAGTGGGGTGGACGAAGAAAAAGCATGAGAGAAGATGTAAGTTAGTGAGACAGGAGATGACTATTGACTTTACATTTAAATTCTTGGAGATTATAACCGTCGGGAAAGCAAGAATGCAGAAGGAAATTCCATGGGAAGTGCGAGAAAAGAAGCTGCTGGAGTAGAATTTGTGTTTACAATTTATTGGTTTCACAGTAAAAGAGTGGGACCTAGTTGCTAATCTTGTAGCTCGAGGAAATTCATATATAGGAGGTACCAGTGAGCTAAATTCATCAGAGCAGAAGCCGTGAAAGTATTTGTAGAAGAGACACAGGGAAGCCTGGTCGAGAACACTTAAGTGGATAGCAGGAGCAACCGACCAGATATGGCAGCAAATATTCAATGCACGAGTGGATGGTAGATTTGTATATGTGCAGGATTGTTTCAAACGGGAAAAACTTTCTGGCCCTACACAGAGAACAGACTTTCTTAGCAGCGGATTTATCTATGGATTCTATATAGATATTCCAATTGAGGTCTGATGTGAGAGTTAATCTGAGGAGACGTAGCATTTTACTTTCAGGGAGAGAAGACTGATCCATGTTAATGGGCAGGAGGAACGATTGTCTGTGGTGGTTATTATTTTGGAAGCATTAAATTTAACAAGCCATTTCTTACCCCAGTCTACCACGGATTGGAGGTCCTTTTCAAGCTCGGCAGCGAGGTTTGCTTTGTCAGCCTTGGTAGATTTTTGATCGAGACGAGAGTAAACCATAGTGTCATCAGCATATATGCCCACTTGGGATCTTATTACATCAGGGAGATCGTTAATATAGATAAGCAAAAGCGTGGGACCTAGAATAGAGCCTTGAGGGACACCCGCATTCATGTGATAGTATTGGGAGGCTTGTCTATTCAATACTACCCTCATTGAATGGTTTGAAAGGAAGGACTGGATTAGGTCAAACAATTGCTCAGTTATACCATAACCCTGCAGCTTGCATAGAAGGCCAACATGCCAGACTCTGTTAAACGCTTTGAAGATGTCAAAGGCAACAGTTCAGGCTTCGCCATTTTTTTCAAGGGCCTGGTATATATACTCAGTGATGGTCGTGAGCATATCAGCAATAGACCTGAAGCAGAAGCCATACTGTTTGTCTGAGAAGAGTCCGTGGGCTGTGAGGTGTTGTACCACCTCGGCATTGATGGTGGCTTCTAACACTTTGCCAAAGATCGGTAGGAGGCTGATAGGGCGATAATTAGCGGAGTCAGAGGGTTCTCCAATGTTTTTATATATAGGAACCACAGAGGAGGATTTCCAGCAGGCAGGAAAGCAAGAAGCAGAAAACAGTTCTGAGATGAACCAGTGTCAAATACTTTTTGACTATTGTTTAATAATTTTTTTTTTTTTTAACTATGGTCAAAGTGTCAGATTACTCAATAGCATATGGGTTCTCTATATCAAATAAAAATGCAATAAAGAAAAACTGTTTTAGTAAAAATAAGTAATAAAAAGTTTATAAAGTTATTTGTAGGATATTTTCAAAGCTAAATATCAAAGACAAGTTTCAGAAATTTTCTATCTGAAGAGAATTTGGAATCATACAGGTTGTTATCCACTGAAAAAGAATTGCTAACTGAATTGAATGCAGAAGCAGTTATTGGCAAATTTGAACAATCATTTCATGAACACAAAGGAGCTCTCGTAAATAAAGAGGACTATTTTGTTTTTGAACTATCTGTTAATGGGTAAATTGTGCAGTAAGTTATTACAAGATATCAACCAATTATTGAAAATGAAAAATCCAGTTATAACATTCTGTATTCACATTTGATATCTACTGCCAGTAATATGCATTATTATATGTACATAGTAATTAAGAAATACATTTTTTTTTCTTTCCACAAAAATTTTAATTGTACCATTTTTTCATGTTTTTTGAAAATTTTACTTATCTAATCTAAATCTAAACTTATTTATAAATGGAACTTTGTGTGTGTGTGTGTGTGTCCATTACCTATAGACTCCGAAACGGCTGAACTAATTTTCTTGAAAATTTACACAATCTGCGAGTGTTCTTAGTTAGGTTTTGTGTTGCGGTACCCCCCCAATAAATATCGAAAATCTATTATCGAAAAAAATCAGGTTATAGAAGGAGTGGTCCGATTTTAATCAAATTTGATACACTCATAGACAAAGAAGAAACGATATTCAGAAGTTTCAAGGTTACAGTTCTTACAATAGTGCAGAAAATCGATTATATATATATATAATAATAATATTTATTAATAAATTATAACATTGATATGTTATAATATCACTACAAAAGTAGCTATTTTGTTTTGACACTTTTTGTGTCTTTTCAAGTGATGTTGTTATTTCAAATGAATGGCTTTAAAAGGTTAAGAACAAGCAAGACCCCTTTCATCAGGGAGGCATTGTACATTGTACATACAATAATGCCTCCCTGATGAAAGGGGTCTTGCTTGTTCTTAACCTTTTAAAGCCATTCATTTGAAATAACAACATCACTTGAAAAGACACAAAAAGTGTCAAAACAAAATAGCTACTTTTGTAGTGATATTATAACATATCAATGTTATAATTTATTAATAAATATTATTATTATTATTAGCTCTACTTTGTATTGAGCACTTTTTTAAAAATAGTGTTTCTTTGGATGGGGAATATTATTCCACCCATACTTGTGTATATATATATATATATATAAGGCAAGCTGTTTGTGTGTGTGTCTGTTTATTTGTCTGTATGTCCTTTATACAAATCCACAATTTTTATCCAATTCTCACCAAACTTCACACAAATATTCTTTAGGCTGAGTCTGAGCTCCAGGACCATGGATTAGTTTTAAAGCTTTCATTACACCTGAGCAACACCGTTCATTACACAGCTAGTTCATTATAAAAATTAAATGAATGCATTGTAGTCATGGATGTATCTATTGGGAATTAATATTTTTAAACCTAGTCTGTCACAGTCCATAACAACAACTTGAGAGTTGTGATTAAGCGCAATAAAATAAATATTAAAAATTTAATAACAGTGACAAAGCTTCATGTAAGAAACTACAACAGTTTCATAGAAGCCTTCATCTTTATCTAACAATTTTAAACAAACACAAAATGGTTCATCCATTCAAGCTTATTTTGCCAATAGAAGATAATCCTTTCTAGTGTCATCTGCTGTTTATTAATATTACCAGTCATTGCAAGGTATACAACATCTATTAGTATCATTTATCCAGGGCAAAACTCCAGAAAAACGCTAAACTGATTCAGCCATTACGAGATATAACAATAGACTGTCCAAACTACCACAAAGTAGAAATGATGATGGTCATGTGGAAGGACGTTTTAAAGTTACACAACCAGTGTTAACTAGAGATCAGCTTTTATAAATATCAACTGTGACCAAAGAATTATTTTCAAGTTTTCAAATAGATATTTGAGAAGTAAGGCAATAATAAACGTTGCTTTCTCACATCATTAATTTTGTTCAAAGAAAAACCAGTAAATTTATTCAGTTTTGGACAATGCTTGTGTGATTACTCTTTTACTTATCTTTGTATATTAAGTCAGTTAATGTGTGATCATCAACACATTATTTTGTCTTCTAATAATAACGACACCTCTTGTTCATCCAAAGGCAAAGTGCATTTCCCATCAACTTTACTTTATTCAGAGAGAAAGTTTACATGATAATGTCTGGCGCATCACAAACTGTTTAGACTTATTGGAGTAGATAGACTAAACTATCGCCCAGTTCACACTCCTCCCACGTCTATTGAACAGGTGAAGAGGCTCATCCCTTGTTCCCTGTTTAGGATGTGGTTTCTGGCTTTCTCTTTTCCAATCTTTTCACTCTTGCATAGCCCCCTGCGCATCAGTGGCATTAATGCCTTGCTTGGGGTGATATGATTAAAAAAAAAAAAGAAAAAGAAAAAACTATCATCCAAAGTAGACTAATACATTTAGTTTTCAAATGAAGAATTACCTGAAAGAAAGAATAAATCTATGATATATAACACTTTCACAAAAACAATTTTTAAGTACTCTTTAAAAAAAAAATATCATTTAGTTTTTACACAAATAAATCAAATAAATACTAATAAAGTCACGAAAACTAGAAACTTAATACAGCATTACTACTTTATATATGTTGCCAGAAAATAAAATTTTTGTCCCTCAAAATAAATAAGTAAACTTTATTTTGAAAAAAGGCTTTCTAATATAAAATGAATACAGATATTTCAGTAACTGTAAGTCCCCATGTTTTTTGGCTTTCAAATTAGGATACAGTAGGTAAAATTTACACTGCCAAATGCTAATAGTAATGTTAACTGTTTCTTTATGAGGAAACATTCATCATTCATTGACCAAGCTGCTTGTACTACTGTCAATAGAAATTTACAAAATCTTTTAAAACAATTTTCAAGAAAATAGGTTTCTCAAGTCCAGTAGCTGTTATCACTCTTTCCAGTCTTAAAGGAGTTTCCTTCCTAACCTTTTATTTGAAGTAGTTTGGAATATCAACATCTTATATGTCATTATTTTCTCTGCGTTACATTTGTTCTCTATTTTAGTTGTTGCTGCTATTGGTAGTCTTCAAGTAGTTTGGAATGTCAACATCTTGACATTATTTTCTTTGAGTTACATGTGATATCCATTTTAGTTGTTGCCACTGCTGGTAATCCTCAAGTGATATAGTCACTGTTATTTAGTACAGTTTTGAGCTTGTGATTCTGTAGTGCCATTCTTCAAGTTTTGATGAAGGACAGTCTTATTTAGGTAGCAATCCTATGTTTAGGTAGCAATCCTATATTTAAATATGTTCTAAATAGACAGAATAGGAAATGTCTGTCAAGTTTGTAGTGCTTGCAAAAGATGATCTTCACCAAGACCCTACAGACTTCACTTGTTTCAAAGCAATTTTTAGCCATTGACCTGAGAAAGTGGTACTACACAGCTGATAGTTTTAAAGACCTTTTAGAATAAGACATCTTAGTAAGCAAGTGATTATAATGCATTTAGAGCTTGCAAAAATATAACAAATGTTTCTAAAACAAATCTACTTATGCTAAGATATTTTGTTGAAATTCCACACAAAATTTGCAAATGCTTTTTTCTTTTAGTTAAAAATTAAAAATACTTTTTATTTCTAAAGACAAGAAAAATGTATCACAATCAGTGAGCAATAAACAAAAATCATCTATTTGAGGTAAATATCCAATATACAAAATACAGCATCATGTCAATACATTTAAATACTGATAAAGTGATCTATTACTTTTGATTATATATAACGTAGAATATTTGGTATTTAAGTCAGGTAAATTCTGATAGAGACGAACTCAAAAGAACTCAATGTTAAATTTATTTAATTTAACAGAGTAACATAATCTAGAAAAAATTTTAGATATTCTACAATTTCATGGGTAATACGTATTTCGCAGACAAACCTGCTCGTCAGACATAAATGATACAACAGTTAATATTCAAAATAATCTAACTATAATAATTTAATATTCAAAATAATGGATTTTTTTTAATATTAACTGTTGTATCATTTGGGTCTAACAAGCAGATTTACCTGTGAAGTACGTATTACCCATGAAATTATAGAATATCTAAAATTTTTTTCCAGAATATATAAATAAAGTGAAAGAACACATATATTTAAACCCACTGTTCAAGCTTTTTCTTTTTATAAAGAGTGCTCGATACAGATCTAGGCCATCCTGCCCCCCTCTTAAACCAAATGTGTATCTCTATGGTTACAAAATGCTTATGGACTAGTTTAGACACACCAAATTCCAATTCCCTACAACTACCACTTACATCTCACATTCTCAAAAATAAATCGTTTTATAATTTATCATTTATTTTCAATTCCATATATCACCTGAAGAGAAGCAGTTCTGCTCCGAAACCTGAAAATTTTTGTGTTGTGATACTATGCTTTAATAAATCATTGTAACAACTATATTGAGAGAAGAGAAAAAAAAAAATCAAATTTTCTTACTTTAGATGGCCATTTCAATAGGTATCTTTAACAAGCCATCTCATCAGCGAGACTAAAACATTATGGGAAAAATAAATCAGTGTGTGTATAAAAAACAGAAACATAGCTACCAGAACATGTTAGACCTAGCCCATGAATGACAGTAACAAAAATAGATACAATAAAATAAAATTTAAAAATTAAAAATAAAGAAATAGGTCAGACAAAATTTTGGCTTTTCAAGGCTACTGTTGAATGGCCACGAACATTGTTAATACCAAAACAAACTGGTTAAACATAACTTAAGTTAAACATTAAAATGATAAAACTAGAAGGAATATAGATTTAAGAAAGTGAAGTTATATAATTGCAATGAAACAACTATTTTAAAAAATTATAATTTCAGATTAATTATTAGGAAGTTTGAACTCAAATTTAAATGTATATTGGAATTTGCTTATAAATTCTTTTAAGTTTAAAAGTGTGTGTGGATTTATTTTTAATCCATTCAAGCATTATTATATTATAAAGTGCATTGAATCCAATCGAGGGTGATGCAGGTTTGATCCCAGCTGAGGGAGTGTATTTTCTTGACAAAGGTTTCTTGAATGTGAAAACCATTAGATGTAATAATACATAATGTTTAATAAATAAAAATGGAGTGTCTATTTCAAATAATACCCACTATAATAACATTTGAAGTAATAAAAAAGTTATGTTAAAAATAAATCCATTAATTCTTGAGAAATTGCTTTTTTTAGATTTCATATACGAAACTGAGCAGATACAAAGCTTTCAAAAAAATTAACTGAGTGAAAGTGATTTGTATTCTGTATTAAAAAAAAAAAAAAAAAAAAAAAAAAATCGAACCTTGCTTGCTATGATGTTCTCTGTAGCAAAGTGGTAAAGCACACTGGATCAAACAGTTTTTCCCTGCAGAGGTGGAGAGTGCAGGTTTGATCCATGTCAGTGAATGCATTTTCTAGGTACCCCCTACTTTTGGCCATGTGTTAAGTTTAAGCTACACTTAGAAAATCTCCTTCCTTCAGGTTTGGGGGGGTTGGGCGCAGGACTAACAACCATGCCCCATAAAAAACAGTTTGTTACAGAAACAACAAAAATGCTGTCCTACACATCATTAGATGAAAGGAAAAGTTTATTATTTATTTGATAAATAAAAATAGGCTATCTATTTCAAATAGAAAGTATCCACAACAATGTTTATATATATATTGTATCGAGGCAGCAAATAATTTTCTAAACATATACTGTTAAATGTAAGAGACAATGAATGTCTATTATGTTTAATCATGAGCCGTTCTAAACATCATATTTTGGTTTTAATTTCAGTTGAAAAAGACAAAAATTCTCCAACATTTGGATAATTTTTTATTAAGTTGGTTCTAAGCTTTCGGCTCACATGAGCCATCTTCAGAGAGGTTATAAGGATGGTAACACAATAACATCCACCATCAATGACGATTTTTTCTTGTGTTGACATAAAACACAAGAAAAAATAAACAAGCCATTTAGAACGGCTCATGATTAAACATAATAAACATTCATTGTCTCTTATATTTAACAGTATATGTTTAGAAAATACATATATATATATATATATATATATATATATATATATATATATCCTTCCTTCTACCGAGCGGCCATAGCTCAGAGGTAGAATTGCTGATTGATGCCAATTCGGTCAGGTTTCAATCCTGGGTAAAAACAATCAGATGTCTAACTGTACAGATAAGCTGTGATACAGTGAAACAGATCTGTCTACGGATGACAACTTACGCTTTCGCACCCTGATTGAGCCCTCTGGAAGAATGGTAGACTTTGAAAAAACAGTAGCTATACTAGCATCTACGCATTACTCATTCAGTAATGAATTAGAGCACTCTGGCTACCGGCACATGATACATCATACACTAAAAGTCTGCCTCCTTCTACCGAGCACCCATAGCTCAGAGGTAGAATCGCTGACTGACACCAATTCGGATGTCTAACCGTACTGATGAGCTGTGATACATCGAAACAGATCTGTCTGCGGATGACTATATATATATATATATATATATATATATATATATTTTTTTTTTTTTTTTCTTTATCTATTTGTTTAAACTTTATTTTTAATGGATACTCATATTTGAGTAGATAGTGTTTTTTATAATTAAACAATATATTTATATCTACTGACCTGAATAATCAAAAAATATTGTTAGGAAGATGTGTGTCCTACAGGATTTGAACCTGCATTCTTCAGGGGGAAAACGTCAAAGAAAAATAAAAAACTGCTTGGCACTTGCCCTAGAAGCTTCAACAAAAACATTTTAGAGTGTCTGGGGATCAATCTGAGGACAGTGCAGAGGATGATGTGTCTCCCGAAAGATATACCAAGAATGATGAAAACTAAATATCCAGTCAACATCATATTGTTTGAAGTGATCACTAGTGTTGCCAAGATAATGCCTTCATTCATCTTCCCACAGGGCCTCTGACACAACATGGAGACCTATATCAAATGCCTGGAGGAGGTAGTGCTGCATTGAGTCAAGAGGGTGGCTTCTGGAAGAGCCTATGTCACACATCACCCACTTAACATTTGGCCCCCTAACTCTCCAGGCTACGACTTGATTGTTAGGCGTGGGACAAAGTTGAGCAAGAAACCAAAAAAACTTCTTATAGCATCAAAGATGAACTGAAGGCAAGGATTATGACAGCATTCACCAATTAAAACAAAGAGACTGCCCAGAAGAGACATAGGAGATTTCAAACTTGTCTGGAGGCAATGGTTGAAGCCAACAAAGATTTTATTAAATAAATTTACTTCTTATTTTTGTGTAATTTTGGTAAAATGAGATGTCAGTGTTATTTTTATTTTTGAATAATTTAAATGGTAATTTATATATCGCAGCTGGAGAGTACAACAGATGAAAACACATTAATAACAAAGATGAGGACAATAGGTGGAATTTATTAGGTTGTTACAAAAATAATGGCCAATTTCAGAAACGTAATTTTATTCTTGAAAAAATTAACTGTAGGAATGTTGAAATTAGTTAAAATACAAGCTTTGGGTATGTATGTACCTCTGCCATCAATCGACGAGATTATTTATACCTCGTTAATAAAAAGTTATTGGCTGTGCTGCAATGAAATCTTTGGAAGCTGATTCCATCACTGGTTTGAACCTAAATGTTTTACCATTTAAAAATGTGCTTAAGTGCTTAAAACATGATAATCAAGTGGGTGAAATGTCAGGAGAATATGGAGGATGTGGTAAACTCTCGCATCCCAAGTCTCTATGAGTTTTTGCAACATCATCCTTGCAACAAATGGCTGTGTATTATCACATCGATTCACCAATGCTGGTCTCATTTTTTGCAGGTGTGCATGCATTTCAGCAAGTTGATTGCAGTACAGCTCTACATTAATGCTCTGATTGGCTTCCGGAAAGCTGTAGTAGATAGCATCAATTGCAGACCACCAGATGGGCATACAATCTTTTACTGATGCAACTTTGGCTTTGGGAAATGTTTAAGGGAACTCATCACTATCAAGCCATTGACCTCATTGTTCAGGGTTATCATAAAGGATCCACTTTTCATCACAAGAGACTATTAGGTCAAGAAAAGGATCATTGGTGTTATGCAGAAAGAGCATTGAGCACACTTCAAAATGCCTAAGTTTTTGATTTTCATTGACATCATGAGGACCCCCATCTATGAAGCTTTTTCACCTTGCCAGTACTCTGCAGATGGTGTGAGGCATCTGACACTTTGACATGGGTTTTGCTCAAGAACTGCATGACTGTCCTCTACCATCTTCATCCTCAAGACTCACATCACCAGTGCAGAATTTCTGGAACAAGCTTTGTACTGTCTGATCACTTGTGGACCCATCCCCCCATGCTCTGTTGATATTGGCAGAAGTTTGGGAGGCACTATGCCCAAGTTTGAACTCATGCAAGAAAAGTAAACAAAGATAGTGTTCATAATTAAGAGCTTCTATGCTTCAAATATATTTCTGTTTGAAATAAGTTAAAAATTATAAAAGAGCACACATTAATTATTATGTATACCAAAACTCATCTAATATATACCATGAATATTATGTCAATATGGCTCTTCAAAATACAACACTTTGAGTGGCTATTATTTTTGCAACAATCTTATAAATAGAAATAATAATAACTGATCATCCCAGAAATTTCAACAGAAATTATATATTATAAACTTTTGTTATTTTAAAGTTGATAAATAAAACACCATAATTTATTTTTTAAATTATTTTAGCACAAAGATAAATGGATACTCATTTTGCAGTTATGTAGTATTTATGAAATATTTTAAAAATATACTATAATTTTTTGATTGCAATATTATTTCTTCAGTCAAGTTAGCTTGGACATTCACGAGTCTATCATGCCAAACATCATGATCCTGCATCATGGTTGAAAGATCATTAGGAGAGATTCTGTGTCACGACAGATAGTCAATACAGGTGGTTGCTGGGCAACCAACTCCATGGCCAGTAGATCACTTAAGTTCTTGTTTTACTTCCGAGCAGTGTTCTGCAAAGAGATATCTGTGTTCACATAAATTGTAGAAATATCAGGGATGGGTCCATAGAGCTGTGATTTAATTGGATGTTGTCTCCAGGAGATGTTAAATATAGCTCTCAGCATTCAAGTGTAGGTTCCATCAAGCTTAGACTCTAAGATGATATGTCCCAGAAAGGGATATATATATTATTCAAAGTAGCTAAGTGGTTTTGGCAAATATAACTGGGTAGGACAATCTAGCAAGTAGCCGTAATGGACCAGTACTCATTGTAGTATGCTTAGGTGTAGGCTTATTCAATAGGCATCCTCCTAGGCGTCCCTGCCTTAGTCTGTATTTATGGCTGACACCAGCCAATCATATTACTGTGAGGGGGAACCAAGGTGTATGCATATTCATTACATCAAGGTTTTAGTATAGTGGCACTATACATTAACACTACCTCTACGTTGGCTCAAAAGAATCTCCACTTGAGGTTGTCTGTTAGATCTGATTTTAAGATCCATCATCAATCACCTGTTCTGCAGGTTGCACACTGCACATCAACATGAGATATCCATCTTTGCAAGGATCGATTGAGAACAGCAGAGTTAAGTTGGTGGAAAGAAAGTCCAGTCCACAAGTGAATATTGTCTAGCCAGCATTTTGATAGTTGACCTCCGTTTCGTTTCCCTCCACACATATCATACTGTCATGGCAGGTTGATCTCTTGGTGTGTCCAAACAGTTTAAGTACCTTCAATTTGACATCTGATGTGATCAGCTCAAGCTCAATTGTGTTGAATAGTTCATTGATGGTGACATGAGTCATGGGGTGTTTATTTGTCAACCATCTAATGATATGGTTTTAAAAGTTTTTGCAACGCCCTTATTGTCCAGATTACATCCGTTAAATTCAAAGCAGCCCAGGCTTTAGTTGTGTGAATCTTCATATCCTTTTAATGATAAAATAAAAGTAGTTCTTAATCAATTATGGGAGGAATAAGATATGAGTGCCAAAATTTGGTATAGCATACAATACACTCTAGGATTAAAAAATATATTGTACCATACATATTAATGCCAGGTTTATCAGCCACAACCAATAAGAAATAGAATTAAAATTTTATGTTTCGGTGAACGTAATCAAGTTAGAAGACCATTTAATGAAAACCAGTCAGTTAAGTGCCATACATGAAACATGCTTGGGCGATCAGGTCTTGAAAGAGACATGACTAACTGGGCAGAAGATTATCTCGCAGTAGGTTGCCATTGCTTTCTGCGGTAGACTGGTTGCCAGCCAAGGCTATAGAACCCAATCTGTCCTGTTATTTAACCCACAACTGGACGGAAGAGACGGATTAATACCTTTCCCAAGGGTATTTGTGCATAAGGGAATGCAATGCGACACCTTTCTTAAATTAACAGGCATGGTCTTTTTTAAAATCAATGAATTCCAAAAAGTGGCAAACAAAGCTTAACAGATTTTTATCAAATGAAAAAAGAATTTACATATTTTCATTGTTATTTCACCATTTTCTTTGTAAAAAAAAAAAAAAAAAATTAAGAAAATAAAAACATTAAAAAATCTCAAATTTGCATAAAAAGATATTTTCTACATTTTCTTTACTAAAAATCATAATAAAAATTTAGGCAAGGCTATTTGAACAACAATTGGATTTTCTTTTCCTACAATTCTTTTTTCAGTTTCAAGCTATACATGTTGTATAAGAAATGGAGGTCAATTAATTGAAAATTGAGGCTATTAAGAGAAAAAACAATTTTAAAATAAAACACACAGAGACCAACAACAGTTTTAAAACTACAAAACATTCCTTTTCAGGTAATTTAGTATAGAGATTTTGCATGTTTTACTTACGATGTTACTTGTAAGGTACATTATTTTAGACACATTCATGTTGTAAATGGACATTTCAGACAAAATTGACTATAAATAAAGCAAAATAGACAATAATGTTTTGTAAAGTCCATACACAACTTAATTGTCCTCATTCATAAAATATTTTTTTTGTTTTATTGGAAGTGAGGTGGGATTAAGCTAAGAAAATGGTCCCAAGACATACATTGGTGTTTATGATAGCAAGCAAAGTAATTGTAACACAAACAAACAAACAGAGGACTAATTAAAGATGGAACGTGACTTGGGAGATTATGTGATACAGATGATGGGCCTGGCTTTGTTAATTCATTAGGCTGTCTGTCATCAAATGCCACACACAGATGACAGATTAAGCCAGGCAATATTATAGCTTCATGAAATTGCATTTGAAAGATTCTCTTCTAGACTGGAAGCAACAATGCCAACAAGTGACTGCCCGATTTAAACAACTTCACTGGTTTGAATTCATTGCATCGACTGGCAAATACCCTTGAGAAAGTTATTAATCCATCTCTGCTCCCTCCAGAAATGGCAACCTACTCCAGTAAATCCATTGTATTCACTTACGCGCAAATACCCTTGAGAAAGGTATTAATCCGTCTCTTCCTTCCAGTTATGGGTTAAATAGCAGGACAGATTGGGTTCTATAGCCTTGGTCGGCAACCAGTCTACCGCAGAAAGCAATGGCAACCTACTGCGGGATAATCTTCTGCCCAGTCAGTCATGTCTCTTTCGAGACATGATCGCCCAAGCGTGTATCACGTATGGCACTTAACTAACTGACTGACTCCAGTAAAATATTCTGTCTAGGCAGTCATGTATTGAAAGAAACATGATCACCCAAATGTGTACCATACATGGCATTTATATGACTTATAAAAAATAATATGGCAGCAGGTTGAAAAAAAAAAAATTAAATTATGGGAAAATTTGTTACTCTGCATTCATGTTTAGTGCTGCCAGAGTAAACAGTTCAAAGCTAGTCTTGCATGCTATTGTTTGTGTACCTGATCATTACAGTTTGTTCAACTAATATCACCTTGTGTTAGACTAAACAAAGTTTAGTGAAAATCTATTAAATAATTCATCTTGAAAAAAAAATTTCAAATTGAAACTAATAATAACTATTTCACTTTCTGACTATTTTGCCAGTTTAGTCTGATACTTAACATTAATTAATTGCATAAAAAATTAAAAAAATGAATTCTCTAAATAAGCACAAATGAATTAAAAATCAAACATTACAAAAAATAACTATAATCCAATAATGAAGACAATTGGATAAAGAAAGAACGTTCGATATTACAAGACGAAGTTTTGATTGAACTGAAATCAGAACCTTATCAGCATAAATATATACACACACACTACCGGCCATAATTATTAAGCTACCTCAGTGTCTTAAAAAAATGTTGTATTTCACACTATTTTTTTTAGTATTTATTGCCAAGTGAATAATTGTAAATGAAAATAGAATGGTTCTTTTGTTAATACTGCACAATAACATGTGTATCAAATGAATTTATAAATATTTAATAATTATCTATATTGCAGTTTCATCAATGAAAGAATGAACAAAATTTAGGGTAATTCAGACAAGTTCATCTTCACTTTCTTGCCTTGTAAAATTTTACAAAGTTATAATAAAAGAACCTTTCTATTTTCATTTAGAAGTATCCACTTAAAAATAGTATGAACTACATCATTTCTTTTTAAAAACTGGTGTGGTCTAATAATTATGGCCAGTAATGTAGTCTATAAGGAAAACAAAATAATTAACAGAAATGATAGAAACCTCTACAAGGATGATGTATTTATAATCTTAAACTGTAACCGACAAAATTAGATCTCTTCTAGGACAAGCCACTTTACTTACACACATCATCCAACCACCCATCGACAATAATCAATAGGATATATGGGTAGGTCTTGAAGGCTATCACAATGCGTTTAGTAAAATAAAGGAAGGTAAAGAAGGTGTTGGTTATTACCTATTTATTATTCATTAATATTTTGGGATCAAAATCTCATCTTCAGAATAGTAGGAAAGCTTGTTTTCACGTCCGCTCATGGACCGTGCCTTTCAATAATTACAAAACTCTCTAATCAATAAGATCTCACAATCAATTAATCATCAATTCTTCTGATGAAACTATCTTTAAGCTAAAACAGCCCTAAAAGAAGCAACAGCCCTTGAAAGATAGTGCATACACACTACGAAAAAAAGAAAAAAAAAACAACTGAAAAAGCAGCATATGGTTTAATCAATCATACAACAAAAATGTAAAAACATAGGAAAAATATACATTAAACTCATCCACAAACCCTTTCACCCCATCCAGCACTCTCTACAAAATATTTAATAGTTAAGTGCCATACATGATACACGCTTGAGCGATCATGTCTCGAAAAATACATGACTGACTGGGCAGAAGATTACCCTGCAGCAGGTTGCCATTGCTTTCCTTGGTAGACTGGTTGCTAACCAAGGCTACAGATCACAATCTGTCCTATTATTTAACCCATAACTGGAGGGAAGAGACAGATTAATACCTTTCCTAAGGATAGTTGTGTGTAAGTGAATGCAAGGAATTCAGCTGAAATTCAAACTCAGCACTCCAATTTGTTGTTCTGAGTTAATATCCACTGCACCACAACAGACATCCATAGATTTAACAGAAATACAGTAAAAATCAGCTACAGTTACACAAAGAAAAATAAACAGAAATAAAAAAAAATCACCTTCACAAACCAAACCCACCAGTGACTGCAGAGCAAAGTTACCCTTATTTATCCCTTAAATGATAATTGCTTACAAAATAATTTATCAAGCAGCTGTAAAAACTGCCTATAACAAAGAAAAAATATACTGTTGGTTCCAATCCAGGAGGAATGACTCCCGAACACTTTCCCTTTCCCAATTTATAGGTAAAATGCTGGGATTTCTTCCTAACCAATCAGATAGGCCACTTCTTAGCTTCATTTGACTCAGTCCCATTCTGCCTTGTATTGAAGTCAGAATGTTTATCCGAATTCACTTATGTGTCAACACTGATTCTCAGTTTGTAAACTTTTTACCATATTACTGTTGTCTTGCAATTTTTTTCCTACGTGTATTACTTTCATTACAGAAAGTAAATAGGCGGAAATTTCAGTAAAGGAAGTAAATAGGCTGAAATTTGTGCCTATGCTGAAAGTCATTCTGCAGTTAATTACATGACTTTGTGAGAGTTATGAGAAACAAAAAGTGCGAGATGAAGTTTGATTTTTTTCTGGTCGTTAAGATCAATAAAGGTCAATAACTAATTGTTGATTTGAGTTCAGCATATACATTTGCACAGAAATAATGCTATTTTTGGATAAATTTGAAGGGGGAAAAGCCTTCAGGACCTAAAACGAAAATTTACCTTGATATTATCTAATTAAATCATAATTAAAACTTAAGCATCAGGGCATAGTATGCTGCTCCCTAATGTCTTAAGAGTGACTTTATATGAAGGAACCATAAAGAATGATAGTTAAAAATAAATAAAAATTACGTGCAAAATAAATGTAAACAAACTACGAATATCAGCTGTGTATACAAAGAAAGATTATGCTGAATTAAGCTGTCAAATAAAGATAAAATAATTTTACTATTTGTAAATTCTTATAACATAGAATGTTGAAGGTAAAAGGATGAAGGACCAAAATCCCTCTGCAGGAGCTAGCTTAAAATCCACCCAAAAGGTGGTTTCTAGGATAGTCAATAATAAATAAGGAATTAACACTTTACAGTAGCTACAAATAACCATATTCTGTGTCACAATTATCTCTACTCAATAGTCTCTAGAGTTTTAAATATAACTATAAATATCAGAATAATGCAATAAAATAGATACCTGACCTTGCAACCCATAATGTCTTATTGACCAACATATATATTCAAACCATCACACAACAGACTACATTCAAGCATGAAACAGACTGTTGTTGTTCAGTGTTTACCCATGTTCACTGTATATACAGAGTGGTCTGAAAGTAAGTGGAATAGGTTTGTGTATTGGTTATATTATTACAATGGTGTTCATTAAATTATATTATTCAAGAGAAGGCTGTGAGTAGCCTGAAATATTTCTTTAGAAATGGACTGGCCAAAGAGACACAATTGATTAGCCAGTATGTTCACCTAACTTGACCCCAATGGATTTCTTCTTTCGGAGAGAACCCGAGGACAAATTTATAGTCAAAAACCAAAGTAGTATCAGTGATTTGAGAAATTACATGAGAAATGCATTTCAAGAAAATAATACACAGAGACTTGTGCAAAAATGTCTGTCAAAGCATAAAAGATAAACTTCAACACTGTGTAAATTGTGATGGACAACAGTTTGAGCACCTGCATTGATAAAAGTTAAGCAATTTTGTATTATTGTAGACAATAAAATTTTTTTGTCAATGTAATAATTGTATTAGTAAATATAATTGTACTAGCAGTATAGCCCGGCATTGCTTGGGTGTAATGAAAGCTTTAAAACTAATCCATGGTCCTGGAGCTCATACTCTTTGGACGTTGGCACAAAAGACTAAAAAGCAATAGTTGTTTCCAATTAAAGCGAAACCGTAGACTGAAAGAAAAATAAATGGATGCATGTCAAATCTTGATTTCCTGGTATCAATATCAAATAAGTTTTTTTCATCATAAACTGAATTTTGAAGGCTAAATAAGTCCTCTGAGTAAATGGTATCATGGCTGAGACTAAGAACTACAATTATACCTAC
Source organism: Ascarosepion bandense (assembly GCA_037127315.1). Lineage (NCBI taxonomy): Eukaryota > Metazoa > Mollusca > Cephalopoda > Sepiida > Sepiidae > Ascarosepion > Ascarosepion bandense. The sequence continues at coordinate 7,309,070 of JBBBDQ010001417.1, forward strand.
TTAGAGCCAAACCCAAAGCAAAAACTAAAATAAAAGAGCTGAAAAAATACAGACATACAGGCAGATAAACAGACACACACACAAACATCTTGGCTTTTTATTTATATATATATATATATATATATATATATATAAAAAATCGATTTTCTGGACTATTGTAAGAACTGCAACCTTGAAACTTCTGAATATCGTTTCTTATGTCTTTGTCTATGAGTGTATCAAATTTGATTAAAATCGAACCACTCCTTCTATAACCTGATTTTTTCAATTATTGATTTTTGATATTTATCGAGGGTACCTTGACACAAAACCTAGCTAAGAACACTCACAGACACTTCTAGTACAACTGTTAAGTTTTCAAGAAAATCGGTTCAGTCGTTTCGGAGTCTATAGGTAACAGACGGACGGACACACACACACACACTGAGAGACAAAGTTCCATTTATAAATAAGTTTAGATATGTAATCTCATAATAAATATTATCATTTACTGTTCACCTCCTTTTGGACCACCCAGTATACCTAAAGTTTTAGGTTTGATTAAAAATATATCTGCCAAAAAAGACAAAATTAAAACTTATCTTAGCTGATGCATTGTGTCCACTCAGATTTTATCAAGGTATGAATTATAAGAAAATGGTTAAATTCATAACAATCTATTATTTAAAATATGATACATAAATTAGTCCAAAACTAAAATAAAAATTCTATAATTATATTAAAAGCAAATTATTTATGCCATTTTAAATACCTAGGAAGTGTCCTAACTGAAGATGGAAAGTGCGACACGGAGATCCGAAGGCGAATTGGCATGGCAAAGGACGTGTTCCAGAAGCTGAGCAAAATACTAACACACAGGAAAATCTCACTGGAAACAAAGAAAAGAGTACTGGACTGCTACGTGATGTCAGTTCTTCAATACGGCAGCGAATGCTGGACAATATCATCAAAAACGAGGACAAAACTGGAAGCAGCGGAAATGTTGTTCTACAGAAGGATACTGCGGATATCATGGACTGCAAGCAACGATGAGGTGTGGGAAAGAATTGCAACAAAGAGGAAATTGATACTGAGCATCAGGAAGAGACAACTGAAGTTCCTGGGACACGCAATGAGGAAGGAGAGCCTGGAGAACCTGATACCGACTGGTCAGATAGAAGGAAGGAGAGACAGAGGAAGGCAGCAGATAACATATTTTTAAAACCTAACAATTTTGCTTTTGTTTATAAATACTTGATTCAAAATATAACCCTTACATTTACCTTGACAATGTCTATTAGAGAACATACAAAATGTGTCAGCTAAGTTTTCTTAGTGTGTGTGAGAGAGCGAGAGAGAGAGAGAGCCATCACTATTGGTCTCATCTGGGAAAAATTACCAGCAGTCTTGATTTTGTCTACAGGATAGTTTTGGTTGAGCATAAGGGCTTGGAGACCCCATTTTAAAATGGCCTTGTGCCACATTCCACTCATGTGGGCAGGCCAATAAATATTGAGAGTCATCACCTCAGCATATAGTTTGAAATTGCCATGATATTAGGTAGCAGTATAGTTACATCTACTGAAATGGATTGATCCAATTGTTATATTAAGGTTCATTTTTCTTTTTTCTGTAGATATATTTCCCAGATAAATTTGTTTTTCTTTCCTTTTTATGGATTTTATGTATGCCTGATGAGACCCACAGAATGGAACAATAGCATCAAGCACACAAAACAGAAATTTGGAATTAAATCTTCACATTTCTCAAGCTTCACACATGGAAAAATACAGCATTATTAAATTATAATCATAAACCTATTTTCAATTTTCGAGACATGATCGTCAATTTTTGCTCCGATAGAAAAATTAAAATTAATAATCAGGTTTGCTAGATTGAACAAATTTTGAAAGCTCAGCCCTAAAAAAAAAATTGAAAATCAACTAGTTGTGACTTTTAGGGGGCCACTCTTAAAAATAAACTAACATAACTTGGGTTACTGATGAGAAAAGAAACAATCATTTCAAATGAAGCCCAGTTATTGAAGATAAAACTTTCTTAAACAGAAACTATGAACCAGAATGAAAACAGTAATGGCAACTATCCTGAATTCATCTTAAAACTTCTGGCTGTGGAATAAAATACTGAGCACTTCAGATACCTTGGCATAGGAATTACCTATAGCAAATCTAGTAGAGTAGAAGAAATTGAACATAGAATAGTCTGTACCAGAAGTAGTTTTGTCCAACACCATATATTGCTACTAAACCATAGCATCAACCTGAAAAGTCAAGTTCTTAAATAGTCTCGATCTGATGAGGCTTTCTCATGGATGTCATGAATGGTGCCAAATTTATTCAGAAATCTCTAAACTATCAGCTATATATAATTGCTTCCTAAGATCAATGGTGAACAGAGGTTTACAAACAAGATAGTTCTTCTTTGAACCTTGAGGAATGGCACTACAGAATGACAAATAATATTACCAAATAACAGAAACCACATCACTTGAAGACTACCAACAGCAGCAGCAACTAAAATGGAGAGCACGTGTAACACAAAGGGAAAATAATGATATCACTAAGATGTTAACCTTTCACACCTCTTGATATAGAAAGTTATGAAGGAAATCCCCCATCGATACTGGAAAGAATGAGAACAGCTACTGGACTTGAGAAACCTCTTATTCTGAAAAATTATTTTAAGAGAAAGATTTTATAAACTTTAACTGAAAACAGTACTGGCTGCTCAGTCAATAAATACCAAAATGTTTGCATATGGGGAAATAGCAAATATTACCCTTATGACAACCAAGATTGTAGATTATCGATATCTGATTAACAAATAAGCAGATGTAATTTATGGAAACCCTTTCATTTTACAACCAATTCAAAAATAAATCTCACACCACATTTCCCTATCTGCATAAGAGATTCCATGTATTTCTCTATGTTGAGAAAGATTTGTTGCTTTATTGAGCTAATTTTGAAAGCCTGGTACTATTTTAAGCTACATTTACTAACTTGTGTGATTCAATAAGGAATCTATGAAAATGAAGAGTTCATAATCTATATTATGAAAATGGAAATTAATCCATTCCTGTATCACAGTCAAAAGATTTTAAGCTACATTTACTAACTTGTGTGATTCAATAAGGAATCTATGAAAATGAAGAGTTCATAATCTATATTATGAAAATGGAAATTAATCCATTCCTGTATCACAGTCAAAAGATTAAAAAAAAAAACTAAACAGAGTTCTAAGAAATAGGAGAATTTTGATAGAAACAAAAAAAAAAAAAAGAGCTGAACTGTAGAGGCAACAGAAATGTGGTTCTACAGAAGGATGCTGAGAATACGAGGGTTGGAGCAACAAAAGAAAAATGGAAATAAAAAGGACACTTAAAATCAGAACAAGAGAGCTGAAATTTCTTGGGTACATAATGAGGAATGAAGACAAAGAAAATTTGATATTCACAGGATAAAAGGTGACAGGGGAAATTCAGTGGGCAACCTACCTGATGAGTTGTGACACTATCTCCCATGGTGATGCTTTCCCTTCTCCTGTGGAGATACTTTGGTTAGTTTAAAACAACAGAGAGAGAAATTGATATTGGTGATATTATTAGTGTTTTATTGCATCATGCGATGTGAGCTTAGAAAAAAAAATATTTTAGTACCATCAAGTGCTTCTAAAAACACGGGAGCATAAAATTGAATTATTTTATGGAAATAATCATTTCTCTTCTATCATGTTTTTATAAATATCGCTGCTTTGATGTTCAATATAAATTTCTCTTCTTTTGGTGTTAAAATGTTGATTCCGCTAATCTGAAAATGCGTAGACAAAATAAGTGTCAGAGTGATATGATAAGGTCATCCAAAGGCCAAGGCCACTGTTGAACACAACAATCCGATATAACCCGACCTGAATTCAGTTCGATGTGAGTTGGCATAATCTCATTTGTCAAGCTAAGACATCTGCAATCGAGTGGGCAAAGACTAATTTTCATTGGCCGAAGACTGTGAGATGGCCGGATCCCCAGAGAGGATTGAAATTGGTTATAAAAATAGATGCTAGACACGAAAAAGTCAGTTGGAGAGCTAGTTAAGGCAGTTTGTTGAGTTGGAACTGTTATCAGTCGAAAAGTAACGACTGGGGAAAAAGGCCCCAGCCGGGGAGCCATGACCCACGGCTGGTTGCCCAGCATAGAACTTATGGCTAAAGAGTTAATTTCGAATTAAACCTGCCGCAAATTAACTCAAAGAAGTTAATTTGGAAAAATGCACCATTGACATGAATCCCGAAAGAACGTTATTGTTATTTTTTTTTAATCATGGGAGAATCGAAAATTCTGATTCTTCGTTCGCTCAACTTCGTTAAACTGCATTAAGAACCCAAAAGAACTTTGCTGTTTTAGAAGTTACATAGGAAAATTAACAATCCTGATTATAGAGAATTAATGAAAAGACTTTAACGAATTACAAGAAGAGACTTTGGCGAATATTTGAAGAGATCTGTTTATTTCAACACTAACAAAACTTAGATATTTTACTTGAAGATTAGAAGCTATGATGCTTTTGGCAAACTTTCTCTCTCCGTTGTAAATATTTTTGACAACTGTATTCTTGGGAAAAGAAAGACATTGTTTTTTCTTTATGTAAAGACATTTTACCTAGCTCCCCAGGCATGTTCGACTTCGTTCATTTATTTTATTAATTTTTTTTTTGGTGCCGTGTTTATTTTTTTTCAAACAACAAGTGTACACCAGTGTCCGGACTGGTTAAAAGGGACAACTGTTAAGATTGCAAGACGAGACCTCTGGGATCTAATCGCAACATGGGACAGTAGCCCATTGTTGCAAAAGACATCCTGTAATCCAGCTTTTGTGGCGACGTCATCGTCCCAACCAGCAACAGCGACCAAACCAACCGTACAACCGGGTGGCAGTGTCACAAGCGTCACATTAGACAGACAGCCGGCCTGGCTGAGACGTCACACCTGGTGCCGTTTCAAAAAGGATCTGGCTTGAGAGCAGCAGTTCTGCCTGCAGTAGTATCACAGAGTGTGGGAGGCTTGGAGGGACAAATATTGCTAAAAGCTATGCTAAATACAGAACCATGGTCAATCACATCCTGAAGGAACATGGCACATAGAAGAATGCCTGACTAACCACCTGTCACAACTTTCCAACCATTATGCAGATCACATGTGAATGGTGGGGATGAGGCTTAAGTTATTCATACTTTTTTTCTTTCACAAGTCAAAAATAATTCCACAATGTGTCACAAAAGTTATAGGAAGAAGCGGTCAAGACTTAAGTATTTTAGCTGAATACTTATTAGCTTTGTTTACTTTTGTGAGAAAAGAACAAAAAAAAAAAGGAAAGAGACCAAAAACAAGAAAGAGAACAAAAAAGGAAAAAGAACGGTACAAAAGAAAAGAAAAAGAGCAAAAAGTAAAAATAAAAAAAGGAAGAACAAAAAGGAAAGAGAACAAAAACAGGAAAAAGAAAATAAGATAAAAAAGAAGAAAAAGAAAAAATAGAATAAAAAAGGTATTTGAAACACCTTGAGTAGCAAGTTGTGAATTTGTATAACATCTTGAAACAATCCATAAAATGAATCAGTCAGACATTCAATTGGATTCTCACTATTCTATAAATATAGTGAATCATGAGAAACACATACCAGGTACGAAAGGTGAGAACTGAGTGGACAGACAAGGAAGAAAAAAAAATTTAAAAACACAAAGAAACTTATTTACATGTTCTGCATGAAGACCCAAGGTACCAACAAGCAGATTGCATACATATTTATATCGTGACTAAGGTGTTCAGGACTCATTTTACACACAATACACTTTTGCCTGAAGGCAGAATTTTTTTTTCCATTATAAATAAGGAGTGACAATTTCAGTGATTTAATACTACTGTTCAGAACTGTTTTCTGTGTTGGTAGAGGGTGATAGTCAATAATGGCATCCCAAATTTCCAGGAAACAGTTCTATAAAAGCAGCTAATCTTTAAGAACCTATTCTACTTTTTTTTCTTTATATAGTATCAAAAAGTATTAAACCATTTTGATAATATAAAACATTTATTTATTAAGATATTTCCAAATTGAAATTCTGTTCTCCACATATTTCTGTTCAGAAGTCTGACACTTTTTTGACTAGTTGTCTTATGGTTCAAACTGAATCATTGCAGTCCCAAAGATCCAATGGAAGACCTATCGAATTTATGACAAGTAGATCTGCCACATATTTAACCTCAAGATGATTTCTTTTTACAGAATAAATGATGTTTAAAGAAAATCCTTTCAGACTCTACATAACTTACAGCAACTGTATTAATTATATTTTTAGCCATTATATATTGGCTATTAATATATAAGATTATTTTTGGATAATCCAACAACTGGTTCATTATCCCATTAAGAATTCTAGAATTTCCAGAAACCTCTGTGAAATAGGAACATGAACAGACATGTTGCATTCTGTGTTGTCTCTGAATCCCCACACTACCACATAAAATGGTATCAACGAAAAGGGTCATTTATTTTTGCTATTCATTTTAAAAAGAATGACAGCATAGATTCTAAGAGACAGTAAAAGAAATGACGTCACAGGAATGCATGTTGCACATTGGCTCAGCGTTTCTCTGTGGGTAGTTATACCTTGTCATGCACCTGGGTGTGGGAGGCATATCTGTTGTGGTGAAATCGTTGTCACTAATTTGCTGTGGAGTTGTTGTGGCAAAACTTTCCAGCAAAGTTGTAGTGACTAGTTTGTGCCGCCAGTAAGACAAGGAACACAGAAGGTAGGTTCAAAACAGAGTATTAGAACAACAACAGCAATATTTACAAAGTAAGTGCTAGTAAAAAGTAAATAGAAATAAGTAAGTTCAAACGGTACATTTACGCTGCTTATTGCCTGACTAGTAGTTGACTTTAACTGCATGCCCAGAAGTCACGCAGGTAATTATATATAACAAGAGGAAGAGTCCATTCCTTGTAGAAGGGGCACCATAACAATATCAATGTTTTAGAATTCTTGAAATCCTCTGTTGAATTCATGCCTTTCTGGACTTGTATTCAGAATGCCCCACCCACAAGGTAGTCCAGCCATTTATTTACCATTCTGTCCTGGTCTTCGCATTTTGTAACACCAACAAAACTCAAAAATTCTGACATACTAGATAGAAAATACCTGTCACTTCTTGCCAATCATTACATAAATGTTGTGGAGTAGTTTTCCGCACTGAAGGTTATAATCGTGCTATGTTGGTTGCTAATCAACTTAACGTACCCAAAATGTTAGGAACTTGGTAATCTTCCACTGAAAGCTGACTCCGTAGTATTCGGCTAACTGCTGACTAATATCAGCTGCCTAGTAGTTCTACTGAACTCCAATAGAACTCTAAAGAACTTCTATGAACTTCCCAAGAACTTCCCCCATTAAGAAGGAGAGTCCATTATCTGAGGAATAGGTGTGTTTCCACACCCCCATAACAATAAATCACCTTGAAATGTGAATGGTGGGGATGAGAGGGACAAGCCATTAATGCTTTTTTCTTCTTCTTTCAAGGCAAAAAAATAAGAATTCCAAGACAAAGATAATAATTTGTTCAGTTTACTTTTGTAAAAAAAAAAGGCTGACAAAAAACAAAATATGTCTATAAAACACACACACACACATATATATATATATATATATATATATATATATATATGAGCATCGCTCATTCAGTAAAAATGAATTTGAGCACTCTAGCTATTGTGCGTGTAATATGATATGCACAAAAAAGACTGCCTTCTTCTACCAAACGCCCCATGGCCCAGAGGTAGAGTCACCGACTGACGCCAAATCAGTCGGGTTTCGTGCCTGGGTTGTGTAGCAATCAGAGTCTAACCGTACTAATGAGTTGTGATATAGTGAAACAGATCTGTCTGCGGATGACAATAATATATATATATATATATATATATATATATATATATATACACACACACAATAGAATTTATAACAAATATGTTATAATATCGCTACAAAAATAGTCATTTTGTTTTGACACTATCCGTGTCTTGTCAAGTCTTCAAGACTTGATAAGACAAGGATAGTGTCGAAACAAAATAGCTACTTTTGTAGCGATATTATAACATTTATGTTACAAATTCTAAATAAATATTATTCGCTCTACTTCGTATTGAGCACTATTTTAAAAATAGTATTTCGTAGGATACAGAATATTATTCCATCCATACCTACCCTATACTTGGAGATATATATATACATTGTCCTACTTCTATGGCACGACAGTTTCATGTGTTATGCAATCATTAGGTGCAAGTTTCAAACTGACAGTTTAATAGATTTGAATTTAAGTTCACTTGATGTTCATAAGAATTAAATTTTATAAAGTTAAGTTAGTGCTTTTTTAATAACAAGGTTAAACATATAAATATTCTAAGGTAACATGTGGATAAAAATTTAAATCTAAAAAATAATAAAATGCAAGAAGAAATCAAAGAGGTGTGAACGATAAAACATAAAAATTTTCAAAATTTAAATATTCTCATGTAGATAAAATAATTAAAATTGTAAATAAAAATAAAAAATGAAATTACAAAGTAAAACTTAAAATTAAAATTAACAAATTAAACAATGCAGGGAGCAAACATTAAAGGGATTTAATTCATAATTGTTAAAAGTAATATTGCAAGGGAAAGAAAGAAATAAAGAAAGAAAAAAGGGAAAGTAATAAAGAAAGAGAGAAAGAAAGGAGCAAACATATAGAGGAATCTATATCAATCTGAGTCTAAGAATTTAAGTATTTTTTTCTATGACAGCATGTGGTCATTAAATCACTTTTTTTGTTAAGCAAATTAGGATTATTAATATGGTTTAAGATGACAAGTTTTTCTAAAAGGCATAGATTGCATCTGTCTCCTTTTTCCATTGTAAGATTTTAATTTAGCTACAATATTCCAAGTAATAATTGAGTTCATGTTATTTTTTAATTTTGAATAATGTCTGGATAAAGCAGTACTTTTGCTGTATTTAATGTTGTTTAAAGACATGTGGTTGTTAAATCTTATCTTCCGCCTATTAAAAGTCCAAAGTGAAATTTAACATCATTATCATCTGAATTAATTCAAACTCTATAAACAGTATTTTTGGACATACATTGGCCATTCAATGGGCAAGTTATATTTTTTCAGCAGTTGCAATTATTTTTAAAAGGGTCATTTTTGCTATTAATAGGGTGATGGATGTTGTTTATGCGGGTCAAGTATTTATTTGATATCATATTATTATGTTGTGAAATATATTTATCTATGTTCTTTAACATTGTTTTTGTTGAGGTTTGTTTTAGTGTGGGTGACTGGTAGAAATGTTTGTGAATTAAGTTTAGGAAGAGTTTACCAATGTTAGTTTGGACATTATGAGTGAAAGGTGGACTAAACCAAATTATGTGTTATATATTTAAATATTAAATGTAGATAAAAAAAATTGAAATTTCAAATGTAATGAAAATAAAAATTAAGGAATCCAATATAAAATTTAGAATTAAAATTATAAATTAATGTAGGGAACAAAAATAAAAGGGGATTTATATATAATTGTTAAAAATAATAATGCAGGGAAAAAAAGAGGCAAACCTGTAGAGGAATCAATCAATCTGGGTCTAAGAATTTTTTTTGTATGACTGCATGTGGTCATTAAATCACTTTTTTTTATTAAGCAAATTAGGATTATTAATATGGTTTAAGATGACAAGTTTTTCTAAAAAAAATAAAAAATACACCTGATGATTGCATAATGCATGAAACTGACTCATGACGTAGATGTAGGATAATATGAATACTTATTGATATATATATATATATATATATATATATATATATATATATATATTGGAAATATCCTGAGTAGCAAGTTGTGAATTTGTATGACATCAAGAAACAATGTGCAATTCTTTAGCTTTGTGCTTGCTTTGTTTTGTTTGTTTGTTTTTTTTTGGGGGGGGGGTTGCCAATTTTCTGAGTAAACAATGGCACTCAGGGGTCACTTTTTGTCACAACTGTTTCTGGATCTAATCAAAGAAGCAAAAGAAATTTTTTTTACTTTTGATATTTTACAATAAACACACACACTTCACTTGTCTTCTCCCAATTTTAAGTCTCTGGTCCCCTAGTAAGAAGAACTTAATGAATCGCTATTTCATGTGCAGTAACCAAGTTAAAACTTCTGACTAAACTGACCAAATCAACTAAATGTCTATTGTTGAATAATTTGTTGATTCAGTTATTGAATGCATACATCTTTTGTTTATTAGTACTTTGTAGTTTGCAGATAGAATAAAGTAAACAGTAGAGACTGTTATGCCAATTTTTAAATAGCTACTGTTAGCCCTACTAAATCACTAATTTTGCCTGAACTGGAGCAGAGGTGAAATTGACCTCAATTTTAAATACAACAGATTAATTTTTGTTTATTTTTAGCTCTCCAGTTTTGTTTTGTTTTTTTAAGTGGGTAATCAAATATTTATTTGTAAAAAGTGAATGGCTTAGTGACAGTAAAATTCTGACTGTTAAAATGGTGTTAGTTAAGGTCCTAAAATTGATTGGGGGGGGGGGGATAAAGAACATAAAAAGTAAATCATGTAATCAGTGAATATAGCAAGTTGGTCCAAAACAAATACAAAAGCCAGTGCACAACAGTCAGACACTCAGTACCATGCAAAAGAATTGGGTTTGGCCACAATGACTGATGTTATTGGCACAAGCCAGAAGATGCTTTGAAAAACAAATTACAATTTTAATAATTTTGAGACTCAAATGACCCCACCCTACCTTAGAATACCTATCTGATGAGGAGGAATAAAGAAATTAAAATAATAAATAAAAATGAACCTGCCAGACATTGGATATACCTGTGCCAGTGGATGACAGTGAAAATGAAAGAGAAATACTAGGACCTGACTCGGGAGGTGAGAAAGATTTGGAGTATGAAATTAGCATTGTGCTCATAATATGAGCACTTAGAACTGTGCCCCACCACCATACTAATAGAATTAAGATTGGGTGAGTTTGAAATTAAAAAAAGGTCACAGTAGGATCAGTGAAGATGTGATTGATTATTTGATTTGTTTTTGTTTTTTATGGACTATCAACCCTTGTGGGTTATCTAAAGCCAAAACATTTTGAATTATAAAATAATTCCTATTTTGGGAGTGAATATTGTGTTAATTTTTTGTGAATAATTATTTTTTCCAGATACCTCTTACTATTTAACCCATAGCTGTGAGAAGGAGATGGATTCATACTTTTCTCAAGAGTATTTGCACATAAGTGAATGTAATGAACCTGACTAGAATTCAAACTCAGCTTCCCAATTTCTCATTCTGAGCCACTATTGTTACACCACCCATACATCCTTATAAGAATACTGAGAAAGAAGTTGATATCAGAGCACTTGCTGTTACTTGATCTTCAATGATAACTGAAAGACATTTTATGTAAACATACAAATGCACAAATAAAAAAAATGATCTTTATTTGAATTTATTTTACTGTTGGAAACCAAAGCTTGCAGCCATTTTTTTTTTGTAGTTGACCCAAATCAGCAACAAAACTTTACAGAAAGTGGAAACGAAAAGGACACTTATACTTAAGAAACAGTTGAAATTTCTAGGGTGCATAAGAAAAGAGGGAAACAGTAAATATCGTATTTAACAAGTTTGTGTACATGGTTGGCAGAACAAGATTGAGGACAGATATAACAAAGACAAAATTTACTAAAACCTGTAAAGCACAGAAAATTGTAAAGGTGAGAGAAGAAGATAGAGGAGGAGAGAGAGAGAGAAAACAAGGAGGAGAGAGAGGAGAAAGAGAGAGAGAAGGAGAAGTGATAAGAAAAAAAAAATCACGAACAGATCAATGGCTCTAACCATGCATATGAAATGAATGCTGTTTGAAAGTCAAAAAATACCATTGATGACAGACAAATTTTATCCTTTAATGAATGAATGAATAGAAAAAAAAACATCAGTTGGAAAATGTTTTCAATTTCCTGTGTAATTAAAAGTTGTTTAAAGCAAATCAGTCAAGTCAAAAGGTCCATGAAAGGAAAAAAGAATCTTCAGTTGCACTCCATGCGAATATTAATTTTAAAATAGAATTTATTTAAATGAGATAACAACAAATGCATAAACATTATAGAAACCAAATATTTACAACTTCCACTCCTCATATGCCATTTAACCTATTTGAATACTAATTCAAAATATTAACTGGTCGGTAGTTACAAAGAAAAGTAGATTTTTCCCTTCAATAAATGAATTATACCTTCACTGTTGATGTCAAAACTTTTCCATGACAATGGAAAAGAGGAAAAAATGTATCTATGCGGTCTGTCCATAAATTATTCAACTATTTTAACTATAGTGGTTGGTTGTTTTGTTTTTATGGCATATCAACCTCGGCAGGTCATTTATTGCCAACTAAACTTTATTTATTGCTGGTAATACCTTTTTCTTTCAACAATTTATTGTTGTTTATATAAGTTTTTTGTGTCTAGTAATACATTTTTCTTTTCGCGTATCAAGATTCATTGGGATTTGTTTTTAAGGGCAAGGTCCCCAAGTCCTACCCTTGTTATTTAACCCATAACTGGAGGGAAGGGATGGATTGATACCTTTCCCAAGGGTACCAGTGCTTAAGTGAATGCAGGGTATTCAACTGGAATTCGAACTCGGCTCACCAATTTCTCTTTCCGAGCCAATATCCACTGCACCACAACGCACATCCGTCACTATACACTTACAGTACCTGGTATTCCCAAGCGGTCACCCATCTAAGTACTGACCAGGCTCAACATTGCTTAACTTCGGTGATCGAACAAGAACCGGTGTATTCAACATGATAGGCCGTAAGCCATTTTAACTATGTGATGACTAGTTATGCAGTGTTGATGTAACTTAGCAACCAATCAGAGAGAATTTTACTGCATATACATGAACAGACACTCTTCTCTGCTATTCAGTCAGTCAGTTAAGTGCCATACGTGATACATGCTTGGGCGATCATGTCTTGAAAGAGACATGACTGACTGGGCAGAAGATTATCCTGCAGTAGTTTGCCATTGCTTTCTGCGATAGACTGGTTGCCAGCCAAAGCTATAGAACCCGATCTGTCCTGTTATTTAACCCATAACTGGAAGGAAGAGATGGATTAATACCTTTCCCAAGGGTATTTGCGCGTAAGTGAATGCAATGAATTCAACTGGAATTTGAACTCGGCTCCCTGATTTCTCGTTCTGAGCCGATATTCACTGCACCACAATGCACATCTCTGCTATTACTCAATCTATAAGGAAAAAAAATGGTAGTAAGTTTCATCAGTCAGTCAGTTAAGTGCCATACGTGAAACACACTTGGGCAATCATGTCTCAAAAGAGACATGACTGACTGGACAGAAGATTATCCCGCAGTAGGTTGCCATTGCTTTCTGTGGTAGATTGGGTTCTATAGCCTTGGCTGGCAACCAATCTGTCCTGTTATTTAACCCATAACTGGAAGGAAGAGACAAATTAATACCTTTCCTAAGGGTATTTGAGCGTAAGTGAATGCAATGAATTCAACTGGAATTTGAACTCGGCTCCCTGATTTCTCGTTCTGGGCCAATATCCACTGCACAACAACGCACATCCTCATTAATTCAAATTGGTAGCTGATATAAAAATAACCTACAATTTGTTGCCAACTGGGGCAAAAAATGGTTTGTTAATTTTGATGCCTCCAAAACAAAACAGTTGCGGTAAATATTTAATTCTTCCTCCTTGTTTTTCTTCTGTAGGAGTTTTTATAGCTTTTTTTCTATATCTGCTATCAACATTGTCATCTGTATACCTGATGTTGTCAAGATTTTGTCTGCCAATAATGAATCCTGGTAGGACTTCTAATTCCTTCAGAATCACTTCACCGTATAGTTAAATAAGTTCAGTGAGAAGACACATCCTTGTCTATAGCAAAGAAAATAGCAAATTACCTTGTCAAGCCAAACAACATTGTGTCACATGTATTCTACGACAAAAGATTTGTTGAAAAAGAAAGTTAGTTACAGAGTAAAAAGGCACACATTCTGCATGATATGCCAAAGATGGAATATCCAAAATAGAAACATGTCAGTCACAGGAGTCGCCATAAAAATATATGCTAATATTGTGTGTTCTCTCCCAACTGTTGAGGAATGAAAAAAAAATGTTCTGTTGATAAAAGCAGTTAGTGTTTTTGAATCGGAGCAATTCTTTTTCTGACTGTTTACATGCATTGGAATTGGTCACATAGGATCTGCAAATCAAGATTTCGACATTTCTTTCTGCCCCTGATATTCAAGTTTGGACTCGTAATTTGTTTTTCTTTGTTGCGGAAATAATTTATGACATCAAATTTTTTGAACAGGAATTTTAGTTTAAGCACAAGTGAATTGACTACATTGTCTTACACACGTTTCTATTTTTGTATATATGCTGAACTGCCAAATATTCTAATATCCTTCCCAAAAATACCAAAGTTGCTGAGCAGTTCCACAAATCTTAGTGGTGTACTTTGTTAAATGCATGATGTATAAAATACAGGTACATGTCCTTTTGCATTTGTAATGCTCTTTCTGATATAAAAATTGAGGGCAGACCTGTATGACATTACCACCACCTGTAAATTTGTTGATTACCTTTTTGTTTTTACTTTTTCTGTGTATTTTTATCAATTAGTACATAAAGTTTTCGATTTTCAAAAAGAATTTAGAAAAAAAGTTAATATTTGAAGATTTTTAGGGGGTGCTCACTTTCTCATACAATGTTATAGTAAATCAATCCTTCATTTTGCAAACACTCGCTTTGAGTTGTTGCCCTTTTTCTTTTTTTTTCCAAAACTTGTAGGAAATTAATGAAAAAAATTGTTCCGGAAATATGTTTTAATTCAAAATTATTTTTAGAATTGAAATTATTATAAAGATTCCGTCAAATTTTTTTTTTTTTAATGTTTTACGTGTCATATTTTTTATTCCAATTTTTTTTTACAGCAGGAATTATTTTAAAGAAACTCTATCCAAAACTTTTATTTTAATGTTTCAAATAACTTATTTTTCATTGATATGAAATAGAGATAATTAAAAATTTTCCATGGGTTTGTCGATCTTCAAATTGTAAGCTTCTCTATACATGGTCTCAGCAACATCAAAGCGACCCCAATGCGAGTGTTGACAAAATGGAGGATCGATTTACTACAAGGTTGTATGAGAAACTGAGCACCCCATAAAAATCTTAAATAATGAATTTTTTCCAAATTTTTTTTGATAATCGGAAAGTTTAGGGTCAAATGGATGATATTGCACTTAAAAAAAGTAAAAACAAATGATAATAAATTTACAGGTGGTGGTAATGTCATACAGGTTTGCCAAATTGAGTTCCTTGTTCCAGTGTCTTTAAAGAACCTTCTTGTCCTATTTTCAGTCTGATTTTGCTGAGAACTGTATTTATCAGAATACAAGTGATGTTTCATTATATGGTTCATTAAACTGATTGCCTGATGACATTTGTATTTGTTTACACCCATCTTCTTAGGCAGTGCTTTGAAAATAAATCTACTTAGCTCTTCCGGTATTTCACCTTTGTTGTAGATTTCATCTATTACTTCTGTGATCTTGTATCAGTTGAAATCATTTAAGGTTTCCAAGCATCTCTATCACAATTCTATCTGGCTCTGCTGCTATGTTTCTGCTCAATTAGGCCAGTGCAGATTCCATTTCAGATTTGAATATTTCTGATCCACCAATATTTCTGTACATTGCTGGTTGTTCTTTCACAACAGAATAAAAGGAATAGCAGTCTTTAATGAGCATTTAATAATTACCAACATAAAAAAAAAATAATCATTTTTCTTCTGATTGAATGCAAACAGAGTCCACAATATTATTCAGTAGCAGGATTTAGATGCTGACATTGGAGTGAATAGATATGTTTTTTTTTTCATTGCTCAAAGAAACCAATGTGATTATTCATTTTTTTTAAATATTTTTTATTATAACTTCACCGTATTATTATGCATTTACTATATTCAATTATTAATATACATATTTTCTTTTCTTTAAAGGTTAAGTCAATATACATCAATTGTTTCATTTTCAAAATAAGTGTTTAAGCAAGTTTGCTTTCTTAAGAAAGTCTTATTTGAATATTTAATGCATTGTATTGGCATGTATAATTCTATATTTATATTTATACATAACATTTCTCTTTTTATGGAAGAGGATGTACTTTTGAAAACTGTGGGGAAAAGATTTCGAGTCATAATTTTTGTTTATCTGACTATAAGTTCAGTATTGTCAATTTATATCATTTATCATTCAAACATTTTTAATTTTTTATTTTATTTATTGATTGCAGTAACATTTTTGTGGGTTTTTGTTTTTTCATTTTTTGGTTTTGGACAAAGATGTATTTTATTTTCAAATTCTTAGGAAAGGTATTTCAAGTCATAACATTATTTTCTTTTGTTTACTTTATGATGGAATGAAGATCCCCCCCCCCAACCAAAAATGTTCCAGTATTAATTGCAAAGAAAACTTGTAATCTATAAGCATGTATATGAAAATGGAAAACAATATTTATGCAAAAAAGGAAATAGAAATAATAATAATCTGTAAAAAACACTTGAAAGCCAATATACGAGAAAAGTTAAAATGAATTAATGTCTGATGAAGATTATAAAATATCAAAGATCCTTATAAATATATAAAGAAATAAAATCTATTTGGGAAAATTGCATTTAACATCTATTTGTATGGCCTATATCTTTTGGGATTTATTTAAAACCAAACTTGATATTGCACATTTTTAATATATATATATATATATATATATATATATATTTAATATATATTTGCTCTGTAATATTTTATTACATGGAGCTCTCTTCCTGTATCATTTTTTAATATTAAAATAAACTTTTAATATTAATTAGGATCGGGTTTTTTGGAATTTACCTTCCTGCTTTTTTCCCTTGGATTGAAGTATCTGAATTAAAATATATATATATATATATATATATATATATTTGCATAGTACACCCTGACATCAACAAAACAGGTTATCAATATTTTTAATTAAGTGGAGATAGAAGCTGAAACTCATAATATATTTCTCATATCAACATATCCTCAAAATGTTACCCATATCAAACAGTTTAACACAAGTTTTGTGAAAATATTGAGTTTAATAATAAAATTTGACAATGCAAAAGCAATTTGACAAGGCAAAAGCAATTTCAGAATGGAGAAAAGTAACTGATAAGCAAATTAATATTGTAAGCTTTACCTACTGTTCAGATGAACCAATTTCATTATAGCAAAACTCAACTTTATGACTGTTAGATACACAAATTTAGTGCTTCTATAAATTAACAAACAAGCTGATTGCCATAAGAAAATAAATAAATGAACTACATATTAAAATTAATGGAGTGAAAAGATTTTGCCATCAATAACAGTTCACACCAAACATCCTTGCACACACCAATTTTTGGTAAATGGCTAGTCACTAATACACTAGATAGTGTATTGCTTCAAGTAACTAAAACAACATGAACTGAGATGACCAACTCCAAAACAAAAAGCAAGTGTTAAAGACAACAGACCAAGGTTTATAAATAAAATGTTTGACACAATGAAAAAGGAAGTAAATCAGATCCACACAGAATTTTGAAATATCTTTTCAGCACCCCGTTCAGTAAAATAGAGAACTTACCTTTGCTCTGTTATACATTCATGCATTAGAATGAGGGAGGCACTGAACCATTTTGAAATGGAAAAGTTTTGAAGGGATAAAAATTTATATAGAAAAAGTGTGAAAGAAAAAAAAAACAGTACATCAATATTACCATAAATTGTGGCTACAAGTTAAATTTTCAACCCCACCCCAAAAAAAAATCTTTCCAAAACTAAAAGTCAGCTTATACGGAGAGTATAAAATGTAAACTTTTACCACAGAATTGTAAATAAGTGAATTATCAATTCTAACAATTACCATACACCACTTACAGGACCTCCAGCATGCTGCCACAAATATATCACACTAAAACCTGTGTTTGGTGAACATATTTGGCATATTATGCACAAATACCCTTGGGAAAGGTATTAATCCGTCTCTTCCCTCCAGTTATGGGTTAAATAACAGGACAGATTGGGTTCTATAGTCTTGGCTGTCAACCAGTCTACCACAGAAAGTAATGGCAACCTACTGCAGGGTAATCTTTTGCCCAGTCAGTCATGTCTCAAAAGAGACATGATCGCCCAAGCGTGTATCACATATGGCACTTAACTGACTGATTTGGCATATTAATACAGAAATTAACATAAAATAACACAAAATCAGTATTCTATTAATGCTAGAGTATGTATTGTGTCCAACAGCTGATACACTAAGTGTAAACACTGACTAAAGCACCATTTAATTCAGGCAGCTATTTAGACAACTAGGTATGCTATGTGTGTCATCTGCATGGGAGGAGCATGGCAGCAATGACAGTAAGGGAGGGGCAAGCAAAATTATAATATTATTATTATTAACCTCTTTTCAACTTTAATTGTTAAATTGAAAGAATCACTAGTTACCTCAAATTTTATTAAAATATTAAGAAACCTATTATGATGAACATCATTAAACTTGATCCAATGCAAGGCTCAAGACCCAAAGAAGTCAGTCAGTCAGTTAAGTGCCATACGTGAAACACGCTTGGGCGATCATGTCTCTTTCGAGACATGACTGACTGGGCAGAAGATTATCCCGCAGTAGTTTGCCATTGCTTTCTGCGGTAAACTGGTTGCCAGCCAAAGCTATAAAACCCAATCTGTCCTGTTATTTAACCCATAACTGGAAGGAAGAGATGGATTAATACCTTTCCCAAGAGTATTTGCGTGTAAGTGAATGCAATAAATTTGAACTCGGCTTCCCAATTTCTCGTTCCGAGCCGATATCCACTGCACCACAACACACGAATCAGCAATATTATTGGTCATAACCTGGCAGTGCAACTTCAGTCACTTATCCACCACCATAAAGTTGCCTCTCTGCCTTTTTTATAAATACTTTGATGGTAATATTTTCAAAGAGCTTTTCGCTTTGGTACCTAGACGTTATGAATTTAAGCACAATATTAGACTAGCATTGATATTTTATCAATTTACAGTTGAACTAGCTAGGTGCAACTAAGTTCTATGCTAACATTTTCCTTTCTTACACTTCTCGCTTGTGGAACTCCCTTCTGACTCCATGCTTTCCAGCCAACTTTAATCTGCAAAAATTTAATTGCAATGTTATTCGCTATCTCATGTCCTCCAGATTACTCTTCTCTTCCTGCTCACTATTAATGTTTCTGTTCCTTATTCTTCTACACTTTGTAACCCTTTACATTTTAATGGCTTTATTGCCTTGCTTGGGGTGATACCAATTAAAAATATATCAACTGTTATTTAATACAGAAAAGTTATTTTTTATCATTATTAAATTTATGGTTTGAAACAATTCTTTGGGTCATCGATTCCATCTTATTCCAGTTATTCCTTTAAAATAGAGTTATTTAATGTTATAATTTGTAATATCAACTAACCAAGGAAAGATGGTGATTTCTTTTTTTTTTTTATCAATCAATCAATAGTAATAGCATTCAAGCAATTTAAGTGGAAGGCCAGCTTACAACTACAAACTGAAAGGAAGATTTGTACAATGCTTATTAAGCAAGCACAAAGAAAAGAATAACTCATGTCACAATACTTGTCAAAAACGTTTTTGACAGTTTTTCTCATCTTAAACATTCATCTCAATCTCAATTCATTTTGACAGGTAAAAATTATCACTTTCACATTCATTCACCTTTTTCAATAAATCAATTGCTCCTTTAAATTTTTGGGTTTTGTATCAACAGAGCCATTTTTTTCGATTTTTAACAGTCACTTTATTTAGGCATCTTACTGCTTTCAGATTAATAAAAAATGCTTTTATGAAGTCTTATTTTTTTTCTCACCCAAGATCAGATAAAATACTTGGTAGGATTTGATGCTGTTTGTATAGACAAACTGATAATACTTTTACAAAGAGAACAAATTGTACAAACAAATTGTTTTGTTTGTTTTGAGATTTAATGACCTATCAATCCTTATGGGATCATTTAAGGTCACAACAAATGATTTTGGGTAAGGTTACATTATTTTTACAGACTTTTGGAAGATGTCTTGCATTTTAAACTTTTCCATTGCTTTAAATTTGTATTACTTTTTAAATTTTTCCCCTGGTGAGGGTCGGATCTATTTTTGATCTTTGGATCTTTACTTAGATTATATTTTGTTGTATAGTTTGATCTTTTTGAGAAAGGTTAAAATAGTATTAGAGTTTATTTTTTTCGAAAAGATCTTTCAGGTTATTAACATTGTAGAGGGATTGCCGAATATATGTAAAGTCACTGCAGTCAAGTAGAACATGTTTTACTGTATAGGGTTCTTGACATACAATGCATTCAAGAGGTTCTTCATTTTTTAGGAGATAAGAGTGGGTTATGTGTGTATGTCCTATTCAAATATGGGATATAATCACTTTACCTTTGCATGATTTACTGGGTCGTTTCTTTAGGATGGGTTTGATTTTAAATAATTCTTAACAAATTGTATGGGAACATGACAAAAACATTAAATTTTGGTCTCCACTTAGTTACAACATGCTGAAGAAAGCCCTCTTTAGGCATTTACAGCATTCAGAGAGAGCAGCTAATAATTACCAACCCACCTAACTATATTGACTGCAGACAAAGATACATCGTTAATGAGTTATTTCTATCCATAAATATATATGCACACTACAAAATTCTGGAGTTGAGATGCTAAAGGTAATGCCATTTAGCTAAAGGATAAGCTTTATATTGGTATTTATTCAGGCGTTGTTTCTTTGCCTATTTTCTTTCTCCCATGTAGGTGGGGTTATTCATGAGATTTTTTAAATGAAATTATTTTTAATCACCCACTGTGACACTAAGATGATTCACAGATTATATAAAGTTTGCCCTCCGCTTCTTTCCATTTAAGTTGTCTGAAGATCACAAATGTGAAACTCGAGTTATGAGTAGAGCCATCTTTTCATACGATTTAACATTAAACATTTTTTGTTTGGTCCAGACAATCTAGCTTTCAAGCCCTTTACTGAGTAGGTAAGTTTTCCTTTAGACTTTTTTTTTTCAGTATTGTTGTTTTTTGTTTTTTAATTTAAGGCTGTATCTGAATAAGCATTTTAGGTTTTGGCAAGTTGTCCATTGGTTCCATTAACAGCATGTTTTTCTCTAAGATTTATCTTCATACTCACATATCAGTATATGCATGGACATTTGTTTTCTTAAATTTCTCTAGACTTTTTGCAAACTCTTTCTAACCCTTTTAAGAACTATCCTCCTAATTGCTGCCATTGTTGTATTTAAATTGTATTCACATTTGCCAGGATTTACAGAAAATATACAAGTGAAATATGGTGAAGAATCTTTGCAAGTTCAAAATAAAATGTTGAAAGTTTGCACAAAAAAAAATGTCAGCAAATGTTACCACCTTATGACCTTCAACAAGAACCAGTTTCAGAACTACAGTATTTTCTTTATCATAAATGTCAGATCAGAAGAATATTTTCACAATACTTTCAAAGAAATTGGAAGATAATTCTTTAACAGAAAAAAAAAAGCAGATTAGAAGAAGAAAACATCTTACCTGTATAATTTTTGTTATTGGTGTAGTAACTGTGGAGGTTGTTGAGGTTGAAACTATAATTTTCTTTGTAGTAAATGCTACTGTGGAAGTTACACTTGGTGTAGCCACAGAAGTGGTTGGCACAGTAGTTGGGGTAACAGAAGCAGTTGTTGGCATTGTAGTCGTAGGGGTTGTTGTAGGAGGAGTAGTAGGAGTAGTAATGGTAGAAATAGGAGTAGAAACTTTAGGACTTGTAGTACTCAGTAATGTAGTTGGAGAAATACTTGAAATTGTTGTGACAGTTGAATTTTCAGTTTGGACGGCATCACCCGATCGGCGAACTCTGTTGAGGATACCAGGGTTGTTGTATATTATCACAGAAACCTGATTGGACGGTTTTGATAGCAGAGTGTATTCCACATCTGAAGCAAAAGAAAAAAAAAGGAGTTCTTCATACACTGACATTTACATAGAATATTTGTGTTCAGATTTGTGGTTACTGCAACAGTGATTCAGAAAGGGAAATTGTCATATAAGGATCAAATTCTAGTAGAGTTCGTTATGTTCACTTTGTAGAGTAAGTGGCCATGGTTAAATGCAAATAAATTCCACAACTACCCAACAAACAGAATTGACAAAGTTTACAATAAACAAAAAGAAAAAAAATAACAAGGCAAAAAAATAATATAAAACAAACCAAAAATATATGCAAGGCAAATTAAGAGTAATATGGTAAAAAGTTCACCAACTAAGAATTGATGTTACACAAGCGGTGTGGACCACGAGCTTTGCCAAGACAGATGTGGCCCATTACAAAAACATGAGGCAGCAGTACAAGGACTACAATCAAGAGAATAATCAACATTCTTGATGCGGTCACAGCCAGGACTATCTCGCTAATGACGTCAAAACACTGAAGTTAATCGATGTCAGCAGGGAGACAAAAGAGGAGGTTTTAAAAGGCCAAAATATTGGCCAAATGAACAAGAGCAATGTGGAATGTTCTGCTGGGGACAGAAGAAGCAGCTAAGCAATTAGTAGGAAGCATCTTGACAACAAAGAGTGTATGTCTTCAAACAAAATACAAGGGCACTCGTCATACAAGGATCACTGGGCACAGTGTGCCTTTTGACATTTTGTCAGACCATGAGGGAGGCTTTTTTGACAATTTTGGTATGATAAAAGTTGTCTCTCATGTACGAAACCAAACTTGTGTGACAACTTGTGACATTTGTCTTCAGGTCACATTAAAATGTCAGGAGTTTAATAACATCCCCGACATACTTTTCTCGCACTTACTACATGTGGTGCTCCCTTCCATATACTTGCTTTCCTGATGGCTACAACCTCCAGGAATTTAAATGCAATGTCAATACCCATCTCTTATCCACTTGACTAGTTCTTTCTACATCACCTAGCATGTCTTGTTCTTTTTCATTCTCGCTACCTTCTCAACTGTCTTCACACCTGTGTTCCTATCCTTCTCTTGCCCTTTCTCTGACCACCCCCTGTAACTGGTTCATCTTTCTCTTTACTCTCCTCCTATCTAAACTTTTACTCTTATGTAGTCTTCTGTGCATCAGTGATGGTACTGCCTTGATGGGGTGAAATGATGAAAAAACTTCCATGCTGGGGTAGAAAATTATTTATCATTGCAGAAGGAAGGAGACCCCACTGTTGGTTGTGTGGTGCTGCAGAGCACTTATCCAAAATGTGCCCTGCAAAGAATTGTGTAACAGCACCGGAAACATTCAAACCAGCACCACTTGTAGAGGCAGTGGTAGAGACACAAAAGACCAACTAGTCTGCCAGGACTACCAAAGAATGGACAAAAGTTGTGAGAAAAGGGGAAAAAAATCAACTACCCCTCATCCTTATCAGAATGTCCCATTAAAAAAAGTAATATCACCAGAAAAGAAACAGCAACCAAAAAATCGTTCCCAAAGAAGCAACAAAAGCCAGAATTGAAATAGAGTGAGCAGAAGGAGGAACAACATGGATTACCTCAACTGGATCTTTATATGGAGGTGGAGGAAATGCCTCCACCTCATTTTCGTCACTTAAAAGAGGAAAAGGAGGAAGACAGAAAATGTCAACAAAAAAGAAAAGTTGGTCAAAGCAGAGCAGAAAAGGCTCTGATAGATGCCAAGTCACAATTCATCACAGCTTTGCCAGCAAAAAGTCAACAGACACCAGGGTGTGGTTCTTTGAGAGTTGCTCCTCAGACAAGTAAACTTCCTAAGTAAAAAGGACGAGAATTCACATTTTGAGAAATCATTATTCTATGATCATTACTAAAGAGCGTGAATGACAAGACAAAATTTTCACTTGCCCAAGGAGCAGCTGCTTTATCAATTAGACTACAAAAAATCAGAGATTAAAGAAAGAAGAGATAATGTTAAAAATTTATTTGGCCAACTTCCCAAAATCAGAATTCTGAGATTTGGTCACTGAAATACTGATTTCAACAAATGTATTTGACTGAGACCTTTTCAAAATAAATCTGTTATAAAAAAAAAAATCACAAGTGTTAACTAATTCAGTTATTTTTCCTCCCCAAATTTAATGGATAGTTCCAAGCAGCAGTATGTGGTTTGTCTCCCTTCTTTTCAACTTGCATTTGCCCCCCCCCCCCCCAAAAAAAAAATATATATATATATATATATATATATAAGCTAGTTAAAATGTTTCTTTCTCACTTTAACTTCTGATGCCTGGAGAACCTTTACCACTTTAGTATATAATGTTTGAAGAATTTATGGCACTTCATGTTCTTTTTTTTTTTTTTTTTTTTTTTTGTTTTTTAAAATCATATCACCCCAAGCAAGGCATTCCACTGCCACTATAGCATAGGGGGTTACATAGAGCGATTGGGTATAAGAAATATCAGGAGGAGGGTGATAGATGAGTTAGGATGTACATAGGGAGAGTGTTGGAAAGAATGGGTGTGAGTTAGTGTGTTAGGAGGTGTCTATTGACCTTACATTTAAACTGAGGTTGTAGCCGTCAGGGAAGCAATCATGCGGAAAGGAATTCCACAGGCGGGAAGTGTGATGAAAGAAGCTGTTGGAGTAGAAATCGCGGTTACATTTCATCAGTTTCACTGTAAAAGGGTGGGACCTAGTTGCTAATCTAGTATCTCATGCAAATTCATACCTAGGGGACACCAGTGATTTATGTTCATCGGAGCAGAAGCCGTGAAAGTATTTATAGAAGAGGCAGAGGGAAGCCACGTCATACCGGTGAGAGAGTGACTGCAGGCGGTCAGCTAAGTTGGTATCGATCACATTACAGATTCTCCACTGTATTTTGTCAAGAACCCCAAGGAGAATAGCAGGGGCACCCGAAATAAACTTTTCATAGATCAAGAAGAATATTTAACAGTTGAGTATTTCATCCATCAATTGTTTCTTCTCACCTTGGCTCTACTTAATTCACTGTTGTATTTCTATAGACATCAAGTATTTATTTATTTATCAAGTATTTATTATTTAACAGATAGTACACCTAAAAAAAAAAAAATCAACCAAATGAATTAATCTGGTCTCCATCAAAGGAAACTCAAAATGTTGAAAAAAAAAAAAAAAAAAAAAAAAAATCTCTTTTCATTTGGGGCTGGTGAGGATGAAATTAATATTAGCCTTGGAAGATCATCCTCACAGGCCGAACTTTTCCTTCAGAAGCGAGTTGGGGGTCACTTACCTGGTGGCTGCAAAAAGGGGGTTTGAGCCACTTTCTGCACAGCTATCCAGCTTGATTTTGTGTCATACCCTGTGTGACTTGGGCATATTGATAAATTTCTTTATCAAATCAAAACTGAATTCTGGTTTGGTTTGTTTTGCAGCATATCAACCTCAGTGGGTTATTTAATGCTGACAAAATTTTTACAGTAGATTAGTATGAACAGAATATATATTCTTTATAAGTAATAAGTTTGTAGATCAGCTTTCTTTGACATTTTCATGAAGTGGTTTTTGTTGAAAGTCAGATATATTGCTGATATATATTTTTGTTTCGAAAAATGTATTCCTGGAATTTTTACTATAAAAGTCTATTTTTTTATACTTTCATAGTGTTTTGGCCCCAGTTTGGGGATAAACTATTTGCCCATAGTGCTACCACCATGGGTCAAGATGAACATGGGTACAACAGTAATTAAGAGGTTGTTCTATGCTCCTCACACTCTCCCAATCAGAGGCCTTGCTGCCAGATGCAGTTTGTCATACCCAGGACCTAAAAACTGAATTTTAAAGGATACTAAAAAAATATTAACATCACAATGTCTATGATGCTTAAGAAAATCATATATTGATGAATTTTATTTTATTTACATAATCAATAGCAATTATGTTTATATGAGGATGTATATGAAAAGTTAAGTGTTTTTATAATAATTATGGTATTAACTAGTCAACTTGAAATAAAATTCAACACAGTTCAATCAAGCAAGCTTTCTCAAATTGTGCCAAGTACAGTTTTAGAACCCAACTGATAGGTTTTAATCTTTCTTTACAGAAGTGATCCAAAACAAATCCTCTTCATATAAATGATAATATAAAAAATTGACTTTATATATTTATAAGCCTTCCCTTCTCGATTTATCAGATTTTATAGTAACATGAGCAAAAGCAAAACCAAGTTTGTTCAAATATTTGCTTCATTTAGAAATTTACTAGATATTTTTTAATCATTTCACCCCAAGAAAGACAATAAAGCTACCAACATGCAAAAAAGTTACTGAGTGTGAAAGAATATAAGAAAAAGAAAAAAAAATTCCACAACATTAAGGCGAGAGAACAATAAAAGTATAGGAATTAAAACAGAAGATAATGATTGGCATTGATCTTCAAAAATTAAAATTTAAATGTCAATCTTGACTGGAAAGCAAGAAGTCAGAAGAGAGAGAAATGTGAGAGAAGAAACAGTTAGCATAGAACTTAGTTACATCTAGCCATTTTAACCATAAAATGATGTGACCTTGCTGCCAATTTAACCAATCAGTCAGTTAAGTGCCATACATGATGCACACTTGGGCAATCATGTCTTGAAAGAGACATGACTGACCAGGTAGAAGGTTTTCCTACAGTCAGTCAGTTAAGTGCCATACGTGATACACGCTTGAGCAATCATGTCTCGAAAGAGACATGACTGACTGGGCAGAAGATTATCCTGGGCAGAAGATTATTGCCATTGCTTTCTATGGTAGACTGGTTGCCAGCCAAGGCTATAGAACCCAATCTGTCCTGTTATTTGACTTATAGCTAGAGGGAGAAGCAATGTATTATATTATTACATAATAATTAGTGGGGGGATCAGTTTATTATTTCATAACAATAGAAAACCGATCCCCCATTTTATGACCAGTACAAACCTTAATCATGAATCCAACTATTATATTCAGTCAGTCAGTAAAATGCCATACATGACACATGCTTGGACGATCATGTCTCGAAAGACACATGACTGACTGGACAGAAGATTATCCAGCAGTAGGTTGCCATTGATTTCTGCAGTAGACTGGTTGCCAGCCAATGCTATAGAACCCAATCTGTCCTGTTATTTAACCCATAATTGGAGGGAAAAGATGGATTAATACCTTTCCCAAGGGTATTTGTGCGTAAGTGAATGCAAAAAAAAATCAACTGAAATTTGAACTCCCTGATTTCTCATTCCGAGCCGATATCCACTGCACCACAACACACATCTACAGTATGTTGCAATTATTTTCTGCAGTAGACTGGTTGCCAACCAAGACTATAAAACCCAACCTGTCCTGTGATTCAACCCATAGCTAGAGAGGAAAGAGATGAATTAATACTTTTCCCAAGGGTATTTGCATATAAGTGAATGCAAGGAATTCAAATGGAATTTGAATTCAGATGATTTCTCATTCTGAGCCAATATCTACTAGACCACAATCTAGTACTGCACTTAAATTCATTGAGTCTTGGTACCAAACTGGAAAGCTCATCAGAACAATTACCATGAGAATATTGTTCGAAAAGGCATGGAGACACAACATTACTGCGGTATGAAAGTCACTAAAACCAAGATTCAAGGTCAAAACCTATGACATTGTGGATTCTTCTTTAAATTTAATCAAGGATCTAAATGTGAATCTATCTAAACTTATTTATAAATGGAACTTTGTCTGTGTGTGTATGTGTGTGTGTCCGTTACCTATAGACTCCAAAATGGCTGAACCGATTTTCTTGAAAATTTACACAGTTGTACTATAAGCGTCTGCAAGTGTTCTTAGCTAGGTTTTGTGTCAAGGTACTCCCGATAAATATTGATAATCGAAAAAAATCGGATTATATAAGGAGTGGTCTGATTTTAATAAAATTTGATACACTCATAGACAAAGACATAAGAAACAATATTCAGAAGTTTCAAGTTGCAGTTCTTACTATAGTGCAGAAAATCGATAATATATATATATATATATATATAAAAGGCAAGATGTTTGTGTGTGTGTGTCTGTTTATCTGCCTGTATGTCTGTATTTTTTCAGCCCTTTTATTTTAGTTTTTACTTATACAAATCTACAATTTGTATCCAATTCTCACCAAACTTCACCCAAATATTCTTTAGACCGAGTCTGCACTCCAGAACCATGGATTAATTTTAAAGCTTTCATTACACCCGAGCAAGGCTGGGTTATACTGCCACTCTTTAAATAAATAGCATAAACACCAAACCATTTGTGGATTTGTATTTAAAACAAGGATGAATAGTAGACTTATAAATATACAAGATAAATTTGGACGAGAAAAACTACCAAGCACAAAAATTTGAACCAACCTAACTAGCAGCAGCAGATCTAGCAATTGATTCAATACAGTCTCTCCAAAATAAATAAATTTGTCCAATTAAAAGAACTCATACAGAAAGTACAGATGAAGGAGATTAAAATTTGTTAAATAGAAAATGTATTCAGAAAACATAATTCTTAGAAACTCATATCTTCATAATTTTTTCACGTGTAATGATTTGTAGACTGATCACTTTTTTCCATCTCATACAACTTTCCATATATCTGTCTTTTACATTCTGCCCTATCTTTCACTTAGTGGCATAGTTTGAAATAATTTAATGTCGATATAATATTAGAACTTGTTTGCACATAATATTTAAAAATTTTCAAATCATCAAACAGTATAATGAAACTTGAAAAAACCCCCCCCCCCCAAAAAAAAAACCTTCCAAGCAACAGTGTCTTGATGTATACAGAGCAGTTATTGGTGAAGAAAACAAGACTAAGTTCAAATTATGGCCAAGATGGTTGCATTCAAGTTAATGTCCTTGAGAAAAGCAAGAATCCATCTCTTATTCCCTTAGCTATGGGTTCAAGTA
The DNA here is from genome assembly GCA_037127315.1 of Ascarosepion bandense. Taxonomy (NCBI): domain Eukaryota; kingdom Metazoa; phylum Mollusca; class Cephalopoda; order Sepiida; family Sepiidae; genus Ascarosepion; species Ascarosepion bandense. The sequence goes on from JBBBDQ010001417.1 coordinate 7,338,184, forward strand.
GTCAGGCTGATTAGGTTCTCTAGCTTTGGTAGAGCAACCAGTTAAAAAAAGACAACTCAGAACTCAAAAACCAAGAAAAGCAATGGTGGAAAACAGACAGTAAAAGGTAGCTCATTTGTACCTTCATCCTGAAAGGGAATGGTTATGAAGAACAAAAAAAAGATTAACTGTTAATTCCATTATGCCTGAATGTAAAATTAATTAACAGAGGTCAGAGATGACAAGAAATCCGAGCATGAATGACAGTGTTATACTATTCTGGATTAACACTAATGTTTACTAACATAAAAAAAAAATCAATTTCAAATTTGTAATTCTTTGTGTATAGAGAAAGAGGGAAAATATCCCCCATTAAAGCCAAGCAGCAAGAGAAGAATCTGGACAGAAGGTGGGTGGGGGATTTGTTTTATCTATTAAACTATTTTCCTTACAATGATGTTCGCCTTGTACAAGGCCTAAGAGCAGCTTAAGTTAAAAGGTTACAGAGTAAAACAGACAGTTTATGGGGGATGTGAAGGAAAGGTAACAGTTAACCCTAGACTTGATACAAGATTGTATTGATCACGGAAGCATCCTCTTGGGAGTCAGTTCTACAAAGCAACAGTTCATGATAAGCTGCTGTTTGACTGGAAAAGGAAATGCGTATAGCATAGCAAGTCTTGGCCAATAAAGATTAGAACTGGTGAAAGCAAAGAATGTAATTTGCAAGAACGCTTTCCATGAAAATAGCAAGAGAGCACCGAGAGCCTTTCAATGTTTCATCTGTGGGAAAGGGATTGTAAGATAAAAAATAATTTGTCATTCACAATAATGCAGCGATCCTTTACATAAGTAATAAAAAACATTCACATTATTCAGACTATTGTCCTCATCGTTGTTGCCATTTGTATGACATTTCAGTCGTATGCTCCAGCCTTCTTCAGGTGCTAGGAATTTTAAACCAAACCCTTTATTACAATCACTGGGGTATATCATTCTCATTTCTTGCATAAAGCTTTGATTAGAAGTCATGAGTTATCTCCCTCTAACCCTGCAAGTTACTCATGACTTTCAATTGAGCCTTTACACAAGGAATGAGGATGATATACCCTAGTATAGTAAGGGTTCAGTTCAAAATTCATAGCACCTGAAAAAGGACAGAGCGTACAACGGCCAAAACATTGTACAAATGTCAACAAAGATGAGGACAATAGTCTGAATAATGTCTAAAAAGTTGTAGTAATAAAAATAATGTCTAAAAAGTAGTAATAAAAATAATAATGTCTAAAAAGTTGTAGTAATAAAAATAATAATGTCTAAAAAGTTGTAGTAAGGGACTCTATTGAGTCCTACTTGTTATTACAGAAAAGTTTTAATTCATGAAGTAGTCATGAAAATAGAGAAATTAGGAATAGAATGTTTTGGAAGATGCCAGAATGTTCCAGTAAAATCAAGAGAATTCTTAATGTTCTAAAAATATGCAAATTAGGTGTTAGCCCCTATAAAAGTTAGTTGTTAACAGGATTTGCTGACATTATAAACTCAGGCCCAATTGGTGGATCTGTGCATCCAGCCAAAAGAATCTCTAAGAAAAGTTGCCGACCAACTAAAACCTGAAAGGGAACCTCATGGAACTAAAAGGGTAAATAGATATTTTTGACTCTTTCATTGACCAAACAATAATTATTTTTTATATACACATATTTCCTAAAAGCATAGCACTTAAACTTCTTTGCTATCTTAACTGGGTAAAGATATTTGACACCTTCCTTCCTCTTCATAACACTTACCCGTCACTCTGCCAGTAGTAAACTGTTTTCTGCTTTGAATGCAAAAAAGTGTAAATTTTGTGTGTGTGTGTGTGTGTATATATATATATATATATATATATATATATATCATTTTGTGTTTATCATAAATTAAATATTTGTCTGTGATTTAACTCTGAGTTTTGGTCAATCATTTTTTTCTTTAGTTACACTTAACAAGTAACACTACCTCATCTCAGAAATGTAGACAAATAATAAAAAAACATTACTGCCTATTATGAATATTTATAACTACTTAATAGTACAACAAACAAAATGGTCATGGCTTAATGTAATGGATTTAGCATTTATTAAATAAATAGCAATGAATATATTATCCACCAGAATATAAAATGTCAGTGTTTATCAAAGTTATGACAAGTTGTCACAAACAACATCTTACAGATATCAAGGTTATACTCAACAACAACAAACTGATAAGTTTTTTTTTTACAATGAGAACAAATTGTACAAACATTTAAATTGTATAAGTTTCAACAAGTCTTCCATAAAGGTTAAATAGCATAAGTCTTTTAGAAAATTTATTTGCAATATTAACTTTAGTTTCACAACCTACCTTCTTTTAGGGAACTTTATAATTCCATCCGTTTCTCATAGAAGTTTATTTTTCTAAAATAAATGCACCAAATAAATTTGGCAGTATTCCAAGAAGAAGGCTGACTTCAAAGTCAGTCTGAATACCCCAATACTTCCATTAGCTGTATAGTATGTTCTTTGCCAGGGCTACCGAATTCAGAGGAGTTGTTCTCCTCCTAGACTGGTTACCAACTGGAGCTGAAGAACTGCCTGTTCTATTATTTAACCTATGGTTGGAGGAAGAAGAAACTGATTCCAACCTTTCCCAAGGGCATTTGCAGATAAGTGAATGTAAAGATCTTGAGTAAAATTCAAACTTAGTTCTACAGTTTCTTCTTCCAAGCTGCTATTCATTACACAATAACACATCCAAGAATTGAATTTAAAATGTTAATCGAAAAGTGCAATATCTGCCAAACAGAAAATTGAAAAATCCTCAGCCAAATTATACATTTTTACCATGTTAAAAAAAATTGATTTTATTGAAAGTAGCACCTGTTTGACTCAATCATTTGTTTCTGGGAAAAGGTTTGATATATGAGAAAGACTGCATCACCTTCTTTGGATGAAGATTGGTGTTAATTTATTTTCACTCACTGATTGATTTCTTATCTCTCACATTGTTATAAAGTTAAAAAATAAATATAGTCCAGTAAGTTTTTTTCTCCTTAAAACAATTAATATGCTAAATCTTTTTCAGCATTTCATCTAGATATCTTGAGTAGGCTGGCTATCTCTTGTATCATAGTAAAGATGATTACTTTAAAATAATATAATTATTTTATAACTATCAATCTAAAATTCTCTGAATGTGAAGCATTGGTCAACAAAAAATTCCCATTTGACATATTCAGTCATTAACAGTACTTTTGCCATTAAAGGGATAACATTTTTGACTCTTGAACACCATCTTTTTTTTTACATTAAAATATTCCATTTTAAATGTCATAATCATTAAACAAAAAGAAATTAAAATAGCCACTGATAAGACACCTGCCACATTCAAGCCAAAAGCAATCTGAGGGAACTTGGTTCAAAAGGTAAAAAACAAAGAAAATACACAAAGAACAAAGAAAAAGAAAAAACAAAGAACAATCCTAATAAGATCTGCCAACAATATGGATGTGCATGTTGAAACATCAAAGAAGAAAAAGAACAAAGAAAAAAGAAAAGAAAAAAAAAAACAAACGACAAAGAAAAAAAGAAAAAACAAAAGAAATAAGAAAAAACAAGACCAAAGAAAAAGAAAAAAAATAAACAAAGAAAAAAAAAACAAAAGAAAAAAGAAACAAAGGTAAAGGAAAAAGAAACAAAGACCAAAGAAAAAGGGAAAAAAAGAAACAAAGAAAAAAAACAAAGAAAAAAAAACCAAAGAAAAAAAAAACCAAAGAAAAAGAAAAAAAACCAAATAAAAAGAAAAAAGACCAAATAAAAAGAAAAAAATGACCAAATAAAAAGCAAAGAAAATGACCAAAGTAAAAAGCAAAGAAAATGACCAAAGTAAAAAGCAAAGAAAATGACCAAAGTAAAAAGCAAAGAAAATGACCAAAGTAAAAAGCAAAGAAAATGACCAAAGTAAAAAGCAAAGAAAATGACCAAAGTAAAAAGCAAAGAAAATGACCAAAGTAAAAAGCAAAGAAAATGACCAAAGTAAAAAGCAAAGAAAATGACCAAAGTAAAAAGCAAAGAAAATGACCAAAGTAAAAAGCAAAGAAAATGACCAAAGTAAAAAGCAAAGAAAATGACCAAAGTAAAAAGCAAAGAAAATGACCAAAGTAAAAAGCAAAGAAAATGACCAAAGTAAAAAGCAAAGAAAACGACCAAAGTAAAAAGCAAAGAAAACGACCAAAGTAAAAAGCAAAGAAAACGACCAAAGTAAAAAGCAAAGAAAACGACCAAAGTAAAAAGCAAAGAAAACGACCAAAGTAAAAAGCAAAGAAAACGACCAAAGTAAAAAGCAAAGAAAACGACCAAAGTAAAAAGCAAAGAAAACGACCAAAGTAAAAAGCAAAGAAAACGACCAAAGTAAAAAGCAAAGAAAACGACCAAAGTAAAAAGCAAAGAAAACGACCAAAGTAAAAAGCAAAGAAAACGACCAAAGTAAAAAGCAAAGAAAACGACCAAAGTAAAAAGCAAAGAAAACGACCAAAGTAAAAAGCAAAGAAAATGACCAAAGTAAAAAGCAAAAGACCAAAAGTAAAGAAAAGACCAAAGTAAAAAGCAAAGAAAATGACCAAAGGAAAAAGCAAAGAAAATGACCAAAGGAAAAAGCAAAGAAAATGACCAAAGGAAAAAGCAAAGAAAATGACCAAAGGAAAAAGCAAAGAAAATGACCAAAGGAAAAAGCAAAGAAAATGACCAAAGGAAAAAGCAAAGAAAATGACCAAAGGAAAAAGCAAAGAAAATGACCAAAGGAAAAAGCAAAAAAATAACCAAAGGAAAAAGCAAAAAATGACCAAAGGAAAAAGCAAAAAATGACCAAGCAAAAAGCAAGACCGAAGAAGATGAAAGAAAGAAAAAGAGACACAGAAAGAAATGAAAGAAGAGAAACACAAAAAGAAAAAAAATTAAAAAAGGAATAAAGGAAAAGAAAAAATAATTTTTTAACATTCAAATAAATGTATATCATCCAACAATTTAATAAGAAGCTAGCACAAAAATATTTCTGTACTTACTAACACCCCAACAATATTTTCTAATAAAATAGGTTAAAGGTTTTATTTACATTAAAAATTTCAATCAGCATTATAAAAATAGTTTTAAAAAAAAAAAATCCCTTTCTATTTTTATCAGTGACTCTGGCTGATTGCTATATGTAGATCTATAAAAACAATATGAATCATTGTTCAGTTTCCAATTTTATATTAGACAAGTATAATCCCACCTTGTACAATTTTTTTTTTACAATCATCTTCAAAAATACAGTTTGAGATAACTATACATAATTCTCTTTTTGCATATGAAACAGATGAACAAGTTAGTTCTTTTGTCATCTTGAAATTCTACATAAAATACTTAAAAAAAAAAAAAAAAAAAAAAATATGGCCTTCATCTTTACAAGAAGGAAGATGACTAAGCCAAGAGTCAATACTTCACTACTACAACTACAATGACTTGCAACAAATAATGGATGTTGCTATTTTTTTAAGTCAAGGAGAAAATGCCACTGCTAGAAGATTTGATGCTGGCAGTGAAAACAGACTAGAAATATTTATTGAAGAGGGAGAACGAAGCAGCATGTCTAATCACTACTGTGTTGATTAACCATCAGAATTACTAAGTACCAAGTAAAATCTTTGAAGTAAAATGAGTTTCTGCTCCTTGTTATTTTATATAGCTGCATTAACCAGACAAATAGATGATTCCAACACACAAACGTATCGATACTTTGAGATAAAAATCATTTTTTTTTTCTTTGCACTCTCTCTCTCACCAGTATTCAGTAATACTAAACATCGGAAAACTGAAATTAATTTCTACAGTGATGTAATAGTTTCCAGAGAAATATTTAGCCAATTTAATTTGATCACAATTATAGTTAAATTAGAATCTTGATTCTATTTGGATATTTTTTCTGGGAGAACACAATATATAAACTTTTATATATCAGAACAACGTTAAGCAAATTTTTTTCCACTGTCATTAATTTGATAAATTTTTCTTCTCTATTTGTTTGAGGAATTCATTAGATAAAAAAAACAAACCCCAAAAAGAACAAAAAACAGAAATATTCAGTTTTCAGATTGACAATAAAAGAAGTGCGACAACTCAACAGATTTATTTTTAACTGCTTGAATGTCACCATCAGCTCTTTGTAATTATAGAATTTATAAAACTACTAGTAACATTAAGAAGTGCAATATTTACATAATTTTGCATTTGCATTTGTTAGATTTTCAGCATAAGATTTTTATTTATACAATGAATTATTGTGTGTGTATATATCTCCAAATGAAAAAAATTGCAACATTGAAAACATTAATTTGAAACAGTGCTCAATATAAAAATAGAGCAATGAATATTTATTATTAATTATTATGTTAAAACATGTTAAAAAAAACTACAAACTACTACAAAATTGTACATTTTTTGACATAGAAAGAACAATGTCTCTTCAGGTAGTTAACAATGATGGTAATAAATGCTTTCAAAAACAATATGCATCATGTAAAGCATTCATCACTATCATTGTTAACTGCCTGATGAGACATTGTACTTTTAATGTTGAAACAAAATCTACAATTTTATAGAAGTTTTTTTTTTTATATGGCCTAAGTTAATAATTAATAATATATATATATATTAGTTTTGTTTGTTTAATGCCATATCAACTTCTTGTGGGTAATCAAATGCCAAAATCTTATTTTCTTGGGAAATTTTTTTTTTAATGTAATGCTGGTAATTTTTTTCCTTTCCTTTTCAGTCATGCAACTTTGGTAAGTTTTTTTTTTTTTTTTTTTTTACTATGAAAGTGCATTGTTAATATTCTTATGATAAAAATGTATTTTTATACTTTAATGTTTGGGGGTTCAGTATATGTCCATAGCTAGGAGTCTAACAGATGCTACCACCTCGGGTCAAGGAACAACAGCAATAAAGAAATTTTTCAATCTGATGCCTTACTGCTGGATGTAGTTTACTGTGATACTCAGGATGGTGTGTGTGTGTGTGTGTGTGTGTATTTTACCTTTAAGCTGTTTTTTTTTCGGTTTCATAAACAATATAAATGAACAAAAAATAATCTGGTTTTTAAGTCATTAAAAGTACAACATACCAAAAGTTAAAAAAAAAGTAATAAAAAAAGCTTGTTTTCATTGGGATAGCTCATAAGAGTAACAGCAAGTCTGTTATATTCACTTATTGATATAAAGTGATGTCTTCTGTTACCATAACAATGGCATACCTTAATAGTGGGAGATAGGGTTATATAACTGATAAATACAAAATTACATTTTTTTAATATTATAGATAACTAGCAGTATAGCCTGGCACTGATCAGGTGTAATGAAAGATTTAAAACTAATCCATGGTCCTGGAGCTCAGACTCAGCCTAAAGAATATTCGTGTGAAGTTTGGTGAGAATCAGATAAAAATTGTGAATTTGTATAAAGGACATACAGACAGATAAACAGACACACACACACAAACATCTTGCTTTTATATCTACATATTATCGATTTTCTGCACTATTGTAAGAACTATAACCTTGAAACTTCTGAATATTGTTTCTTATGTCTTTGTCTATGAGTGCATCAAATTTGATTAAAATCAGACCACTCCTATAACCCAATTTTTTTGATTATCGATTTTTGATATTTATCGGGGGGTACCTCGACACAAAACCAAGCTAAGAACACTCGCAGACGCTTATAGTACAACTGTGTAAATTTTCAAGAAAATTGGTTCAACCATTTTGGAGTCTATAGGTAACGGACACCCACAGACACACACACAAAGTTCCATTTATAAATAAGTTTAGATTTAGAGAGATTATTTGTAAAATAAGTGAAACAACTCTAAATAGCATTTAATTCAGCTGAAAGTATCTTCAAACTATTTGGGTGCACACAAATGTCAGTTGCCACCCTTTACATTGGTTGCAAATTGGACAGAAAATTGCTTCAAGTTAGCATAAAATTGGTCTAAACAAAAATCTGACAATGAGGTGCCATTTTTTTCAGTCCTGGCAACACCCCCACCTCTAAACAAATCAGATCTTTGTAATAAATTCAAATAATTACAATCAAATGAAAGTCAATGTAACAAAACTTTTTTCAAGTGTAAAAATAGTTTGTTTTTAATGATCTTGCATGATATTTTAAAAATGGAAATAAAAGTTACTTTTAAACTACAACCTCAGAAAAGTGTTCTATATCAATGAATTTAAATAAGCATGTTAGTTTAAGGTTAATTGTTTTAATCTAGTATGAACATTAAAGTTCTACCAGGATAGTAAACTCACAAATCAATGTAGTATTAAGAAACTTGCTATGAAACACAGGATTAGATTAAATTCAAGCATTCATAAAAGATCAATAATTAGCCTAAAAATGATGTTCTTTATCATTCAAAGGCTTCTGAAGAAGTCTAACCAAAATGAATATTTTTATACAGGGCGTCCATAAAGTCCATGTGCACTTTAAAAAGTTTATAACTTTATTTGTATTTGTGATAGAAATAATCTGTAAAAAATGTTAGAAAGTTTAATATACCTAGTTTTAAGTATAGTTATTGAATAATTCTTTACCACAAAATTTGCAACAATTTTTAGATAAGTAAACAGATGGATTGGAAGGGGTGGACCATTTTATTGGCCCCCACATTCACCAAATTTGACTCCATTAGATTTTTTACCACAAAATTTGCAACAATTTTTAGATAAGTAAACAGATGGATTGGAAGGGATTGACCATTTTTTATCTACATTTGCCAGATTTGACTCCATTAGGATTTTTTATGGGAACATGTGAAAACAATTGTGTATGCAACCAAATCTAATTTATAAGAAGATTTGAAAGCTAAAATAACTATTTGATTTCAGGCATTACTGTAAATCAATTGACAATTGTTTTCTGTGAACTGCAAAATCGTATTACCCTTTATATTGCTAATGATGGAGGACATGTGGAAACTTTAATATAATTTCAATAAAAACCTTAAAAAATATACATTTACTTCTTTCTAATCCTTTTTACAAATTATTTCTATGCAAATACAAAAAAGTTATAAACTTTTTAAAGTGCACCCAAACTTTATGGACACCCTGTATTTATGAAAGGAAAATCATTTTCTGACATCAAAACAAAACATAATAATATATTAAAAAATTCAAAATAAAGAACACTTGAAAAATATTATAGTTTGATTTATACACCCAAATTTCAGTAAGTTAAGTGCCACACCTGAAACACACTACAACAATCATGTCTCTTGATTTATGACTGACAGATTTCCTACAGTCAATTTCTGCTTCTTTGTCAACCAAAGCTAGAGAACCCAATCTGTCCTGCTATTCAACTCATAGCTGTTAAGGGAAAAAGATTCCTGCCTCTCCTCCTCCCCAAGGGTATCGGTGTATAAGTGAATGTAACAAACTTGTTTGGAATTCAAACTGAGTCAATATCCACTACACCACAGCATCTAATATACCAACTGAATATAAACCACACAAAATTTCACCTCTTCAGTTCAACACTTTCAATCCAACAGTTCAAAAAATAAAATATTCTAGAATTTTGTATACAAGAGTTAATTAGATTTTTCTGTCTTCAGGTGCAATGTATTTTTAAACAAAGAATTCAAAGAGCAAATAAAAGTGCCAAAGGTATTCTATAACAAACAATTGGAATTCTTTAAAAGAAATCAACATTTTCTTCAGGGTATCTAATAAGTATGAAGTGGTTAAAATGGAATGGAATTTTTGTCTTTTAATTAAGGCCAAGAGAAATTTTCTTATATATATATATACACATATATATATCAATATACTTAATTACAGTAAAGCAGCACTAATTATTATAGACTAATGTCCGAAAAACCAATTCTATGTGGTGAGGAAAAATTAGCCATAGCGCTGTTTGAACCTACACAGAACTTGCTTAATTCTAAAACCGAAATCCTTAATAGATGAAAACATGCAAAAAATTGCGTACTAAAATAGGTGTTCTGCTTTTTATTTTATTTTATTTTTTTTTTGTTGGTTTGTAATAAAGGTTGTTTTACCCTGATTTAATTTGGTTTCTTCTTTTGAGCTCTATATATTTGCCGTTTTTTATCTAAATTGTTAGTCTGGCCCTGACGATCCATTGTGTGAAACCGCGATCAGTGTTGGCTCATTTTTAGATTTAGTGTATATATATATATATATATATATATATATATATATAACGTATTATAGACTAATGTCCGAAAAACCAATGCTAATATATATAACGTAGAATATTTGGTATTTAAGTCAGGTAAATTCCAATAGAGGTGAACTCAAAAGAACTCAATGTTAAATTTATGTATTTAATTTAACAGAGTAATATAATCTAGAAACAATTTTAGATATTATACAATTTCATGGGTAATATGTATTTCGCAAACAAACCTGCTCATCAGGCCCAAATGATATAACAGTTAATATTTGCAAAATACATATTACTCATGAAATTGTAGAATATCTAAAACTTTTTCTAGAGTGTGTGTGTGTGTGTATACACACACACTAGTTTTGAGTTTAGTAGTTAAAGAAAAAAGAAAGTTGCTAAACAGTATACCAGTTTTAATTTTGAAAATTTTGTTACTTCAATTCCAGCAAAGAATATCCAAATAAGCTCTCCCATTAATGTAATTTCAATTGTTTATTTAATAAACAGGCTTTCTCCAAAGAAAAACACTATAGCAATTAAGTAGTTAAGAAGTTGAAAATTGTCCAAGACACATGTGAGATAATGTTTCCACTGACAAAGAATCTACCCTGTTGTTTTTAAAAAAAACAAAAAGAAAGTGAATTTTCCCCACTCAAGTTTCTTCTTTGGTAATCAGAAAAAAGTGTTAAGCAAGGTAAATTAGCTTCTCAATTCATCTGAACTACTGTGGGTTTTATGTTTTTTTATCTAGTCCCCAAATCTTTAGGCGAATGGAGTGTACAGTCAATGACCCTAAGTATTTAAAACTATTCCTTACCAAATACTGCCACAAAGACAGACACTGATTTGTTTTTCAGCAGTTTTTTTTTTTGTAGATAATTGTTTATTGATACAAGTTTTACTAATTAATTAGTTGAGAAGAGAAAAAGTGGATTCATTCCCACTTGACTTGTCCAAAGTACCCACACCGAACTTCCAAACTAGAACTGACGCTCAACTGAGTGATGTATTTATAACCCCATCTCTGGTCTCTAACATAATTTCTAAGCTTGAATCCTATAAGGCATGCAGAGGCAATAGAATTCTAGTCATCGTCCAAAAGAAATGTGCCCTCAAACTCTCTGTCCTCTCCAAACTCTACAACTATTGCCTCACTGCTTCTTGCTTCTCTGCTTGTTTAAAGACCACCTCTGTAGTTCCTGTTTTTAAAAACACTGGAAAGCCCTCTGAACCCTCTAATTATTGCCCTGTCAGCCTCTTACCACTTTTTGGCAAAATGTTCAAGGCTATTATCAATTCTGAAATTGTTCATCTCACAGCCTATTCTCTGATAAGCAGGATGGCTTCCACTTCGCCAAGTCTACCACTGATGTGCTAATAGCCATCACCTAATACATATACCAAGCTCTTGATAAGAATGGTGAAGTTCAAGCTGTTTCCCTGGATATCTCAAAAGTGTTTGACAGGACTTGGCATTCTAGGCTTTGGTGCAAGCTACAGGGCTATGGTATAACTGGATGATTGTTTGATTTAATCCAATCATTCCTATCGAATTGTGTAATGAAGGTAAATTTGAACAGGCATGCTTCCAGATTCATTCATACAAACACAGTCATTCCCCAAGGCTCTATCCTAGGTCCTATGCCTTTTCTGATCTTCATCAATGATTTTCCTGAAGTAATCAATTCCCAAGTTGGTTTCTATGCAGATAACACCACCATTTACTCTTGTCTCAATAAAAAACCTGCCAAGGTTGAGATAGTAAACCTCACTGATACTCTTGGGAAGAACATCCAATCTGTAATGGATTAGGGGTAAGAAATGAATCACAAATGTTCATGCTTACAAAACAAAGCTGCTCTCCTTTAACCACTATAGAGAAACTTTCCTATCTTCCATTGGTATGGATGAGGCTAATCTCTCAGAAATCAATACACTGCGCCTCCTCGGCCTCAATCTCTCAGCTGACCTCAAATGAAATGACTACATTGAATCAATAGCTATAACTACCACTAAGAAGGTTGGGTTACTGTGTCAGGCTAGGAAGTTTTTCTCCTCAGAATCCATCTTACACATTTATAAATCTACTATTTGTCCGTGCATTGAATACTGTTGCCACATCCGGTCAGGTGCTCCTGCTACTCATCTTGGAGTTCTCAACAAAATCCAAAGAAGAATCTGCAATTTAATTGATCCCAATTTGGCAGCTTGATTTCAGTCACTTTCTCACCAAATGAGATGTGGCTTTCCTTTGTCTTTGTTACAAATATTTTCACAGCTTCTGCTGTGATGACCTACTTTCCTTGGTGTTACATCCCTAGGAATCTACAAATGTTACCAGATTGGCAACTAGGTTCCATCTTTTTAACCATCAAAATAGTCAAATTTAACTATGCCATTTCTACTCTAGCAGTTTCTTTTTTTGCTCTTCCCACCTGTGGAACTCCCTTCCGTAGACTTGCTTTCCTGTTAGCTACAATCTTCAAAAGATTAAATGCAACATCAGCTGCTATCTTCTATCTCTTTGATTCTCATTTTTATCTTTTATTCAATATCCTTTGTACCTTATTATTTTCTCTCACTGTAACCCCCTGCACACCAATGGCAGTACTACTTTGTTTGGGGTGAAACAAATATAAAACAAAAAAGATTCAAAAATACTTTTCCTAAGAGCATTTGCATGTAAGTGAATATAACATCACTCAATAAATCCCAGGCCTAACTAATAAAACAACTTTTAGGTAAAATTCAACTTTATTCATCAACATTGTCTCCTTTTAGGGTGATACACTGATTCCAATACTTCTCTAACAATTCAATGCTTTAACAATTTGTAGAACGATTTGTCTTTGGCCTCAAAATATGCCTCAGTTTCTGATATAACTTCTTCATTGGAGCCAAATCTCTTTCCATGGAGTATTCTTTTGAGATCTGCAAACAGCCAGTAGTCATTGGGGGCCAAATCTAGAGAATAGGGTTGATGTGGAAGCAATACAAAATGCAATTCAGGTAGTTTTGCCATCATTGTGATCAACTTGTGACACGGTACGTTGTCTTGGTGAAAGATCCCTTTTTCCTCTTCATTCAGGGCAGTTTTTTTTTGGCGATCTCTTCCTTCAACTGCACCAATAATGCTATATAATATTTGCTATTAATGGATCTTCCTTTCTCAAGGTAATTGATGAACAAAATACCTTGTGTATCCCAATATACGAAGACCAAAACCTTGCTTGCTGATGTTTGTGTCTTTGGTCACTTTGGGCGGCTTTCACCTGCTGTTGTCCACTTAGCTGACTGCTAATTTGACACCGGAGTAAAGTAGCGAATCCATATTTCATCTATTGTTACATACTTACACAAAAACTTCTTGTTGCGTTGAAACAGTCGCGAACAACACACTGAATCGCTGACACATTTTTTAGCGACTGCGAGCAAACACGGTACCCACTTTGAACACAGCTTTCTTATTGACAAATGTTCACACAAAATGGTGAATACACTCCCTTCTGATATGTTCAACTCCTCTGCTATTTCATGCAACTTTAATTTACGAATGGCCAAAGCGATCTAGTAGATTTTTTTTGTGTGTTCCAGGACAACTGCTGATTTTGGGTGACTTGAGAGTTTAAAGTCAATATATGACCTCTTAACCATTGTTTCTGACAGAGCAGAGTCCAAATAACAGTTATCAAGCCATTGCTTTGCTTGAACAGTATTTTCCACATAAAAAAGCAATGTTTTAACACATGAAATTCAGATTCATTGTCTTGAAAATTTGCAACAGTAGCTTCACTTAAATAACTGTAACTTGTTAACTAATAATTCGATTGGGTCCAAATTTTGTCACATGCCATTTGAAGGTTAGTACTTCATAAAAATCATATGGATTTTTTTAATAGTGGCTCCATGTACATGTCAGGCCGGGGACTTATTGAGTGATGTGTTAATGAAACCAATGGGAACTGTAATTGTCATCTGATTAACAATTCTGAACCATTAGCCATTACACCACCTACATATTCAAGCTTAGGGCACCTAGTATTCCTAAGCCATTCCCCATCTAGGTACTGATCCGGCTCAATGTTGCTTAACTTTGGTGATCATACAGGTAACTGTGTTTCAATATGTAGCCATAAGCCACAAGGACAAAGATGGGAAACTAATTTATATCAAGTATTATAATTGTACCTTATCTCAGAACCGATTTCAGTTAATTTCTGAGGGTCAAAGAAAAAGGGGCTCAGAGAATTTGAAACTTACATGTATGAGTGAAAGCAAAAGGGTCAATGAAAAACAGTGAGTTAGCTACCTAACAAACTTGTGTAAATGGATGGCAGAAAAGAGAGTGGGTAAGATCATAAACAGATGAACATTAAAGCTACAAAAATAGGAAGTTGAGGAGAGCCATAACTGGCAAAGCCCCGAAGTGACACAGAACATATAAGTGCAGTATAGTTTCTTTTTAAAAATCTTATTTGTAACAGCTAATGATCAAGGAAGTGTCTTTCTTTCAGTGAAGTGAAAGAGGCATCATGTGTTTCACTATCACTTCTTTTTTGTTCAATAGAAAGCAATTTCAAAAATCAAAGACCTTAAAATATCGAAGTGCACATAAAAAAATCTACATGTTGAAAGAAAAAAGAAGTTTCAGCAGACACTGCCTATTCTACATGAAAAACAAATCTGCAGACAGTAAATTACATTAGGATAGATTTTTAAATTCAATAGCCAAAATTGCAAGATTTAGCAACTGCAAAAAATAAAAAATACACACAAAGCATTTGAAGCACAGAATTCAGAATTAGAGACTGAAATGTCTACCATAAATCTATGATGTTGAAGAAGTAAGATTTTTCAGTCATAGTTTCCATCATCCATGAGGGAAGTAGAGAGAGAAAGAGAGAGAGAGAGAGAGAGTGTGTGTGTGTATATATATATATATATATAAACTTATTTATAAATGGAACTTTGTGTGTCTGTATGTATGTGTATCCGTTACCTATAGACTCCAAAACGGCTGAACCGATTTTCTTGAAAAGCTACACAGTTGTACTATAAGCGTCTGCAAGAGTTCTTAGCTAGGTTTTGTGTCGAGGTACCCCCAATAAATATCAAAAATCGATGATGGAAAAAATCGGGTTATAGAAGGAGTGGTCCGATTTTAATCAAATTTGATACACTCATAGACAAAGACGTAAGAAATGATATTCAGAAGTTTCAAGGTTACAGTTCTTGCAATAATGCAGAAAATTTGATATCGATACCAGGAAATCAAAATTTGACTTACATCCAGTCTACACTTTCACTTTAACTGGAAACAATTATTGCTTTTTAGTCTTTCGTGCCAACATCCAAAGAGTCTGAGCTCCATGACCATGGATTAGTTTTAAAGCTTTCATTACACCCGAGCAATGCCGGGCTATACTGGTAGTGTATATAGTAATTATTATCATAATAATAATTGCATACTGCAAATTGATAACTATAAAGTCTCCATGCTAAAACACCATCATCAGGCATGGTGTTTTAGCACCGAAACTTTATAGCTATCAAGTTGCAGCATGCAATTATTATTATTGTTGGGGACCAACCCTTTTTGAATACAAGAATGGAGTCGCCTGATGCGTACATATTATCCTGCCTATACAGAGAACGGCAATACTAGGAGTAGTTGTAGAGTTGCTTAGTTGGTCAGTAAGTTGGTGCATGGTAAGTTGGAGTTGTTTGGATATGGACTCATTATCCGGACATAGTTTTTTTTTTTTTTTAATCATATCACCCTGAGCATGGCGGTAACGCCACTGATGTGCAGGGGGCTACGTAAGAGTGAAAAGATTGGAAAAGAGAAAGCCGGAAACCACATCCTAAACAGGAAACAAGGGATGAGCCTCTTCACCCGTTCAATAGACGTGGGTAGAGTGTGAACCGGGCGATAGCTTAGTCTATCTACTCCAATTCACTACAACAGTGTATATATTGATTTCTACTAATAGTATTCCTAGTATTCCTGAATTGACTAACCCGTGTTCCAGTTTGTATATTTTTTGTTCAATATAACTTACATTTTCTATCTCCATATCTGCTTTTGTTATTTATTATTTTGTGTGGTTTCTCAACCAGAATCCACAACAATTATAATAATAATTTCCATATATTTATGCTTTACATTTGTATTGAGGACTTTTTAAAGTAAATATCTGTGGAATATACTTCCATTAGTAACAGTACTCATATATATGAGTGTGTGTGTGTATATATCTAAATCTAAAGTTATTTATAAATGGAACTTTGTCTGTGTGTGTGTGTGTGTGTGTGTGTGTGTGTATCCATTACCTCTAGACTCCAAAATGGCTGAACCGATTTTCTTGAAAACTTACACAGTTGTACTATAAGTGTCTGCAAGTGTTCTTAGCTAGGTTTTGTGTCGAGGTATCTCCGATAAATATCAAAAATCGATTATCTAAAAAAAAAAATCGAGTTATAGAAGGAGTGGTCTGATTTTAATCAAATTTGATACACTCATAGACAAAGACATAAGAAATGATATTCAGAAGTTTCAAGGATGCAGTTCTTACAATAGTGCAGAAAATCGATAATATATATATAAATCGATACCAGGAAATCAAAATTTGACTTACATCCATTCATTTTTCTTTCAGTCTACACTTTCGCTTTAACTGGAAACAGCTATTGCTTTTTAGTCTTTCATGCCAACGTCCAAAGATTCTGAACTCCAGGACCATGGATTAGTTTTAAAGCTTTCATTACACCCAGGCAACGCCGGGCTATACTGCTAGTATATATATATATATATATATATATATGTATATATATATATGGGCAGCAATCTCTCTTATTCAGATTTCATTGAAAAAGACAGACAAGTTATTATTGAATGTTTTATACAATTTTTTCATTTTTTTTTTAGATCTTAAGTTGTATAAAAATTGTCCAAATGCTTCGTTTTTTTTTTAGTGCTTTCAGCTATATTTTTAACCATTATGAAGGGTGAATTTTATTTTACATGTAACTGAATATGTGTAGAGTTTATGCATGTAGAGTAATGTGCATGTTATATTCCGAATACAATAAGCAAATTGTTGTCAGGGTCATAATTGATATTATTAAGTGTAAGATTTTTCTTTTTTATCAATAATGCTTCTATTATTTTTAATCTTTTTTTTGCATGCGGATATATGCTATTATGTGTGTATTGTCAACAAGTATGTGACAAAATGCATGTGTGTTTAAATGAAATTTGGATTGAACTGTAGTCTGGAAGATGCAATGTCATATATATATATATATATATATTTGCATTGTTCAGACTGTTGTCCCCATCTTTATCATCACACTTACATTTCAGCCGTTGTACACTCTGGCCTTCTTTAGTTGATATTGGTTTGAATTCAGAATCAAACCCAGAATAGTCAATCTGTATATTGTGTTTCTGACGAACAACTAGAAAAATGTCATCAATTTTCATGGTCCAGTTCGAAATTCATTCAAATATCAATTGAAGGCCAGCGCATACAACAGTTGAAATATTGTGAGTGTAACAATAAAGATGAGGGACAACAGTCTTAATAGTGAAAATAGGATACTTCATCTCAGATTTGATTTGATTTGAGTTTTGTTCAATGGCATATCAACCTGTGGGTTATTTAATGCCAAAAAGATGGAGTTTTAAGGTTTGTTTTTTTTTTAATATTTGATTATAGTGAGAAGGTTGATTTAGTCAGATTTTAATAAAAATGTTTTGTTTTTATTCATTTTATTTTAAAAAACTGAAAATATCTTCTAGTTTTGCATTCAAAACTTTTTGCTGAGAATATTTTTTTCCTTCAAAAATGTGTTTATGTAATAATTTTTTCTTTAAGATTAATTGTTGGTAATATTTTTTTTTAATAAAAGTTTATTTTTATGTATATATTTCTATAAAAGTGTAATTTTATACTTTCATTGTGTTTTGACCCCAGTTAACTATTTGTCAATAGTTGGGACCCTAACAGGTGCTAGCACTTTGGGTCAGGATGGACCTGGGAACAACAGAAATTAAGAGGTGGTTCCATGCTCCTCACAACCTCCCAATCAGAAGCCTTGCTGCCTGATGCAGTTTACCGTCATGCCCAGGACCACTTCATCTCACAAATATATATAAAGCAAATGAAAAGAAACATGCAAATCATTCTAATGACCCATATCAAAGTTATCTAAGTTCTGATGAATACAAGATGCAGCAAAATTAGACCAAAAACAGGTCAAGAATAGCACAATTTTGTTCAAGACACTAAAAGAAGGAACGTATTATTTATGTTCAGAATGATAACCAGAAGTACAAAACAAATGTAAAAGGATGTTTACTTATGATGTCTATAGATTATGGAAAAGCATTTGAGAAGGTAAGCGACAAAAAGCTATTACAACTATCAGGTAAGCTTGATTTATTTAGGAAGGCTATTAGAATAATGTGTGTTGTGGTGCATTGGATATCGGTTCGGAATCAGAAATCAGGGAGCCAAGTTCGAATTCCAGCTGAATTCATTGCATTCACTTACACGCAAATACCCTTGGGAAATGTATTAATCCATCTATTCCCTCTACCTATGAGTCAAATAAGAGGACAGATTGGGTTCTATAGCCTTGGTCGGCAACCAGTCTACCGCAAAAAGCAATGGCAACCTAATGTGGGATAATCTTCTGCCCAGTCAGTCATGTTTCTTTCGAGACATGATCGCCCAAAGCATGTATCACGTATGGCACTTAACTGACTGATTAGAATAATCTAATATTTATACTGGGAGCAAACCGTTTAATAAATGAATTCAGTAAATACACAAAACAAGAAAGGTGTTTGAGACATGAATGCGTTTTTCTCCCCAAATTCATTCAACCCTTACAGTGAAACAAAATTGAGAGAATTAGAAGTCCTACCAGGATTCATTATTAGTGGCCAAAATTTTAACATTAGATATGCAAGTGACCAGAGCTGATAGCAGACATAGAAAGAAAATTAATCCTACGGAAGTTAATAAGGGAAAGCAAAAAAGAAAAGATTAAACAGGAATTGTAAGAAGATAGAATGTATAGTTGTCAGTAAAAAAAAAGCCCAACAAGATAATTACAAATTGAAGATATCAAATTTAAACAATTACAACAATTTAAATATCTAGGAAGTGTTTCAATAGAGAAAATAAAGTGTGATACTGAAATTCAAAGGTGCATTTGGATATCAATTGATGCCTTTAAAAAATTTTAAAATATTAAAAAAATTTTAAAATATTAAGACATTAAAAACAAAAAAAATTTTAAAATATTAAAAAATTTTAAATATTAAGAAACATTAAAAACAAAGAAAAGATTACTGAACTTTATGTAATATTGATTCTTATATATGGCACTGAATGCTGGACAATCGACTCACAGATGAAATAGAGAGTTGAAGTAATAGAAAGGGGATTCTACAGAAGGATGCTGGGAATACGATGGAATGGACATGGGAGCAATAGTAACATTTCAGAGAAAATGCAAACAAAAAGATAAAATCTATAGCATCAGAAAGTTCAAATTTCTGGGTCGCATAATGAAAAAAGGCTTAGAAGGCTTTGAGACTCACAGGACATACTGAAACATAACCTACTTTAACAAGGTTGACAAATGGTTGATAGGACAGAGATTAAAAGATATAACAAAATCAAACTTTACTAAGCACTATAAAGGAAATTGTGGAGAGCCATGATTGCCCACACCCTGAAGAGACACAACATATAGATTTTTTTTTTTAAATCAATTCCTAGCTTCTTGTATACTATAATACAAAATGGCAAATAATCAACTGACAACAGTAAAAACAGAAATCGGATGTTATTTTTGACTCAACCTCTGTGTTTGTGCATGTAGGTGACAGTGGGTGAAAGTTATCTGAAATTTTCACTG
The DNA here is from genome assembly GCA_037127315.1 of Ascarosepion bandense. Classification (NCBI taxonomy): domain Eukaryota; kingdom Metazoa; phylum Mollusca; class Cephalopoda; order Sepiida; family Sepiidae; genus Ascarosepion; species Ascarosepion bandense. Next base: position 7,358,357 of record JBBBDQ010001417.1, read on the forward strand.
TGTAATGTTCAAACTATGTGATTTAGTTCTGGATGACTTGCCTTGAAAAAAACAAATCTGTGTTGAAAAATATTTAAGTTAAATAAATACATTTTTTCCATTCTCTTGGATTTATGTGCCTTTTATGATTAAAGCTTTTTATTTTTCAACTTTAAGCTTCAGTCATATTGATTCCTTCTGATTCATATATAATTAAAAGTAAATGCCAAAGAACTCTGGATTCTAAACCTGTTGGTTCTCTTCCTCTGGATATATATATATATATATATATATATATATATATATATATAGTCATCCGCAGACAAATCTGTTTTGCTGTATCACAGCTCATCAGTATGGTTAGACACCTGATTGCTTTTTACCCAGGATTGAAACTTGACCGAACTGGCATCTCTCTCTCTCTCTCTCTATATATATATATATATATATATATATATATATATATACGAACGCCCATAGCCCAGGGGTAGAATTGCTGACTGACGCCAATTTGGTCGGGTTTCAATCCTGGGTTAAAAAGCAATCGGAGTCTAACCGTACTGATGAGCTGTGATACAGCGAAACAGATCTGTCTGCGGATGACAATATTTATGCTCTCACACCCTGATTGAGCACTCTGGAAGAATGGTTGACTTTGTAAAACAGTAGCTACTCTGGCATGTATGCATTGCTCATTCAGTAAAATGAATCAGAGCACTCTAGCTATTGGGAGCGTATAATGATAATATATGTGCTAAAAGGTCTGCCTTCTTCCACTGAACGCCCATAGCCCAAGGGTAGAATCGTTAACTGACACCAATTCGGTCGGGTTTCAATCCTGGGTTAAAAAGCAATCGGAGTCTAACCGTACTGATGAGCTGTGATACAGCGAAACAGATCTGTCTACAGATGACAATATACATATGTGTGTGTGTGTGGTGAGTTGTGATAATGTTTAGTGCCAAGGTTGTTTTTTTTTGTTTTTTTTAGTAGTTTTACTGATAAAATGTATTTTGGCAAGCAGGTCTTTTATCATAAAGTGCTTGATATTAGAGTGGAGGAGGGAGTGTTCATAAGCATGAGTTTGTCACTTTAACTGAGCAGGTTCATTATAAACCAGTCCTGACGAGTGAGAACATCATAATAATGTCTTCACAAAACTTTGAAGTCAGCATAAACCTGCTCAGTTAAAACTCTTTCTGCTTTATATATATATATATATGTATATATATTATGCTCTCATTACAATTGAGCATTCAAGAGAGGAAAAATTGAAAAAAACAGTTAAACAGGTGATATGTGCATAACTCTTCAGAAATGAATTGAATTCTTTTGGTGACTAGCGTATGTATACACTGCTTATATATAACACGCTAAAATTTCCCTTCTCTGATTCCATGTGCCTATGGCTTAGGGGTTAGTGACTCCGTGTGACACCAAATCAGTCGAGTTTTGATCCCACCAGAGGCAAGTGGATATCTAGCCACACTGATATGCTATGATACAGCAAAACAGGCTTGTATATGGATGATATATATATATATATATATAAAAACATAGAATATTTGGTATTTAAATCAGGTAAATTCCAATAGAGACGAACCCAAAAGAACTCAACGTTAAATTTATTTAATTTAATTTAACAGAGTAATATAATCTTTTTTATTCTTCTTATTTCATGGGTAATACATATTTTGCAGGCAAAAAAAAATTGCTGCTCATCAAACCCAAATGTTGTATCATTAGAGTCTGATGAGCAGCAATTTTTATTTTGGCTTCAAAATATGTATTACCCATGAAATTGTAGAATATCTAAAATTTTTTCTAGATTATATATATAATGATTAAAATATATGTTTATCAAGAGGAATGCTCAATGAGGGACAGAGAATTTGTGAAATGTGCAGATGTAAAAAGAAAAAGTCAACACTTCAACGTGAGTGGCAGTTTGCTGCCTTAAATGATGTATGTGCATACACAGCCATACACACAAATGCCATCTTACTATTTATCTTCGTGAAATGGTGAAAGAGAAAGCATCGATTTCATATTAAATGTTCTATTATGAGTCTTTCAAGAATTATCACTACCATTTTTTTTCATACTCCACCAATGACACTAACATTTGATTTCTGTGTGTGTATATGGGGGAATCACTGTTCAAAATTTATGACTGTTGTGTTAATTTATATTTAATCCAATTCATCAAATATAAATGTATTCAATGATATTTACACTTTTTGATAGTTATGAAATATTTTTCAACTGTTTTTTTGTTTTTTTTTAATGTTGGTTTATTTTATGAACAAAATATGTTTAACTTAATATTAAATCCATTTTTCAACTTGGGAAAGAAAAGAAAAGATTCCTTATGTCAATACTGCTTTTGACTGGAAATAAAACCCAAAATAAAAAAAATTTCTAACTTAATTTGTTTTAAGCCACAATAAATATACAATTTAGGAATATGCAAAATGAGAATCTTAAAATCTTGAGGAGAGTCAATGTATTAAGTGAAAACAAATATTTACTGAATTATAGCTGTGAGAAGACAAATTAAAAACAAATTAGGTCAGCTCGTAAGTATTTCTGCTATTCTAAAAAATGGTCAAATGTTAACAATACTTGCTAGTTGATGTTCATGCAGAGTGGTTATTTCTTGCTAGTTACTAACTTGTCTTACTGAAAGATCTTTGTGTTTATGAAATACAGGAAACAATGCTACAAAATCAACCAGAAATATTCAATAATGTTTATGGAAAAAGTTTGAATGAAAAATGGCTGAAAATAGTTAACTTCAGCTACAGGAATGGGTCACAAACATACCATTTTGTAGAGTGGAATAATCTGCTTTTGCATCAGCTCAATAGATATTAGTTCCAGTTAAAGTATTAGTCCTGGGGAGGACGATAGACTACATCTGACAGCAAGGCTTATGATCAGGAGATTAGAGGTTTTGAGGAACCACCACCTAATTGCTAGTCCGGGGTAGGACGATAGACTACATCTGGCAAAGAAGCCTCTGATCAGGAGATTGGAGGTTTTGAGGAGAATTGAACCACCTCTTAATTGATAATTGTTCCCAGGTCCACCTTGAGTTGGGGTGGTAGCACCTATTAGGGTCCCAGCTATGGACAAATACTGCCCCCCACAAAAAAAAAAAAAAAAAAAAAAAAAAAAAGAAAGACAGTATGAAAGTATAATACATTTTTATAGCAAAATTACCAATACATTTTATCTATGGTTGAAGACATACAATTGCTTTCAGAATATTTAAATTTCTGCATTAAATAACCCATACAGGTTGATGACAATGTGCATTGTGGTACAGTGGATATCGGCTCGGAACGAGAAGCCGGGGAGCCAAGTTCGAATTCCAGTTGAATCCATTATATTCACTTACGCGCAAATACCCTTGGGAAAGGTATTGTCTCTTCCTTCTAGCTATGGGTTAAATAGCAGGACAGATTGGGTTCTATAGCCTTGGTCGGCAACCAGTCTACCGCAGAAAGCAATGGCAACCTACTGCGGGATAATCTTCTGCCCAGTCAGTCATGTCTCTTTCAAGACATGATCGCCCAAGTGTGTATCACGTATGGCACTTAACTGACAGGTTGATATGATACTAAACAACCAAACCACCAACATAAACTCTTTCATGACATTATTCTATATAATATCCAACAATTTTTTATATCAAACTGAATTCAAAAATATAACTTAACAAAACATAAAATGTATATAACCACCTCTTGTAATTATGCCTGCACAAACATGTATATGTGCAAAAGCTGAGTATCATCTACCATGTATTCAATTGTGAAAGCAGAATAACATTTTTATTACTTCAAAGCTCACCCCAAAATTACATTTTGGCATTAAATGACCCATAAGGAGTTGATATGCCATTCAACAATCAATCACTCAGTTAAATAATTAACTCAAATATGAATTTCAACATTACCTACAACAAATGAAGGTGCCTAATCTTGGAAAATAAATTCCTATACATGATTTTTTTTGTTTGTTTTTAAGCAGATGTACTGTGAGGGGACTAAAATCTTAAGCAACTCTACTTATGTCTGTGTGATTTAAGCAAGTAAACTAAAAAAATAAATAAATAAAAATCAGTAAAATTAACCAAGAGTTAATGTTATTTTAAACTGTATTCAAGAAGCTAAATTACATTGAAATGTCCTCCTTTTCTATTCGACCCAAGCATAAAAAAAAATCTAAGCAACTATTTCAGCAAATTGTGTACTAATTCTTGTGCAAAAAAAAAGAAAAAAAGACCTGTAATTCAAAAATGCAAAAGTGGCATCTGCATGTTTTGCACTATCAAAAATCCACTATACCATTATTTTTAGCATCGAATGGTGATAAAAAGTAAATATTTTATAAGAATATGAAAGACAATGACTTCAAGAAGGTGAATAGGTTAAAGCACAACTCTAAATGGATGTCGACACAAACAATATTTTGGTGTTTATTGGATTGCATTGTTAGAGCATTTAAACCCTGCTTAGAATGAAAAGGGGTAGATTTTGATGAATCACAAAAGGTCTTGGTGTTTTCCATCAACATAATGTGATCTAATACAACAAGATCGCATCTGAAAAGATTGAAAATCTTTATAAAAAAATTCCGCACCCTTCTTATTCTTCAGGTCTTGTTCCATTTGTTACCATATATTTTAAAATTTACAGAACCATTTCTTGCAGTCTACAACTTAAAACACACGAAGAGATATCATCTACCTTCAACAGGTTTTCCTTTTCCAAACAAGTAAAAAATGAAGCCTGTAAACTACTAGGAAAAAGTTATTGGTAAGGATGGCATCAATAAATTTGAATGAAACATGACTTTCATATTTTTCTGACCCTAAATTTAAACATTACTTATTGCATGACAGACATATACATTTAGTAACTTTTAACCCAAGGTAAAACAAAATGATAAACAGAATTCAAGATAATTTCACAGATTTAAATTGTGCATACCTGAATTTTTACTAAGTATATAAAAGTACCACTAGTACAATACAGTTCTTTAGTAGCACACTTCCATTTGCAGTTATTCATAATCTCAGCTATATATAACTGAAAGCTCATCAGAGAATGCATACTTCTGCCAATGACATTGTGACTACAAATTGTACTATAAGGTTACAGATTGAAAAAGTTTGTAATAATGTCAAATTATTGGTCATAGTTTCTAATAGCCTTGACTACACATTCACTTTGATGATATAATTACCATATTGATATTAAAAAGAATCATTTTATCTTTAAAGTTAATAAGACGAAAAGAGAAAAACTGCTTTTTGGCCGAACCTTCTATACAAAATGTTGGGAAAAATTACTGAGAAGTTTTGGATATATTGTATATGTAGACATACCATGGTAAATACATGGCCTCTGCCAAACTTTATTTGGCACAGATAAATGGTCCATCGGTCCTTTTAAATAAATTTTGGTGCAAGACAAACAAGTATTCTTTGCTCAAAAATAAAAAAAAGTTTATATATATATATATATATATATATATTAGATATGTAGCTTTGAGATTTGTAAAAATATCACTCAACCAGCGATCAAGAGCGAGGGAAAATTTACTTGCCCAAAATCATTTTACTCGACAGACTCCATTTTCTTAATAGTTGCCTTACGTAAACATACCGTGAATCGCTGACAGAAAACAAAAAATGAAATTTTAATTAAAATTTCAAATGTGTTAAAAAGGATTTTAAAAATGTTTTAGAATAATTACAACAAAAGTTGATCTTTCCTCTTAATAATAGCAAACATTTTAATGATAAAATTTCGTTTGTATTAAGTTGAGCCTTTTTAACATCAGATGCTGATTTTTTTTTTTTTTTGGCAATTTAGTGGGGTTACCTAAATTCATAGTTTCTTTCTTCTGTTTGAATACAACTTCCATCTTATAGATGATAAAAAAATAACAAATCTGATTTTCTCAACAATTTTCTATAAAAAAATTACTTGTATAATTTGTTTTTTTCGGTACATGCGTATTTTTTCTTTTTTTCAAATGTTCATTTTGACTTTTCTAAGCAATATGGGCGACAGAGACATTTCGGCTCTACTCTGGAAGCATTAATTAAACGAATGTTACAGTGACCAGGACGATAAAAACAAGACAGAGTTCAATAATGTAATTGTAGACGTAAGGACCAAGAATGGTCCACCAGTCCTCCCAGTTTGGGGGTTGGACGCAAGGCTAACAACCCTGCCTCATAAAAAAACAGTTTGTTAAGGAAACAGTAACAAAAAGTTACTGCCCTACACACCATTGGGTGTAATGGTGAGATGATGATGAATTACTGCCTGAGTTGAATGCTGTGGATGTTAAAGATTTGTGGTTCCAACAAGACAGCACCACATGCCATACAGCCAATGCAACTATAGCTTTATTGAATGAGAAGTTCCTAGGTCGCATCATCTCTCAAGACAATGATGTCAACTGGCCACCAATATTGTGCAACTTGACACCTTTAAATTTCTTCCTTTAAAGTCATCTCAAAAGTAAGGTCCAGCCAACAAGCCAACAACAATTCAACAGCTGAAGGTTGGTTGTTGGTTGTTTTTGTTTTATGGCATATCAACCTCAGTGGGTCATTTATTGCCAACTAAATTTTATTTATTTATTGCTGGTAATACCTTTTTCTTTCAACAATTTATTGTTGTTTTTATGTAAGTTTTGTGTCTAGTAATACTTTTTTCTTTTCAAGTATCAAGATTCATTGGGATTTGTTTTTAAGGGCAGGGTCCCCAAGTCCTATCCTGTTATTTAACCCATAACTGGAGGGAAGAGACGGATTAATACCTTTCCCAAGGGTACCAGTGCTTAAGTAAATGCAGAGTATTCAACTGGAATTCAAACTTGGCTCACAGATTTGTCTTTCCGAGCCAATATCCACTGTATCACAATGCACATCCATCACTAAATGCTTAGAGCACCTGGTATTCCCAAGCAGTCACCCATCTAAGTACTGACCAGGCTCAATGTTGCTTAACTTTGGTGATCGAGTGAGAACCGGTGTATTCAATGTGATATGGCCGTAAGCCCAACAGCTGAAGGATGGAATAAGACATATTGGTGAGATCAAGGAGCAACTATGCAGAGATGCCATCAAAACTTTTGACCATTGAGTGGATGTGTGCTGCCAATGCTTTGGCAAACATATGGCTCAAATAATATGATCCAATAGTAAAATCGATAAAATTTAACCAATAATTATTTTATTTACTGCTAACTTTGATCCGTCTTAATAGAACACCCTACATAATAAAACAAACTTGATAATCAAGTCAGATAACTAAAAATTACTCCACAGTGCACACACTTGTTATAACTGAATTGTATAAGCAAGTGTATTACTTAAGTCAAATGATAAGGAAAAGCATTTATTTTAAATATTTTTCAACATAACTCAACATTTCTCCATTAATCAGAGTGAAGCAAACATTATACAGTGAAAACATCAGATCAAAATCCAGCTATATGTTAAGATATGGATTATTAATTGGCACTCATATAGGAATAGGAATATTTTTTTTCCCTCACTTTGGAAGTTATTCTTAAAAGCAAACAATGGCTTTGTCTGTGGTGCATAGTATTTTTCAATTTGTCATGATGTAATATTGATTAATACAATGAACCCTAAAAACACCGATAAAAGAAGTTTTTAATGTTTATCTGACCCTAGAGCCACTCAAGGTAGAGGGTTACTGAATGAGATAAGAGTATAAGCATAAGACAAGAAGTTATGCAGGAAAAATAATAGTTAAACCTAAATTTGAAGAGGTTAAAATTGTAGTGATTGGTGTTCTGAGTAGCAGTTCTGGGAAGAAAGGTTGTCCAAGTGAAGCGTCCTTCTGACCAATGGAAAAGAAAAGGAATGAGGGACAATTTGTCCCAATGTATATAGCATGGCAGGTCTTAGCTGTGACAGTCAGAATTGGTGGAACAAAGGAATTTTGCTTGTCAAAACATTTTCTATGGAATTTTCTATATTTCTGAGATGAGGTAGTATTTACATTATTCGAACTATTGTCCTCATCTTTGTTGCCATTTGTACGATGTTTCATCCATTGTATGCTTCCTAGCACCTGAAGAAGGCCAGAGTGTACAATGACCGAAACGTCATACAAATGGCAACAAAGATGCGGACAATAGTCTGAATAATGTAAATTTTCTATGGCAATAGAGTCATAAGAGTCTTGTAATGTTTTGCCTGTGATAAAGGGATTGTGAGATGAAAAATAATTCATCATCCACAAAGCTGCATAGACACATTTGAACTCTGTCAAGGCTGAAAAGTGAGGATTGAGCAGCAGTACTCAATTTGTTAATGTTTAATATTTCTGTTAAGCATCATCAGTTTTTCATTTGCATATCCAAGCAAGTTATTTTGTAGTGTAACAGCCAAAGTGACATTTACAAACTTATTTGACCATTAAGTGGCATAAAGAAAAAGTAGTAAGCAATGTCGAGTAGATAGAAGAGCTCACTTATGACAAACAATGACGATGCATACAACAAAGTATGGCCTCCTCCACAAACAATGCTGTATTTGCTCAACTTTAGCTGAAATGTAAGTTAAGCTTGAAAATAGATAAGTCTGAACAAATTTGGGATTAAGAATTAGTATATAAGCGGATGATGCAAAAGATTACAGAAAGTTAAAATTGAAAAAGAATAAAAAGGAAAAACAATTACATAGAGTAGAAAGAGGATTTTAACGAACAAAGTTCATAGAAAAAAAAAAGAAAACACAAACAAAAAAAAAATCAATTTATATTGAGATAAATATCAAGACAAAACATGATTGTAACGACAAGGTGTTTATTTTTTTTAAATGATTGTATTTGATTTTTTTTTTTTTTTTACTTTCAGACAATCTTTAAATATGTATGAATTTTTATTTGGTTGTGGTGCATTGGATATCGGCTCAGAATGAGAAATCGGGGAGTCGAGTTCCAATTCCAACTGAATCCATTGCATTCACTTACACGCAAATACCCTTGGGAAAGGTATTAATCCGTCTCATCCCTCCAGTTATGGGTTAAATAACAGGACAGATTGGGTTCTATAGCCTTGGTCGGCAACCAGTCTACCGCAGAAAGTAATGGCAACCTACTGCGGGATAATATTCTGCCCAGTCAGTCATGTCTCTTTCGAGACATGATCGCCCAAGCATGTCTCACATATGGCACTTAACTGACTGATACAGTAGTAGGGACACTAATTGACGATCAAACTCAACACTCAAATGAATTTGCCTGTGAAAGTGTACCAGTTTGGTGTTGGAAACGTTGGTCTCACAAACCTTCAGAAAGGGTCCAATTAAAAGCAGCTTTATATTTCCATACAATACTCTCCAACACAACATAGTGAATTTATAGTTAAATACAGTGAAGTTACAGTTAAATCTGACAGGTACAATCTATGTTCATTCCATATACTAAATGTCTTGTTTTAAAATTTTAGAAACAAAGAATTTCTGTTGTTTCTTGGATTTTACTCTAATCTTTTCATTAGCGCAGTTTTTCCGATTTTTTTTTTTTTTTTTTTCAATATTTACTTCTATGTGATGTGTCTCTTGAGGACATTAGCAATTATGGGTGACCAAAATTTCCTGTCCTTTATAGGTCTTAATAAATTTTGTCTTTTATTTCACCTAAACCTCTTACCTTCAATCTGTCCCATGAGTTTACAGGAAGATAGTGAGAATATTTTGAACTGAACAGGTGAGAAATGACAAAATTTTAAAGAAAGCAGAAACAAAAAGGACACTTATATTTAACATCACAGTTGTGCATTGTGGCACAGTGGATATCAGCTCAGAATGAGAAATCAGAGAGCCGAGCTCAAATTCTAGTTGAATTTGTTGCATTCACTTATGCACAAATACCCTTGGGAAAGGTATTAATCCATCTGTTCTCCTTCCAGCTATGGATTAAATAGCAGGAGAGATTGGGTTCTATAACCTTGGTTGGCAACCAGTCTACTGCAAAAAGTAATGGCAACCTACTGTGACAAAAATCTTCTGCCCAGTCAGTCATGTCTCTTTTGAGACATGATTGCCCAAGTGTGTATCACATACGGCACTGATACTTAACATCAGGAAGAGAAATTTCTAGGACACATGAGAAAAGGGAGCTTGTAATCTTTGATACTAACGGGACAAATTGAAAGCAAGAGTAACAGAGTCACCAAAAAATAAAACCTCATCAAAACAATAGATTTATTAAATTTATTTTTTTTATAATAAAACAGAGAAATTTTGTGAAAAAGCTTTCCAATAATTTAGGTAATACATATATATACAAGAACAGCTTTCAAAAAATTCCTCAGTCAAAACATATACAATAGAAATTCTGAAGAAAAATCTCAAAGCAATGTGTTAACAAGCTTCACCATATACAAGACTCCATCACCAAATGTCCAGCAGTTTACAGAAGAAACAGAAAGGAAGAAGTGATACTTTCCAGATTTTGCATTAGCCACACCCACATCACCCACTCACATCTAAAAAGGGAAGACACTCTAATATACACAATATGCAATATACCTCTCACAGTTAAACACATTCTCTAAAACTATAACTGTTTCAGATGAATTTTTTTTTTTTTAATCATATCACCCCGAGCAAGGCGGAAACGCCACTGATATGCAGGGGGCTATGTAAGAGTGAAAAGATTGGAAAAGAGAAAGCCAGAAACCGCATCTTAAACAGGGAACAAGGGATGAGCCTCTTCACCTGTTCAATAGACATGGGTGGAGTGTGAACCGGGCGATAGTTTAGTCTATCTACTTCAATTCAGTCAAAACACTAACAGACAAGCATTTTAGAGGATCTTTCCAAAATTACAAAACCAGAAGACATCTTGAGTTTTCTAAAAAAACAAAATTAATAAATAAAACCTTTTTGGCATTAAATAACCTGCAGAGGTTGATATGTTGTTAAACAAAACTCAAAGCAATATGTTACTTATATTGATAGCATCTTTTACATTTTGACTTATAGTTCCTTCAATCATACACAGGTGTCATATTTAGAGTTTTCACATATCTAATCCTTAAAAAGTAGTTAATGATGAAAATATCATTCTGATAATTGCTCATTGAGGGGGTAACATGCCCACAAAACACAATCATATATCTCATTTAGTTTCACTTAAAAATTTTAATCATTACCTCAAATGAAGCTCCTGAATAAAATGTTTGACAGCTACACACAAAAGATGAAAGACTTTAAAAACCCAAAACTACATCTTTCTGCAATCACCACTTCATGGAGTCTAATGTCCAAAATATGACCTACACATTAAGAAATTGATTGACACTATATGAAATAAGACAATAGCAAAGAATAATTCATATTAGCCAACAATTTCTTATTTCTTACTACACATTTAAAATCCACCAACAACTGGCATGAAAGTATTGCAACAGCCAGTTTCTGACTGGCTCTCTAGTTAGTACACAAAATCTTGAACTTATGACTACAATTAGTTATTTCTTGTTCTGAAGCAGGTTGGTTGGTTGGTTGTTTTGTTTTGTTTTTATGGTATATCATCCTCGGCAGGTCATTTATTGCCAATTAAATTTTATTTATTTATTGCTGATAATACCTTACTTCTTTCCAACAAGACAGCATCACATGCATACAGCCAAAGCAACTATGGCTTTATTGAATAAGAAGTTCCTAGGTCGCATCATCTCTCAAAACAATGATGTCAACTGGCCACCAATGTTGCGCAACTTGACACCTTTAAATTTCTTCCTTTAAGGTCATCTCAAAAGTAAGGTCCATGCCAACAAGCCAACAACAATTCAACAGCTGAAGGTTGGTTGTTGGTTGTTTTTGGTTTATAGCATATCAACCTCAGCGGGTCATTTATTGCCAACTAAACTTTATTTATTTATTGCTGGTAATATCTTTTTCTTTCAACAATTTATTGTTTTTATGTAAGGTTTGTGTCTAGTAATACTTTTTTTCTTTTCGAGTATCAAGATTCATTGGGATTTGTTTTTAAGGGCAGGGTCCCCAACTCCTACACTTGTTATTTAACTCATAACTGGAGGGAAGGGACAGATTAATACCTTTCCTAAGGGTACCAGTGCTTAAGTGAATGCAGAGTATTCAACTGGAATAACCGATTTCTCTTTCCGAGCCGATATCCACTGCACCACAACGCACATCCGTCACTAAATGCTTAGAGAACCTGGTATTCCCAAGCAGTCACCCATCCAAGTACTGACCAGGCTCAACGTTGCTTAACCGGTGATCGAGCGAGAACCGGTGTATTCAACGTGATAGGCTGTAAGCCTCTGAAGCAGGATGCAACACATATAAGCCCAATTCCTTGAAAATGCAGACCCTCTTCATTGCATTAATGAGGAGGATTCAAGGGTACACTGACTCCTGTGGTCAGAACTGGGGAGATTGGTCAATTTTTGATTTTACCCATACATCTACATATAGGATTCTACATTAAACCTAATCTTGTGTACTTATTGACCCCTTGGGGAGAAGTAAATAAAAGTCATAACTGACAGTTATATCCAATGGATTGATCTTTCTTCTCTCTCACACACAGAGACGAATAATTCATACAATGTAATATTGGGATAAAAACTATTACACACCGATGGATAATCTTCATAATATGAAAATAGCTCAAAAAATAGGTCAACAAGATTCGCTCAGTTTTCAGAGAAAGATATTAAGCAAGCAATGGCAATAATCTATTCTCTCAAAATGAAAGATAAGCAGAGGAAAAAAATGAAAAAAAAAAGAAAAAAAGAATAAAAAACAAAAAAAAAAGGAAAAAAGAAAAAAGGAAAAAAAAGAGAAAAAAAAGAAAAAAAGAAAAGAAAAAAGCTGATCAGATTTTATGACTTCTGGCAGCAATTGTCAATTCCTTAAAATTCTTGCTATGTAGTGACTTGGAAAAATACTGCAACAGGAATGTGTGCCAAAAATGCATAATCTTTGATTGCTGTCCTAACAAAACAAAACAAAAAAAAAATAAAGAAGATTTGACAAGCTTCACTGTCAAGTAACAAATTCAAATACAATCATCAAAGCTCCAAATAAAAAAAATATATCAATCCTTGCTTTCAAAAAGCATGGAGCACCAATTCAACTTTAAGAAGTTTCATCACAATATACTAAGTAACATTCGCAAAGTTTTGCAATATTACAATTGCCCTCCATTTCAAACCACCTAACTAAAAGAATGAACAAGAGTAATAATACCTTAAAATCAAATTAAATGCATTTATCTGAAAGAGAACATATCTGCATATCAGTCAGTCAGTTAAGTGCCATATGTGATACACGCTTTGGCCAATCATGTCTCAAAAGAGACATGAGTGACTGGGCAGATGATTATCACACACTATGCTGCCATTACTATCTGTGGTAGACTGGTTGCCAGTCAACGCTATAGAACCCAATCTATCTTATTATTTAACCCATAATTGGAGGGAAGAGATGGCTTAATACCTTTATCAAGGGTATTTGTGCATAAGTGAATGCAAAAGAATTCAACTGGAATTCGAACTCAGCTCCTCGACTTGTTGTTCTGAGTTGATATCCACTGTACCACACAACACACATCCACATATCTGCATATGTGATACTAAAATCCCTTGTTCACCCAAGTTACTTTCTCCCCAAAAATACTCAACAACAACAGAAATATGTATAATTATATAATAATTAAAAAAATTTAAAAAATGGGATTTCAGCAAATATAACTTACAGATGCTATACTCAGGTCACCTATGCAAGTAAATATACAAGGGACTGCTGAAAAGGTTTTGGCCTGACAAAAAACAAAGAAAAATGTCAAGCAAAAAAATCAGGGAGAGAGGATTTCTTTTTGGTTTTGCTGGGAAGGTCTTAGTACTCCCCACCCCTGCAAAACGTAAAAGCAGAATATGAAATACATCACTAAGGATTATTGCATATGATGCACATATAATTGAAAACATTCCTCTAATTAGTATTTTTTTGTTTTATAAACCATCTACTGTAAATCATTTGACATTTACTGGCTATTACTCTGAATTTTCTGTTACATATTGACATGGTCCAAATCAATATTTATGCAATAACAGCTCTCATCTTAGTAAAATTTCAGCAAGTACTTTATCTGACAGAACCACAGAAACTTCTCTACCCACAAATTTTAAAACTTATAATTTATGTATTGCCTCAACCACCTGAAATATATACTTATTAATATTTTCACAGTTCTAATTAGTCACAAATTTTCCTTAAACCTTATCTTAATTAAGAATATTAACTCATGGCTTGTTAGTTTTTATGGAAGGAAACTTGACTATTTTCTCAAGTTTAGGAACAAGTCCAATTCTCATATTTGTTTAGGTTAAAAAAAGAAAAAGTTAAAAAAAAGTAGATAAAGGGAGACTGCTGCATTATCTAAATCTAATCTAAACTTATTTATAAATGGAACTTTGTCTGTCTCTGTGTCCGTTATCTATAGACTCCAAAACAGCTGAATTGATTTTCTTGAAAATTTACACAGTTGTACTATAAGTGTCTGCAAGTGTTCTTAGCTAGGTGCTCCCCGATAAATATTGAAAATTGAAAAAAAATCGGGTTATAGAAGGAGTGGTCCAATTTTAATCAAATTTGATACACTCATAGACAAAGACATAAGAAACAATATTCAGAAGTTTCAAGGTTGCAGTTCTTACAATAGTGCAGAAAATAGATAATATATACATATATAAAAGGCAAGATGTTTGTGTGTGTGTGTGCTTATATGACTGTATGTCTGTATTTTTTCAGCCTTTTTATTTTAGTTTTTGCTTCGGGTTTGGCTCTAAGTAGGTATAATTGTAGTTCTTAGTCTCAGCCATGATACCATTTACTCAGAGGACTTATTTAGCCCTCAAAATTCAGTTTATGGCGAAAAAAACTTATTTGATATCGATACCAGGAAAAGAAAATTTGACTTACATCCATTCATTTTTCTTTCAGTCTACAGTTTTGCTTTAACTGGAAACAACTATTGCTTTTTAGTCTTTCGTGCCAACATCCAAAGAGTCTGAGCTCCTGGACCGTGGATTAGTTTTAAAGCTTTCATTACACCCAAGCAACACCGAGCTATAGTGCTAGTCATTAAATAGGAGAAATATATTTCTACCTCTTTCCTACACATACAAACAGGTTTGTTCAAATTGCATTAAGATAAACATTACTTAGTGAGAGAAACTCAAAAAGAAACAAACAGAAAAAAAAACATTCCATTAGGTTTTCAACACCCATGTGCAACACATTATTTTCTGAAGTAAACTTGTATTAAAAACTAAAGAATCATAACTGTTAATATCTATTCCACAAAACCTGTTTACAAAATATGACTTTTTATTTTAAAAAGAAAAATAATCCCACTTATCTTAAAAGACTTTTTTCATGCTGCCTGTATGTAGCCATTACAAATGAGATCTGCCATTCAACTGGATTCTTTATGACAGTTGAAGTCACCTGGTGTCATTAGTCAAAAGTAAGATTTATAGACATTTCTAATTTGATATCAGATTAATAAACCTATGAGCCCCCCCCCCACACACAGACACAAAGGCAATTAAATTCCTCTGAACCAAAGTAGTAGTTTCATTTTAACAATTAAATATCAGATTTTATATATATATATATATAGTCATCCGCAGACAGTCCTGTTTCACAGCTCATCAGAATGTTTAGACATTCAATTGCTTCTAGCCAGGACTGAAACAGAACCAAATTGACATCAGTCGGCAATTCTACCTCTCAGTTATGGGTGCTAAGTGGAGGAAGGCATATTTTAGCATGTTATATACAATGTGTGTATATATATATATCTCCAAGTGAAGAGAACCAACAGTTTTAAAATTCAGAGTTTTCTTTCTTTTGTTTTAGGAAATGATGGGATACAGAGGAAACTAAGATAATAATCTTGTAACAATAATGGATACATCAACAGAAATGCAGTCTAGACAGGGGTTTTGCCATTAAGATTGTAAAAAGAAATCATGTATTCCCCAAAAATATAACCTTTTTTCAAATTTAAAGTGAATCATTATTCTAATTAGTTAAATTGAACAAACACATAAAAGTTTGTTTCCTACATCCATAAATAACGAACATATTGTTTCTTATATTCAAATAAAAACCATTTTCTTAACAATGAACTAACATTGCCTGATGACGATGTAAAATTCTCAAAACAGGAATCTGTCTTGCAATGTAAACTCTACTAATTTTAAATATAAAAAAATTATATAATTTTACACACACAAAAAAGATATATAATTCTATTTATTTTAAGTTAGACATTTTTTCTACATTTTCATGGAGAAAACCCTATTGCCAAGGTAAATTTTTAATGAAAATTTAGATCTTCAGTCGGTTATTTTCAAACCTATACTTAAGATTGAACATCTTACAAAGACTCAAGTAGTAAAACATTTACATATTGATTGTGATTCGATTTTTCAAGTATTTTTATTATATGCTAAATTAGTCATTGAAATACTTATGTAAGCTAGACTATTATTTAGTAAATGAAGTCGATAAAAACTAAAACAATTATAAAAGCAGTAGGTTTTTTCCTGCATTTGATATTTAGAAGCAACAATTTTATTGGATATAAAATGAAATTAATTTCCTGTGTTGTTTCCTTTTGTGAATTCTATAAAATCTTTTCTTTTCAAGGTTTAGTTCTCTTCAACAACCAAAGCTTACAGTGAATAAAGAGTCATTTTATTAACAATTATGTGTGTGTGTGTATATATATATATATATATATATATATAAAGAAATCTTGTCTGGCTTTGCAGAGAACAATAACCACTACAATCAATAATTCCAAATCAATTCCAAAAAATACACTCCCAAGCCCAAGCACTCAAATGGTCAATATTATGGATAATTTTCTTTACATTTCTAATTTTAAAAGATTAGAGAAATTATTCAAGAATCTATCATACAAAATGGTTTAGTTTTCCTGTAATTATTGGCAATAAGCAATTTTTTTTTGTTTTTTTTTGTTTTACATCAGAACTTTTTCCCCCAAAAAAAAATTATTTTATATAAAACTCAACTGTTTTGCATATATAATATTCTAATCACTTGTGATATTTTTCCAGTTCATCCGAGATTATAATTATAATTCACAGATAAAAAAAGAAAATGTATTTCAATACATAATTCATTTTATTTTCTAGCATACCAACATTATATTTCCTTGTTATTTATGCCTTAATGAAATCATATTTGGTGAGTGAATACGTTTTTCTTTCTTCTCTTATTAAAGACAAAATAAGCAGATTTTTGCATTATGTTGTTTTATCAACATCTGAACTAACTCAAAGAATCATTATATTGTCAGTTTGAATGATGGTGGTCTTCCAGTGAAGATGTAGATAATAAATTTTTTTCTATTTTCTGAGCTTATAAAGGTTTTTTAAGGTTAGACAATGAAAAAAAAATTTATTTTTAAGAACATTCTCAACTTACAACTAATCCAAACTTAAATTTTTTTTTTTTTTAATCATATCACCCCGAGCAAGGCGGTAACGCCACTGATGTGCAGGGGGCTATGTAATAGTGAAAAGATTGGAAAAGAGAAAGCCAGAAACCACATCCTAAACAGGGAACAAAGGATGAGCCTCTTAACCTGTTCAATAGACAGATCTATCTACTCCAATTGAAAAAAAAACAAAGTGAGAAGATTTGAAAAGAGAAAGCCGGAAACAACATCCAATAAAATTATGAGTACAAATAAGATTGAATGGTATATTCCCTGTATGCTAAGACACTATAAATCATAAGTCGCACTCTATAATTAGCTAGGCATTTTTCAAAGAAAATATTTGAGTACTTAATAAACTAGAAAGTCTAAGTTGCCAACTCTAGTGTCATTTTTTTATCTGCCACCAGAAATGATCACATTTTGGACTTATACTCTTCATTGTAGTAATATATATATATATCTCGAAATGAATAAGAAAGAAAATAATTGCAACGTTCAAAACATTAATGTAAAACAGTGTTCAATATAAAAATAGAGCAATGAATATAATTAATATTAATTATACTTTAGAACATGTACAAAACGACAAAATTGTAAATTTTGTTTCGACATTGAAAGAACAATGTCTAATAAATTTTTTATTGAAAAAAAGATTTAAAAAAACACTACCTCTATAAAAGAAAAAGGAAATAATTAAAAGAAAAAGGAAAGACAAAAAAAGAAGGAGAAAGTAAAGAAAATTTTTTTCAATAAAATATTTATCACCACCATTATTAACTACCTGATGGGACATTTTTCTTTCAAAGTCAGAACAAAATGTACAATTTTGTAGTAGTTTGAATATGTTCTAAAGTATAATTAATGATAAATAAATAAATAAAAATAGAAATATATATATATATCCCTCGTATCATGCTTATGGAGAGAAAGAGACAATAGCAGGTGAGTGTAGACTCAGTTCATTCTCTTTGCTACCAGTTACTAAACTTTACTATAAGTTATGCAAGTTCTTGCTGCATGTTTGCTCTTTAACAGTGCCTTATATTTTTTGCAATAATTATGCTGTTGAGTAATGAAGAACATATATATATTCTTTCTATTATAATAAAGACTACTGTGTATTTTTTTTTTTTTAATCATATCACCCCGAGCAAGGCGATAACGCCACTGATGTGCAGGGGGCTACGTAATAGTGAGAAGATTTGAAAAGAGAAAGCCAGAAACCACATCCTAAACAGGGAACAAGGGATGAGCCTCTTAACCTGTTCAATAGACATGGGTGGAGTGTGAACCGGGCGATAGATAGATCTATCTACTCCAAATGAAAAAAAAAATACAAAGTGAGAAGATTTGAAAAGAGAAAGCCGGAAACCACATCCTAAACAGGGGAAGATTCTAGTATAAGATTCTAGATAACAATTTATTTACAAATTTTGTAGAAAGATCATTAGCGAGTAGGATTATGAGTTTGTTGTTTCAAGTGCTATTAGTGGAGAGTCTATTTTTGGGGATTTGTGAATTTTGTGTGCTTCTTTTCTAACATTGAGGATGAAATGATGTGAGTAATGAAAAAATTCAATGCTTTCTCCTCCTCACCTAAATATTCTGGGCTACATATCCGAAGCGCTCCGAGGCAGAATCCTGTGACTAATCTTTTTGGTTGCTGTGATTATATATATATATATATATATATATATATATATAAATGTAACCTTAAATTATTTATAAATGGAAGTGTGTGTGTATGTATATCCGTTACCTATAGACTCCGAAACGGCTGAACCGATTTTCTTGAAAATTTACACAGTCATACTATAGGTGTCTGCGAGTGTTCTTAGCTAGGTTTTGTGTCCAGGTACCCCCGATAAATACTGAAAATCAATAATCAAAAAAATCAGGTAATAGAAGGAGTGGTTCGATTTTAATCAAATTTGATACACTCATAGACAAAGACATAAGAAACGATATTCAGAAGTTTCAAGGTTGCAGTTCTTACAATTGTGCAGAAAATCGATAATATATATATATATATATATATTTTTATTTTATTTTTTAATTTCTTTGCAAATCAATTTAAAAAGGAAAATTAGACTGATTTTTCTCCAGTTTCTGAAAGGATTTTTCGGTTGCTGAGGTGATGTGTTATCCCCCGTGGGGATTTTCACATCGAAATGGTCATTCAACATCATTGAATTAATCCTTTTTTAATTTATATATATATATATATATATATATATATATATATATATATATAAGGCAAGATGTTTGTGTGTGTCTGTTCATCTGTCTGTATGTTATTTATACAAATCCACAATTTTTATCTGATTCTCACCAAACTTCACACAAATATTCTTTAGGCTGAGTCTGAGCTCCAGGACCACACATTAGTTTTAAAGCTTTCATTATACCTGAGCAACACCGGGCTATACTGCTAGTATATATAAGTAATCCTCTCAAATATTTTGCCATCATATTTGATGGCAGTGGTACCAATGTTATAAATATTTATGTTAATTATTCACATTGGAAACAACTATTTGCCACTAGAAGTCATCTCAACACATGGCATGTTTACATCAAACTCTCAGTCGATGTTTTTGGCAATTTATTCAGTATCTAGTTCTTACATATGAATGATAACTGTGGGTTTATATATCTGGGGTTAGTGATTACTTGTACCTTGTCACTGGAATTCATGAGGGTTGGCAAGCTTTCTGCAAATTGACCTTTCTGTGCTTAGATGCAGGGTGATTTTTGAAAGCATTTTTCAGGGGAAAAAAACAATGCATCTTAAATAATATTAGGAAGTAAGTAGCTGTTTTTAATATGAATGGATTTTGAGATTTAAATGAATTATTTCAATGAAAATAACAGAATAATTTTCATTTTTGCTTTTTACATCAAGTTCCTGAAGTGGAGATTTTTTTTCCTTCCTATTGCAGAGTTCCTCATTTTATGAAAAAATTTTGTTTTGGAAATTTGATTTAATTTTTTACTTAAAATTATATCACAAGCAGGCCTATTGGTGAATAACAATGTTAAAACATGTGAATCAGTGGGTAGGTAGGTGTGTGTGTGTGCATGTAATATAAAATATTTGTTAAAAAAGTAAAGAAAGATAAAAATGGTAAAATTGTTTAAAATAAAATATAGAGCCTTGAATAGTAAATATTTCTTCTCTCTTACATCCCTACAATTTTAACATAAATGGGTTCTTCCTTTACCACCTGAAGATAACAAAAAAAAAATCAACTGAAAGCTGTTGTAAAGGAGTATGTATGTATATATGTGTATATATATATATATATATATATATATATTATAATACTCTGTTAAATTCTAACATTGAGTTCTCATTGGATTACAATCCCCTGTGGAATTAACCTTATAAAGTACCAAGAATACTACTTATATATATATACACACACACACACAAAGATTTGTACCGACAGAATAAATTAATAGCTTTAAATAAAACAGACCTCATTATAATTATCCCAACCTGAGGAACCTTTCGATCAACACTTCTTCAAGGGCTTATGTTGGCTTAATTACAAATGGTTAATAAAGGACAAAAAAAACAAAGGGATACTTACAAAACTGGGGGCAAGATGGAATTTGTTTAAAAATAAACTTTAATCAGTAAATGTTAAAATGTAAGGCAGGTGTAAACATACAATTCCACAAGAGTTATATTTGAAACTGCCTTGGCTTGGAAGGAAATGTCAAACTGTAACAGATAAGATTTCGGCATGTGTTTCGTCCGGGTATTTTTCAGTGCAGTTACGTGTTGTTTTTCAGACAAGACCTGTGTTTCCCTCCTTCAGTAAAGATAGGTTGTCCTATTTTCATAGAAATTCCGTTGTTTATAGATTTACATGCCGCTGTGATGCGGTATATATAGGACGAACCAATCTGAGGTTGGAGACGTGGGTTGCACAACACGTCCCCCACAAATATACATTCGGGTAACCCCCTTACACCTATAAGAACAACCCAGGCTGTTCTGGATTCAGCGATTGGCCAACATCTGCTAGACAGCCGGGCATGTACCTCTTTGTATGAGGACAAAATTGGTTTACTGTTCTGCACAGTGCTCGATTGGCCCACCATCTTCGTGTTTTGGAGGGTGTTTGCCTAAAACTCCAGCAGCCAAGCCTGTGAAGGCAGAAAGAGCAATTCATTCACTCCTTACAATTACTGGAGGGTTTGTGAGTGTAACAATTTTTCTTTTTTATTCACTCTTGTGGAATTGTATGTCTACACCTGCCTTACATTTTAACATTTACTGATTAAAGTTTATTTTTAAGCGAATTCCATCTTGTCCCCAGTTTTGTAAGTATCCCTTTGGTTTTTGGTCCTTTATTAACCATTTGTAACTGAGCCAACTTAAGCCCTTGAAGAAGTGTTGACCGAAAGGTTCCTCAGGTTGGGATAATTATAATAACGTCTGTTTTATTTATATATATATATATATATATATATATATATATATTCGCATAGAGTACTGGTGTTAATAAAACAGTGCTCAATATAATATAACAGAGCTATTAAGCATGTATTAATAAATATACATATACTTCTGATTAAAATCTTAAGACCAGATACAAAAGGGTTAAAAGTATATAAAATACTGTATATATATATATATATATATATATATGTGTGTGTGTGTGTGTGTGTGTCATCCACAGACAGATCCACCTCACTGCACCACAGCCCACCAGCATGGCCAGACTCCGATTACCCTTTAACCCAGGATTGAAATCCAACAGAATTGGCATCAGTTGGTGACTCCACCTCTGGGCCACGAGTGTTTGGCAGAAGAAGGCAGATCCCCCAGTGCGTATATCATTTTACATGCCCAATAGCTAGACACACATATACACACATACACATTTTTCAAGAAAAAAAATGAGATCATATTTTACTAATAAACAGAGATACAAAAGTATCAACACTTAAAATATGTCAGGTGTCTTTCAACCAACATTTTTTCAGAACAACAATCATCGGTAAATATTAAAACAGAGTAGCTATTAAGAATAATTCTTATTAGCAACTGGATTTAAAATGTAAAACTAAGGTGGGAGGGATTATATACACCACTGAATAATGGTTTCACCAAAGAGGGCCAATTTATACTTCAATTCTCATATGCACAGGGCAAATCTCTGCATATTAATAATAACAGACTCAAGAATATCCAAATGGAATATGTTCTATGCCCTGAGCAATTCAGAGAAGAAGTCAAGAGAATAATTTGTCCTACAAGCAACACAATTTAATAAAGGCTCACAGATTGCAGAGGTATGTGTCTGCAAACACCCAGATGTCACTGGCTCATATCTACTGGGTAATGTTTGTCATACTTTATCTTTTTTTGATAGAATTCGATTTTCTAAATATCTGTTGAGTGGTGACGTGTTTGTTGGTAACAGAAACAAAACTAGAAATTTGGCTTATTTAAATTTCTTGATCAAAAAAAAAAAAAAAAAAATTGGTTTGGATGTCACCACAGATAGACATCATTAATTTGTCTAATAAGGAGTTGTCAGACTCTGATAAGGTTGTTTTGTTCTGGGGTTTTGGATTTTTGTATTCCCCCTAGGTAAGGAAGTTGAGGTATTTAGTAATTTTGAAATGCTCTTTTCTCAGTTATCAAAACATCTACCTCATTCTGAAGAACAATTGCTTCACCTAAAAGCTCTGTTAAAAGACTTAGCATATTGTTTGGTTAATTCTCCTATTGATTCTCTCGGGTTTATTTGGCAGAGGAATCCTTTCCAAATAGCTAAGCTGTTAAAGACCGATACCAATATTTATATTACCAGATCTGACAAAAGTGCCAGAGTAGTAATATTAAATTACTCCAATTATGTCAGTAAAATATTATATATTTTAAATGATAACAGTAAATTCCGAAAATTGGGAGACATCAATTATGATGATACCTTAAGAACCAAAATTTGTTTACGGAAAAAACTGTTAGAATTTCATAAAAAAAAAAAAAAAAAATTTCTCACTAAAGAAATTTATTCCTGTAGGTTCCCAACATTCTCCAATGTATGGGTTACCAAAATTTCATAAAGAGGGCGTTCCACTTAGACCCATTTTGTCTATATTGAGTTCAGCCCAACACAGCTTGGCTAAGTGGTTGGTTGGAGTTCTTGATCCAGTGTTAGTATTCTATTTGGAGTATTGTGTGCCTGAATCCTTTCAGTTGGCTGAATATATGCAAAAATTGAAACCCAACTCTGACACTAGGTATTTTGTGTCATTCAATATAACAAGTCTGTTTACGAATGTTCCAATTGGTAAAATAATTGACATTTGTGCCGACTTCTTGTACTGTGGCCCCACAAAGGCTCCATCCTTTCCTGATAGGGATTTTGTTGAGTTGATAGGGATGGCAGTTAAGTCAGTCTCCTTCAGCTTCGACAATCGCATGTATTGATAAGTAGAGGGAGTAGCTATGGGTAGTCCACTGGGTCCTTTGATAGCCAACATTTTTGTTGGCTTCCATGAGAAACACCATTTCAATAAGATTGATAAATCCTATTGTTACTTCCAATATTTTTTTGCCATTTTCCAACATTAGTAAGGCGGAAGAGTTCTTTTCACATTTGAACAATCTCCATCCAACGTTAAAGTATACTATAGAAGTTGAAGAGAACAATAGGTTATCTTTCCTGGATGTCCTAGGCGAAAGAACAGTCTCATGCTTTCTTACTAGTTTACCATAAACCTACTTTCTCTGGACTTTACTTAACTTGGGATTATTTTGCTCCCAGGACCAGGAAAGTTAATCTTATTTGCTATTCTCATCTATCGGGCTCTAATGATATATTCCAAGTGCAAACTTGATGCTGAGCTACAGAAAATTAAACAACTGTTTCTGATGAATGGCTATCCTGAATGTGTGATTACATTGACTATTGAATGAAAACATTAAAATTTTCACTTGCTTGTTGATAAACTACATCTTCTAATTAAATGTAAATGTTTTGCAAATATATTTTGATTAAAGTATTTCATATTTTTTTAAACTTTTTATATCTGATCTTAAAATTTTGACCAGGAGTGTATTATCTATCCCCTTTAACAAAAATTTTATAAAAAAAATAAAATAAAATTTAAAACTATAATTTCATATATAAAATAAAATCATCTGTTTTAAATGCAACATATATTTTTTTAAAATAAAAAGCAGTAATCCCCATATAATATATGAACTATGCCAACATTATGTTAAGCAGATATTAAAATTTAAAATATATAACAGTCAGTCTCGACCCAGCACCTGAACATTGAGTTGTGCATGAAAATCAGAATTGCATTACTAGTGAGTGATAATATTGTATGCATACAATACATAATAGATACAAATACATATAAAAAAAACATATATAATATCTATATATATATATATATATAAAAAATACATATATAATACATATATATATATATATATTAATACAGGTTTCATTGAATAATATAGACAAGTTCTGTCTATTTTGTGTAAGATCCTTTCGTATGATTTGATTAGCTTGGTAGTCTTGTCATGAAAAGACGACAAGAAATCGCAATAATTGTTGATTTTTTTATCAGGTCTGAGCTTTCAGCTTACATAAGCCATTATCAAAGGATGAACATTTAATATACAGTGAACATAGAACATTTAAATTATTAACAGAGTGGAGTTATACAGAGAAAAATAAACAGGTCCATTTTTTTGTGTCACACATGGCTGCAGGCCGAGAAGAAATGGTGGTAGTGGGTTTTTTTTTTTGGTTTTTTTTGAGAGTATAGTGGCATGAGGGAACTGCTACTACTATGGGTGTAGGGAGTAAGTATAATAACTATGATCTCTCCCGTCGATTATAGGCATTGATGTTAGTGGAGGTGACAAAATTTATTTTATTTAGGCCAGATTTAAAATGTATGATGTAGATAACTTCTAGAATTTTAAGTTTTCGTTTATTATTTTCTTATCTAAGTATATATGTATTTTTAACAAGTGTTTTTCTAAGAAGTGTGTGTTAATAGCCATGGTGTTTTAAATGTTGGAATATTTTAGAATTTTCATTTAAGTGTAATGTAAGCCTCCGCGAAAGCGAGTTAGTAGTATGTCCAATGTAGGTATTATTTAGTTTGTTAGAGATACATTCTCGAAAGGGGCATTTAAATTTATACACTACATTGTTTTTTTGCAAATCGCTAACGGTGGGGGAGGAGTCGTTGCGGACGATTGAGTTGGATGTTGTGGATTTAGCATAATATATGATAAATTTAATTCTTTTGTTGGGGTCTGTCAGAGAGATATTAGTGTTTATGAGTTTTTTTAGGATATTTTCGTCTAGTTGGTAGTTGGTGTGCATTTGGCTACGATATAAGAGAGTGATATATATTTGGGATTGATTGGGCTATTACCATGTGTTGTTTTTTTCGTGTTAAGGTTTTTAAGGAAATGTCGTATTTGTTCATCAACTATGTAGTTAGGAAAATTATTGTTGATGAGTGTCTGTTTTATGTTTTTTACTTCACCCTGGAAGATGTGTTTTGTAGACGAATTGGTTTTTTCACGATGTAGTAGATTTTTTATGATTGCTAATTTGTAATAGTGGGGGCATTCGCTAATATAATTAAGTGTGGAGGGATTTTTGTTAGTGGGTTTTTTATATGGTGAGATAGTGAACTTATTGCCATTAGTGTTGATTAGTATATCGAGGAAAGGAATTTTGTTGTCATTGCTGAGTTCATAGGTGAATTTTAGGACTGAGTTATCCTGAAACTGTTTTTCCATATATAACACATAATAATACCTACACTACCAACCATAAGTTTGGGACCACGTAGATTTATTTTTTAAGAGAAAGAAATAACAAATTTTATGTAATATTATATGTATTTATAAGAAAAAATATAGATATATCTCATTGTTGCTCACAATTGTACAATAATTAAAACCAAAATTAACAGAGTAATTTCAAATTTAATTAAAGTTAATTAATATTTTTATTTCATCAAAAGAAACCACCACGAGCCTTTATTACTGCAGAGCAAATCCTTGGCATTCTTTCTAATAACTTATAAAAATAAGTTGGTGAAAGTGATTTTCAAGCATCCTGCCAGCATTTAAACAACATTTGTTCATTTTTTGGAAGTTCATTTCAAACTGTACGATCAATTTCATCCCTTATTCTCCTTCTTTAATAGTAGTTTCTTAACTGCTACACAGCCTTTAAGCCCAGCAGAATGAAGTCGTCTCTTAACAGTGGTAACAGATACTGGATGTTGCCGAGTAGAATTAATTTCACTTGTTAATTCCAGAGTAGTTTTTCTTCTATTCCTCTTGCTAGATATGATCAAGTGCTTATCCTCTACAATAGATGTTACTCTGGGCCTACCAGATCTTTTTCTGTCAAAGTTTAACGAAGTCGTTGAAGGCAATAATGCACAACATTTTTTGATAGGCATAATTGTTTAGCAATAACACATTCAGAATATCCTTTCGAAAGAATTTCAAACTGAGCTCTTTTTTCAATGCTAATCTGTTTGTTCCTTACCATTTATACTGGAGAAAAAAATGGTTTAATAAAATAAATTATACCGTAATTATAATGTCTGAATAAATCTGAATTTTCAGCAAAATCTTGATCAAAATAAGAGAGGTCATATAGCAAACTGAGTAAATGTTTACTTTAAAGTTGAAAAGAATACTTTTCATTACTTGACATCTGCATAAGAATAACAAAATATACAAACTCAGCGAATTTGATTCTGCTAAAAATGCTTAGGTGGTCCGAAACTTATGGTCGGTAGTGTATGTAAACACAATATATATATATATATATATATATATAATACCAACACACAAACATATAATACCTACACACACACAAACATATAATACCTACACACACACAAACATATAATACCTACACACACACACACACACACACAAACACATAATACCTACACACACACACACAAACACATAATACCTACACACACACACACAAACATATAATACCTACACACACACACACACAAACATATAATACCTACACACACACAAACATATAATACCTACACACACACACAAACAAATATAATAATACCACACACACACACATAATACCTACACACACAAACACATAATACCTACACACACAAACACATAATACCTACACACACAAACACATAATACCTACACACACAAACACATAATACCTACACACACAAACACATAATACCTACACACACAAACACATAATACCTACACACACAAACATAATATCCTACACACACAAACATAATATCTACACACACAAACATACACACACAATATCTACACTCACACATATATAAAGCACATATATATAATACCTACACACACATATATAAACACATATATATAATACCCATAAACATATATATAAACTCATTACACATTATATATATATATATAAAAACATATAATACCAACACACGCACATATATATATATATATATAAACAGATATTTATCATACCTACACACATACACACATATATATATATAAATACATTATTTATATATATATATATATAATGCATATAATACATACACATTTAATATATATATATATATATAGTATATATGCGAACATTTGATATATTATACATACACACATATATTTCAATAGAAATTTTCTAAATATATATTTAAAAGTGAAATAACTGCCCTTTTTCAACAGTGGCATTTGGGTATTCACATTCACTCTCAATTCTAATGTCAAAAGACTTCCATTTTCTTTAGCCATCAGAGTGAGAGAGAGAGAGATCCAACAAGTTTTCATTTCAATATAATCAACAATCAGGCCCAGCCAAACTGCTTCTTACTTATGTTACTGAATTACGAGTGATTTTCAGATAATCTAGTCCCAAGGTTTTGCCAAACTCAGATAATCAGTTTTTATATTGATAAATGTGTATTGCCTAAAGATAACACAATTACTATCATTTATATAACAGAGTTGAAAAATAAATCAAGAGACATATTAGAAGTGGGCAAATTCTTGCCAACAGAATATTCAAGATTTAGAATTCGGAGAAATTTAAGTGCATTAAATACAAAAATCTAAGCTATGTAATAAGATTATTGACATTAAGAGCCAATTCATGCATGCTATTTATATAAAAAAGTCAACACATTATATCATTAAATTGTGTTTCTAAATAGGTCTTCTTCAACCCTGTAGATTCCCTGTGGTATTTAAGATCACAGCCTCACCAGGTTAGGTTTTGTTGATGTGATTTCTGTAGCAAGTATGTTTCTTCACAGGATGATGTTGTCAGACTCACACAAACTGGTTTTGATTTCAGAGTTGTCCTTCTGCTAGACTGTTGGCCAACCAAAGCTAGAGAGCCTGGTTTACCCTACTGCTTAGAGCCAGGAGAAGAGATGCATATGTACTTTTTCAAGGGTAGTTCTACTTCAATTTCAACATGCCAATTTCACTTTCAGCAATGATAGCGGTTACTCTATGCACATACTCAGAGAGAAAAGGTTCATTAGAATATTTAAGGAGCATTGTATATGATTATAATTTAATAGATAAATATTTTGAATAATAATAATAATAATGATGATGATGATGTGTTAACCCCAAATACAAATTATGTAATTATGTGATCAATATCAAGAAACAATTGACTTGTATCAGGCAGTACAGTAATACAACAAGTATTTTTGTAAATAATATCTTTATACAAGGGAAAGAACATATGTTAACCATGTAAACTCCTCTGTGGAGTATAAGGACACAGCCTCATATTCATCAGGCGGAGTGTTGCTAATTTTGGTTTCAACAGTAACTTGGTTTCTACAAGTGGAGTTGCTAACTCTACACCAAACAGGTTTTGAATTTAGAGTTGATTTATTAAACTGGTTGACAGCCTGATCAAGAGAGCTGAGTCAGCTTTACAATTTAAGCTCTAGCTGGGGGAAAGAAGAAATAGATTCATACCATTCCCCAATGATATTTGTGTGAAAGTAAGTGCAAAAGCATTGACTGGAGTTTGAATTCAGCATACTGGTATCTGAATATAAAGCAGACACTGTATAGTTATGTATGGAAAAAATATAAATTTTTATATATCAAGAACAATTTTTTAAAAAATCTGACAAAGTGGAAAAGTTTTCGTGCAATGTGTTTAATTCTTTAAGACTTTATCAGACTAAAGTAATGTTTACAGTATTTACATTATTCGGATTGTTGTCCTCATTTGTACAACCTTTCGGCCATTGTACACTCCAGCCTTCTTCAGGTGCTAGAAATTTCAAACCGAACCCTTTATAACAATCACTGAGGTATATCATTTTCATTCCTTGCATAGTAGTAATGCCACAATTGGAAGTCATGAGTTATCTCCCTCTAATCCTGCAAGTTACTTGTTCACCACTGCTGTAGCCTAGTATTGAACTCACAACTCTTTGGATCAAGTCACAGGAACTAACCAACATCTATGTCCACTGGGCCATGTGTTCTTACAGGGTTAGAAGGAGATAACTCATGACTACCAGAAGAGGCACTACTACGTAAGGAATGGAGTTCATATACCCCAGTGACTGTAATAAAGGGTTTGGTTCGAAATTCCTAGCACCTGAAGAAGGCCAGAGTGTACAACGGTCAAAACGTCGTACAAATGTCAACAAAGATGAGGACAATAATCTGAACAGTGTAAATACTACCTCATCTCAGAAATATAGACAAATACTAAAGTGATGTTTGTGGTGATGCAACTACAAATGCACACCAAGAAAAAGGAATACTGAGAACATGAATTTTTTTTTTTTCAAATATAGTCTTGTCAATTTTATTTATAGTTTTTCTTTGTTTCTATTGCCTTTGTTCTTAAGTATTCCACACTTAATAGAAGATCTGTCAAAAATGGTGAAATGTTGTAAGAATGTAGCCACAAATTTACTGCGGATGATCTAGCAATTAAAGCACTTTCTATGCATTTTCTTCTTAGTGAATTGCTTTCTTTTAACTGAAGTAGCAGTTTTCTTTTTAAATATTAATGTTATCATCAGTCTCATTATAGTGAGCAATCAATGCATTTAGTGTGGTGTTTTGTCAAAGACCCCTCTTATGTTCTTAATGCACCATACGAAAACTTTTCCACTTTGTCATAGATTTTTTCCCTTAAATAGTTATGCATACAATGAGATCTTTTCAAAATTGGCAGATAAAAAATATTGTACAAAATGATACAGATTTTTTCTTGAAAGTATAAAACTGAAACTGCTTGGTAGTTCATGCTACAGTCTTGCTGAAGATAAAATAGTTAAACATCAGTGGCAGACAGTCTAAAAATGTTGGTTCCCAGGAGACAAAAGGGAGCCCACCCACAACTAAAATGCTATCATTTAATTTTCTTAATGAATGAATAAAATTCATCATACATATTGGGGGGAAAAAAAAAGTGTACAATGAAAATTTTTGTGGAAAAAATGTGTATTTATTAGTAATTACAGTCTACATGTACTGTACATATTACTGGTAGTAAATACCATATGTAAATATGTAGACATGGAAGAAAATGAATCAATCAAATATGATTGTATGAATCTGCAAATAATTACTTCTGCATCTAATTCATCTAACGCTCCCTTTTTAATGGACAGCAAAATATATAATTCTAAATTCACCTCAGATAGCAAATTCCTTAACCTTGTCTTTATGATCTTTAGCATTAAAAAATGTTCAACATTTTACTTGAGTAACTGATAATGTGTAAAGTTCTTATTCCTTTTTATTACTAAAACAGTTGTCTTTGTTTCTTTATTGCACTTTTATTTTATATACAGTACTGTGAAAAGTATTAGGACAAGAACTATTTTATCTTTTATGAAGCATATTGACAGAAAATAAACAATTTAGTTAAACTAATTTTATTTGATTTACTCAACAAATGCTTTAACAAGAAAAAAATACTTGTTACAAAATAAATTCAATATTTAGTATAATAGTCTTACTTTGATCACAGCCTTCATTCTGTCAGGCATTGACATCACAAGTTCTTCAATGTATCTAATGGTATCTCCTGCCAAGCAGCTTGTATTTGTTCCCAAAGTGTCTCTTTTTAACTGTAACTTCTTTTTAATACATTTCATTTACACCTAGTTTTAAATAATCGATATTTATTAGCAATTTACTTGGCTTTTCACCCTGTATTTGAATTTCAGTGAGGTTTTTAGGAAAATCACCCCTGTCCTAATATTTTTGCACACTACCAGTAGTGTGCAAAAGCGTTAGGACAGGGGTGATTTTAAACTTTATTTTGATACCTCATAAAAGATAAAATAGTTCTTGTCCCAATACTTTTGCATAGTACTGTAAATAGCCCATTCCATCAGACACCATGGCTTGTCCAATTCCCTTTGGCACAGGATCCAAGATTACTGAAACTAAGGTAAAAATATGGTAGCATTTATTCAAAAATTTTCATTAATAATGGCTATTAGAGTAACTCACTGACTGCTTTAACAATGTCAAAGCATTAAAATTCCCTGAATTCAATTCCCCAACACTCAATAATAAAAATTTGTTAATAATCTCTTAAATAATTGAAATTCATGATTGTCAAATGCTTTGTTGGCTCAAATATTTTCCATAAAATGTATATAAGAGACAGTAAAATAGAATGGAAAATTAGTTTCAGAGAAAACTGAATTCCCCTTTCAGAACATGGGAAATCATGGCTCTCCACTATTTCCTGTCTTTTGTTGCTCTCAATAACACTTACAATTTTTCCAAGCCTCTTTGTCATTCGTGATCCTTATTCTACCTCCAATGCTTTCCGTACACCCTGTGAGTTAAATTATCCACACCTTTTTTCATCAGTCAGTTAAGTGTCATACGTGATACACGTTTGGTCGATCATGTCTCGAAAGAGACATGACTGACTGGCAGATGATTAGGTTGCCATTGCTTTCTGAAGTAGACTGGTTGCCAGCCAAGGCTATAGAACCCAATCTGTCCTTTTATTTAACCCATAACTGAAGGGAAGAGACAGATTAATACCTTTCCCAAGGGTATTTGCACATAAGTGAATGCAAGGAATTCAACTGGAATTCAAACTCAGCTCCCCGGTTTCTCGTTCCGAGCCGATATCCACTGTACCACAATGCACATTTCGTTATCACAATTCTCAAAAATTTCAGCTGCCTCTTTCTGAATGATAGCCGTAGTTTTCTTGTGGTTCCTATTTTCCTTAAAAATTCACCATCGGTTATATTGTCTGTTTGACTTAATAGACATCAGTAGAAGCACATGTATCACCTGATGTCTTTCTTCACCTTTGAGAAGATTATACAACTCTCAATGCCATTTAAGAGATTTACCTTTTTTTATTATTATTATTCCTTTGCAATTTTCTTATCCCTTGATACTTTTAGTTTCTAAAAGGCATCTACGGCTACATGTACACACCTTTGGATTTCCTTCATCCATATAACCCAGATGAAATCAAGCAGCTGTAAAAATCTGACACCCTCAATATTTAGCTCATAATCTGGGCTGTTTCTTTTGCTGTCAACTATGTTTTCTATCTTCTTACCTGGTTAGCCCTTCTTGCTTTTAATTATTTTGTCTAATAAGCATTTCAGTTTCCTTTCAGAGTCTGCCATCAAAACAGTGATATTGGCGCATTATTGAGGTTATGTCAGCTGATAAATCCTAGTATATTTTCTAGTCCTCTTAGGATCACCTCACTGTACAGATTAAATAAATCTATTGAGAAAACACATACTCTGACTAATTTTGTGCAGTCACAAAACATATTCTCTATATACAAGCTGTTTGTTCTCAGTAGTATCTCTATTTCTTGTTTCCAGACCTTCTTCTTCTATGTGCCTTGTCCCTTCAGAACGTAGGCGATCATGGCCTTCCATTTTTCCCTATCCCTGGTGGCTCTGAGTATGCCTTCTCCTGTTACACCATGCAATCCTCGTTCCATCATCCACCTGATTAGGTCCTTCAAATATGTTATCCGTTGCTTTCCCCGGTCTCTTTTTCCCTCTATGTGGCGTGTTAGTATCAGATTCTCCGAGCCCTCCTTCCTCATTGCGTGTCCCAGGAACTTCATCTGTCTCTTTCTGATGCTCAGTATTAATTTCCTTTTTGCTTCCATCATTTTCAAGACCTCATCATTGCTCACATGCTCGATCCATAATATTCGCAGAAAGGAAGGAAATTCTTTAATAATTCAGCAATGACAAACATTTTTTCTTTATCAATGCCTCCAAGCTTGGTAACACATATACTAAGACCTTCAGGGAATATCTTTTAAAGCAACTCATGAAATTATATGCCAAATTTAGAATTTGTTCAGTTGAATTCGTTGCATTCACTTATGCACAAATGCTCTTGGGAAAAGTATTAATCGGTCTCTTCTCTCTCCAGCTATGAGTTAAATAGAAGGACAGAATGGGTTCTATAGCCTTGGTTGGCAACTAGTCTACTGCAGGAAAATCTGCCCAGTCAGTCATGTCTCTTTCGAGACATGGTCACTGAAGCATGTATCATGTATGACTATGACTGACTTAATATGGAGAATAGCATGTAGATCATTCTTAGTCAGCTGAGAAATTTTCAGCAAATATATTAGTTCAAATTGCTACTCAAGTTTCACTCTACCATGATCATCAGGCAACTTCTTGATCACCTGACAATCGTGGCAGCATAAAACTTTGTTTCTGACTCATGATGCCAGTAAAGATATTTACCGTATTCCCCCACTGGTGCGAGATGTGACACAAGGTCTTTTTAAGGTGGGGACTCAAACGCATACAGACAGGCACAGGAACAAAAATTCCTCAGTCTCCTCAACCACCAGTTGAGCTGGCCCCAGTGATGAGCACCTGGTTCACCCTTCTGTTGCAAGACACTGTTCCCCGGGAACAGGCATCTATCAGTGTAATTTTTCTCAGAAGCAACCCTGTTCTCATGGATAGAGCTACAACTGAGCCGCACTCTGTCTTCGAGAACAGAGACGCAACTAAGAAATGATTTGGGTCCCTACAAAAATGTGCCAGGTAATTATAATGATATGATACCAGTAAGTGCCACTGGTCTCTCTTAATAACCCAAACATAGAGCAGTGTCATTGTTTACGTAGGTGTCTGTCTTTTGTTTATTTTCTTAGTCTATGTTTCATTTTCTCATATTGTTTTTTTTCTTGGTTTTTGTTTTGTGTCAGTTTTTCTTTTTATTAAGTTATCTATTGTCCACCTAGCAAACTTTCTGTTGGCTTCATCTATATTGTGTATGTGTATATATATGTGTGTGTGTGTTTTTAATCCAAAAGGATAATCAGGTAAGTAAATCCCAAAAACCCGATCCAAACATATTAATTTCATTAATATTAAAATTGATCAATGTGGAGGGCTCGATTCAAGTATTATATTCTTATTACAGAGCCAAATATAAAAATAAAACAAAAAATTTGATGTTTAAAACTGTTGAATAGCCATTTCTACGAGGACATCCTCGCTTCTTCAGCAATGGCGAAATGAAAGTTTTATTTAATCAAATTCAAATAAAATTTTCATTTCACCGTTGTTGAAGAAGTGAGGATGTCCTCATAGAAAGGGCTATTCAACGGATTTAAACAACGAATTTTTTGTTCTATTTTTATATATATATATATATATATATATATATATATAAAGAGAGAGAGAGAGAGCCTCTCTCATTTTCTTGAAAACTGCCCAGCTCTTTTAGCTTTAATGTTCAGTTCATGTAGAAAAATCCAGTTTATCTGTTCACACAGCATGTAAAATAACCTACATATGAATTTATTGGATGATAGCAATTTTAGCCCAAGAAAAATTCCCTAAACAATATAAGGATATCTGGATCATAACTTTATACAGACTGAATTGGGTATTCTTTTCCAAAATAGTTAAACAGACCATCAATATAAAGTGAGTTTCAATCTCACTATATGTCCCCACATTTGAGTATGTGCCTTTATAAGTTTATTTTAAGATATATCATTTCTCACTATCTACAATTGATATTATAGTATTCTAATGTTTGGCAACACAAATACTAAAGTCTACGGTATCTGCCAGCCAGAAGGTTCAATTCACATATAAGACCTAAGGGAGATTTTTGAATTAACTGGAAGTAGGTCCTGAGTTACCAAATACAGTTATCACATTTTCTAATTTATGAACAAAATACAAGTTTACATGTTAATTATTTAAAACTACCGTCAGGGCATATGTATGAGCTGTGTTTTGAAATAGAAAAGGTATATTGTGTTTATGCTTGGGTTGCCCTATTATATATATATATATATATATATACATATATATATATATATATATACACACACACACACACACACAAATAGAATAGCCTGTATTTCAAAATCTAAAAAAAATCTGAAAACCGAAGCACTTCCAGTTTCAGATATAGGATTCTCAACCTGTTTTAGATAAAAAGGTTTTTTAAGGGTATTATCAACTGCCAGAGTATTTTTTGTGAAATTGAAAGGTATGACAATCAGTGATAAAAATACTGAAAATGAAATAGACAGGTTTTACAACAGACAAGAAAATGTAAAATATCTGAGCAAGTCAAGAGAAATTATCATGAGATGGAAGCCTAATTGCAAAAGCAGAAAAGTAAAGACATAGTAAAATGGTTAATAAGTAGAGACTTTGATTATATATTAAATGCAAAGAAAAACATGTTTATTGGTGCACAAGTACTAACCAATAGTTTAATTTGAAGAATGCCCAAATCACTTATGGATTTGAAAAAGGCCAGAGCAGGAGACATTTGAAAATCAGATAAACTGCAAACCATCAATAAACAATTTAGAAATGCTGTTTTGCACTCTAAATCCTACCCAAGTATGGACAGTGGGAGTGATCCCTTTCCAGTTATAAGCAAACACAGGGTAAAATTACATAAATTAAAAGAAGGTTTAAAAATGTGTCTAACTGTAAACAAACCTTACAGCAACTCCATTTGCAAACAAACATTCACAGTGAAGAACAAAATGAAACTTTGAAAAAGATGAATACCTTAAAGTAAGCATTGATGACAAGTGCAAAGTTATGAAGAAAGAAGGAAAAAGAAAACAGATAAGTAAAATTATCAACTTGACAGAGGGAAAAGAATATACCAAAAACCATGCCAAGTAGATAGGATTAAACAAAACCACCAGAAATAAATGCAAGCAAGCACAATAGGAATGACTGAGATATTTTGAAGAGATCAAAAACTACAGAACATTGTTGTGGCCTTCAATATTTAAAGTTGAATATCTTGTCAATCTATCAAGGGTTATGCTTTCTTTGTGTTTTCTTTATTTCTTGTCTAGGCTGATAAGTGGTGGGATAGAATCTGGGTTGCTTAACAAGTAGACAGTTTGACTTCCTAATGGAATAAGTTAGTCAACCAAGACCATGTGACGTGTTGCCAAGTGTGATTTTTTAAATATATTTTCAATTTCCAGAAAAATCTCAAATAAATTGACTCCTATTGTGTAATTATTAAAAATGAGGCTCACCCAGTACAAGGCCCAGGAGCCACTTGAGATAGAAAGGTACATTAAGATGCAGTTTATACAGATAAGAGAGGAAGATAGCAGTTAACTGAACTTATACAGGTTAAGATTGTAGTGATTGAGAAAACATCCTCTTGGGAGTCTGTTCCACAGAGTGATGGCTTGTGGGAAGAAGCTATTCAAGTAGAACTTCTCACTGACAGAATTCTATGGAGTCCTATTTAACCCATAGCTGGGCTAATCAAAACTGATAAACAGTGATTTCACAGGTAAATATTTTCTTCACATGAGATTTTTGCAATCTTACATACAGTAGTATTAATCATGTAAATGTGCAACATATAAAACCCACTTTAAAAAAATTTACAACAACTAAATTGCTTAGTCCTTTTCACTAAGAAAACAAAATTTTATATTTATTTTATTAATACTTTCATAAATTTTAAGATTTTCAAATTGAACCTTTAACTTGCTTAGGTCAATCTTTAGTAAAAGAACTTTATACTATTATATAAAAAAGGTATTTAGGTATTTTTTTCAGTCAAAACTGGGCCTAATAAATCAATGATTGACAATTCTGAAAATAGCCATAATTTGCTACTCTAGAAAAAGTGACCTTAATAATCATATAGTATCCAATGTACTGACATTATGTATAGGAGCATAAGGTTGAAAAGATCAAACTAAATAGACAAGGAGGTATAATAAGAAAATTAGTGTTAAATAAAGTTTATAGAAAAAAATAACAGTCCAAGTATAAAATTGTAGACAAAAACTGTAAAACAATTTATTGCCCCAGACTTTTTTTTTTAAATCATTTCACCCCAAGCAAGGCATTCCACTGCCACTATTGTGCTTGGGGCTACATAGGGGAAGGTAAAGAGAAAGAGTGGTTAGATATAGGAAATGTCAGAAGTGGGGTGATAGATGAGTATGGATACGGAGGCTGGGGGTTGGGTGGATGGAAAGAGTGTTTGAAAGAATGGAAGCAAGTTAGTGTGTTAGGAGGCATCTATTGACCTTAGATTTAAACTCCTGGAGATTGTAGCCATCGGGGAAGCAGTCATGTGGAAGGGAATTCCACAGTCGGGAAGTGTGAGAAAAGAAACTGTTGGAGTAGAAGTTGCGGTTGCATTTTATCGGTTTCACTGTAAAAGGGTGGGATCTAGTTGCTAATATAGTATCTCGTGCAAATTCGTACCTAGGGAGCACCAGTGATCTAGTAATTTCATTTTTATATTAAAATGCAAGAGTACAACGAAGACTTGTAACAAACAATAATTCAAAATTCTCAGGATACAACATATGGTTATTATAGTTTTACAAAACTATTTTTTTTTTCAAGAATTTTGAATTAACTTCTAAGAACATTTTTTCTTTTGTGAATGAATACCATATAAACAATTTTTTGAGAATAACAATTTTCTGGATACAAGCCCTACTTTTTAACCCATAGCTGAGGGAGGAGATAGATTCATACCCTCCCCAAAGGTATTCATGCCAAAATTAATGTAACAAACCTGGTATTACACTTTTGCATTTGAACTTAGAAATTAAATCAATATAAATCTTTGGTTGAGGAAGTGAATAGAAGTACTGAAATGTCAGCCAATATTTAATAAAAAGTCATTCTTTTTCTTTTCAATTATTTTACAAAACAATTTTGATTGATGATTTAAAATCAATCTATAAAACAACAAAGTCAATAAATCAAAATCTGTGTCTCCTCGGCCTTACCCTCTCTTCTGATCTCAAATGGAACCATTACATCGAATCCATAGCTAAATCCACTGCTAAGAAGGCTGGGTCCACTGTGTCGATCCAGGATGTTTTTTTCCACCTGAATCCATCCTGCACATATACACGTCTACCATTCGACCGTGCATGAAGTACTGCTGCCATTTATGGTCAGACGCCCCTGCCGTTCACCTCAATGTTCTCGACAGGCTCCAAAGGAGAGTCAGTAACGTGATAGGTGCTGACTTGGCGGCTCAACTACAGCCACTTCCCCACCCACGAAATGTGGCCTCCTTTTGTCTGTTCTATAAATACTTTCATGGCTTCTGCTCAGACGAACTCAAGTCACTGGTGCCTCCTCAACAGGTGTTTACTCGTGCAATCAGAATGACAACTGGGTCCCACCCATTCAGTCAGGTTAGCCAAATGCAGACGACAATTCTACTCCTGCAGCTTCTCTCGCACTTCCCACTTGTGGAACTCACTCCCTTATTCTTGCTTTCCTGACGGCTACAACCTCCAGAAATTTAAATGCAATGTCAATACTCATCTACTAACCACTTGACCCTAGCCCTTTCCCCACCCTATATATCCTTCCCTTTCTCCCCACCCTTGAAACTGTCAACATACCTGCATTCTCATCTTTCTATTGCTTCTTTCTAATTGGTTTGTACTCCTCTTCTCTCTCTTCTAATTAATCTTCTTTCAGTTATGTAGCCCCCTGCACATCAGTGGCATTTCCGCCCTGCTCAGGGTGAAATGATTAAAAAAAAAGTTAAGAGTAGAAATTGATGAACATCAGTTCAGGCTGACATTAGCCATGTTGCTTTTTTAGCATAGTCAGTATCAAGTGGTTATTATGTTATTAAAGCTTTAACTCAGTTGAGGAAATTTGAATAGAAACAAGATTGTTAAGAGGTCTACCTATTCAAGTCAAGGACAATAAAGAGAGTTTTGTATCAGATTTTCTTTTTTTTTTTTTTTCAACATTAGGAATTATATACTGATTTGCCCAGTGTTTCCTCTTGGTTGTCATCACAACCACTGCAATAGTGTGATGATAGCAACCAAGACGAAGACAGGATCAAGCAAAACAGATTTGTTTCATATTGACTTCATCATAGTACTTTTCAGAAAATATATATATATATATATATATATATATCTCCAAATGAATAAGGAACAAAGAAAATAATTGCAATGTTCAAAAAATTAATTTAAAACAGTGCTCAATATAAAAATTGAGCAACGAATATTTATTAATTATTACTTTAGAACATGTACAAACTGCTATACAAATTGTACATTTTGTTTTAACATGTCTCATCAGGTAGTTAATAATGATGGTAATAAACATTTTATTGAAAAAAATTAAAAAACAAAACACCACATCCTTTTATTTTTGGAAATCTTTTTGTATGAGGTAAAAAGATATTAAAAAAGAAGGGAAATTTATTATTTTCAATCTATTATATTAAATAAACTTATATCTTCATGTTATGTTTTTAAATATTCTCTAATTTACGTTTTATGAATAATTTCTGTTTGTGTATGTGATTTCATTATTTAGGATTTAGCTTGAAACAATGTAACAATGCCTGTATCTGTCTGCAATTTATTCCTGGCCTAAATTTAAAATTTCTTTTTCTTGGCCGTTTCTGTTGTCTCTCTCCCCTTTCTTCCCTCTATGCATTTTCTCACTTTTACCTTTTTATTTTCCTCTTCACATTCTGCTCATTTTGTATCTTTCCTTTATCTCTTTCTTTCCTTTATAGAACGATATTTTTTTTTTAAATGTCAAAGGATTTAAGCCTAGACACCATGTAACCGATATATCAATCAATATCGATCTACAGTTCACTTCCTGTCTAAATTTGAAATTTCTCTCTTAGCTATTTTGATTGGTTCTTTCCTCTCAATACTTTCTCACTTATTTTCTTTTTTAATTCCTATTTCCTCTGTATTTTCCCCTTTCCTTTGCTTGATTTCTTATCTTTTCTCATCTTTTCTACCCTTCTTTTTTCCTCTCTTTTTTAATATCATACAAAAAGTTTTCCAAAAATAAAAGGAAGTGTTTTTTTTTTAAATCTTTTTCAATAAAACATTTATTACCATTATTATTAACTACCTGATGAGACATTATTCTTTCAATGTCAAAACAAAATGTACAATTTTGTAGTAGTTTGTACATGTTCTAAATATATATGTGCATGCAAAAAAAAACTTAAATTTTTATGTACAAAAACAATTTTAGGAAAATCTATGACAAAGAGTAAATATTTTTTCATGTGACTATCTGGCCTGTTAGTATCAGGTTCT
Organism: Ascarosepion bandense; assembly: GCA_037127315.1. Classification (NCBI taxonomy): domain Eukaryota; kingdom Metazoa; phylum Mollusca; class Cephalopoda; order Sepiida; family Sepiidae; genus Ascarosepion; species Ascarosepion bandense. Next base: position 7,399,551 of record JBBBDQ010001417.1, read on the forward strand.
CCAGGCCCTCCTTCCTCATTGCGTGTCCCAGAAACTTCAGCTGTCTCTTCCTGATGCTCAGTATTAATTTCCTTTTTGTTTCCATCATTTCCAAGACCTCATCATTGCTCACATGCTCGATCCATGAGATTCACAGCATCCTTCTGTAAAACCACATTTCAGTTGCTTCAAGTTTTTTCTTCATCTTTGATGGTATTGTCCAGCACACTGCCATATTGACGGACGGACATCATGTAGCGATCCAGTACTCTCCTAGTTTCTAGCGAAAATTGTCTTGTTTCTTAATACTTTACTCAAGTTCTGGAATGCTTCCTCCGCCATGCCAATTTGCCTTCGGATCTGTGTCGCACTTTCCGTCTTCTGTTATAATGCTTCCCAGGTATTTAAATTTTTGTACCTGCTTGATTCTGGTATCTCCGACCTCTATTTGGCATTTTGGGCTGCCCTTTTTACTGATGACCATGCATTCAGTTTTTGTGCAGTTTATTTCTAGTCCTTTTTTGTTACTTTCTTCTGCTACCTTCTGTAGGAGGTCTTGTAGTTTCCTTTCTGTGTCTGCTATCAGCACTGTATCATCTGCATACCTTAGGTTGTTTAAATTGTGGTCTCCGATTACGAATCCAGGCATAACTTCTAGGGTCCTCAAAATATTCTCACTGTACAGGTTGAACAGATCCAGTGAAAAGACACATCCTTGTCTTACGCCCCTTTCTATCTTTGTATATCTACTCAATTCATTACCTGTCCATATGCAAGCGGTTTGCTGCCAGTAAAGATTCTTTATTACTCTCAAGTCCTTTCCAAATATGTCCAGGCTGCCGAGCATCTCCATCAGTTCTTTGTGGCGTATTTTGTCAAACGTCTTTGCATAATCAATAAAGCACAGGTATAAGTCCTTCTTCATTTGTATTGCCCTTTCGGAGAGCATCCTAATCATAAATATGGCATTCCTTGTTCCCGTGTCTTTAAGGAAACCACACTGTTCTTGTCCTATCTCTGGCCTGATTCTGCTTCTCGCTCTATTCATCAGGATTCAGACAATCAGTTTAGTTATATGGCTCATCAAACTGATGATTCTATGGAGTTCGCACTCGTTTGCTCCTGGCTTCTTAGGTAGTGCTATGAAGATAGACTTGCCGAGATCATATGGTATAACCCCACTATTATATATTTCATTTATTATTTCAGGAATTTTTTCTATACCAAATTCTTCCAGGGCTATCAGCAGCTCTATGACTATGCCGTCTGGTCCCACTGCTTTGTTTTTATTCAGTTTGGCTACTGCAAATGCCGCTTCAGACTTTAATATTTCCGGTCCGTCCTCATCTTTGCGAAATATTGGTTGCTCTCTCTTGTCATGGAAAAGATCTGTTATATATTCTTCCAATTGTTGGAGTATTTCCTCTTTCTCCTACCTAGGAGAAAGAAGTCTCCTGATGAAAATTAAATCTTTCTTACCAATCATACAGCCTTGCACTAATTAGGTTTTAGTTCTCAACTATTTTCACTGTCGCATTCCATTTATATGCTAGTGGTATAATATATGGCTATATTATTTGGTTGGGGGATTTCTTCGGACTTCTTCAGGTGATTGGAATTTCAGCCTGAACTCTTTACTTCATCTACCAAAATAGATTGTCATGCATCTTCCAGATTTTCAGTTTCAGTTATTCCCTTTTAACTCAACTCTCCAAACTATTTGTTCCTCTCTGTCGTGGCAGAGTTTAGTTAAAGGGAAATAAACCGAAATATCTGGAAGAGGCATGGCAGGTGGAACTAGAACAATCTACTCTGGTGAATGAAATAAAGAATTCAGTTTGAAATTTCAATCACCTGAAGAAAGCCAGTGCATACAATGGCTGAAACATTGTGAATATGGCAACAAAGATGAGAACAGTCTAAACAATGTAAATACTGTAAACCAGATTACTTTTTCAGTAATTTCTAACACATTTAAGAATATTACACAGAGCAACCAGCTCTGAGAATATAACACAGAGCAACCAGCTCTGAGTATATAACACAGAGCAACCAGCTCTGAGTATATAACACAGAGCAACCAGCTCTGAGAATTATGAAAACTAGCAATTTACACTTTTTAGACTACTTTCCTTGTTTTTATTGTCACATTCACATCATTTTGGCCATTGTACACTCCAGATCTCTTCAGCTTATATACATTGGAATTTCAATTCAAACCCTTTATTGCATTGGTATTCCAATCTATATCACTTTAAGAAGACGGGAGCATACAACAGATGAAACATCATGACTATGACAACAAAGATGAGGACAACAGTTCGAACAATGTAAATACTGCAAATAATTACAATACCAAATCTCAGAAATATAGACAGATGCTGAAGAAGACTGGAGCATACAATGGCCAAAACGTTGTGAATATGATATAAATGAGAAAAAAGTTCAACCAATGTCAGTCAGTTAAGTACCATACTTGATACACACTTGGGTGATCATGTCTCAAAAGAGACATGACTAACTGGGCAAAAGAATTATCCCAAAGTAGGTTGCCATTGCTTTCTGCGGTAGACTGGTTGCCAGTCAAGGCTACAGAACACAATCTGTCCTATTATTTAACCCATAACTGGAGGGAAGAGACGGATCAATACCTCACCCAAGGGTATTTGTGTGTAAGTGGATGCAAGGAATTCAACTGGAATTCGAACTCGGCTACCCGATTTGTCATTCCGAGTCGGTATCCATTGCACCACAATGCACATCCTTCCAACCAATGTAAACACCATAAATAATTACAGTATTTCAACTCAGAAATATAGACAGATTCTTAAGAATGCTGGAGTATACAACATCCAAAATGTCATCAATATGACCGCAAAGATGAGGCCAATAGTCCATGAATTAAATCCTATCATAATAGGCCATTTGTTAATCATAGATACATTTACTTCTGATTGTAAGTCAACAATAGAAAGGATTATGAAACAAGGTAACCACGCATTTGTTTTACTTTTAAAGACTGTTTCTTAAATTTTTCACCTTCACAATTCACAAATGATGTCATTCAAAATCTACTAAATAGATATTTTTAGAATATTAAAACAAGGTCATAAATTCTCAGCAACTAAGTGATTCAATTAATTTCAGACATAAAATATTTTTTATGGTTTTAAAACTGTTTTACGGTTTTCAAAAGAAACTAAAGTAATGACACTAGTGTTAGTTACGCAGCTTTAATTGCACTTATTGCAAGACTCACATGAACAGAAAGACTTTCACTTTATTTTAGATTTTTGTTTTTATTTTTAGGTAAATTACTCCATTTTCATAAGTTTCTTTAAGTTTACAAAAGATTTTTTTTTTGCAAAACTACAAAGTTTACACCAATATAAAGAATGCATTGATTCCCCCGAAACGACAAGAGCTCAGACGCTTTAAAAGGTTTTACTGATTTTTATTTTACAAAACAAAAAAAAAAAAACAAAGAACATACTTTCTAATAAAAGTCATTCTCTGTTCAATAGCTGATACTTAGAAAAGAAGTATCTGTTCAAGAAGTTTTAAATTTTATGAAATTATGCTTTGAGATTACAACTACAGTTTAATCTTACTGTTACCTATTTAGATATTATTGATAAAATACAAAAAGGAATCTGCAATGTCATTGGTCTAGACATGGCATCTTGGCTTCAGTTACTTTCCCACTGCTGTAATGTAGCTTCCCTCTGCCTTTTCTATAGATGCTTTCACAGTAAGTGTTCTGGTAAGCTTCCTGCTATAGTACCTAGACTTTATGAATTTAAGTGCAATACTAATTTCGATGTGCATTGTGGTGCAGTGGATATCAACTCGGAACAACAAATCAGGGAGCCAAGTTCAAATTCCAGTTGAATTCCTTGCATTCACTTATGCACAAATACCCCTGGGAAAGGTATTAATCTGGCTCTTTTCTCCAGTAATGGATTAAATAATAGGACAGATTGGGTTCTATAGCCGTGGCTGGCAACCAGTCTACCACAGAAAGCAATGGCAACCTACTGCAGGATAATCTTCTGCTGAGTCAGTCAAGTCTTTTTTGACACATGATCACCCAAAGCGTGTATCACGTATGGCACTTAACTGACTGACTAGTTTGGAAGCAAGGTCTTATTTTACCATTGAAATCCCTAAATGTAACACTAAATCCTGTGCTAACAGTTTCTTCTCTTGCTTGTGGAAGTCTCTCCTGGCTTTGTGCTTCTCAGTCAATTTTCATCTTCAAAAATTTAAATGCAATATCAATTATTGTCTCAGTTTGTTCTTTTATTGTGTTTTCTCTCAGTAACCCATTTATGTCTTGGTGGCTCTATTGCCTTGCTTGGAGTGATAAGATTTTTTCAAGTGTTTTTTGTTTTGGACATCACTTCTAAAAATACCATCATTTTTTTTCACTGCAATCAGGTGATAGCAACAACAAAGATGAGGACATTAGTTCATTTGTAAAAAATATAAATAATAATAGGTCCTTATTCTAAAAATTCAAATAAAAATCACAAATTTAAATTATTCAAATTTTAAGAAACCAAATTTTCATAGACATCAGTTGCTTACTCTACACTGTTGCAGATTGCACATCAACATGAGATATTATTCTCATGTTAATTTTTTGAGCTTATTCTTCCATGCTGACTTAAAGCATGTTAGAAAAGAGTGATTGGAGATTTTCCCACAGCAGAGTACTAGTTCTTTCTGCATTAAACTGGTTACCAACCAAAGCTATATAACCCAGTCTGTTCTGCTATTAACCCTCTCCAAGCTGGTTTGGAATTCAGAGCTTTTCCTAGATCGGTTACTATCCAAGACTATAGAATACTGTCCTGCTATTTTCCCTGTAACTGGTGTGTATGGTGGGGGAAGAGATGGATTCATACCATTCCATTAGTGAACATAATGAATTCAACTGGAATTTGAACTCAGCTCTCCAATTCCTCACTCCAAGCTGCTAGCCATTACTCCACTGTTCCTCATATACATTATCCTGCTTAATTAACATTTTTAAGCAATTCTCAAACCCAAGGAGTTCATTAAATAAAAAGTAAAAATCACAAGTAGTTCCTTTCATTGCTGCCCGTTAAAGGATTTTCTGTTTGCCTCTTAACATTTAATGTCATCTTTAACAATCTAACCTCGATACATCTATCTTTATTCATTTCCATCAACTGCAGGGTTTAACTTGAAGGGAATTAAATGATTATCTCACAAACATAGCCAAACCAGCCCAGAGGAACAAGTGCTAGTAAATCCATTATTTTTTTTCTGAAGCCAAGGATTTTCTTGACCCAATAAAACAAAGCTTTCAAGAAAGAATTTCAAAGCAAATAACACACTATCCAACTTGCAAATCTTTTTAAGAGTATGACCTAGTCTCAAAATTTTCATGTCAAGAATTTCAGCACTGATGTCTTACTGCTTCCTGTTTCTAAAATACTGCTGTAATTCTTCTACCTAGAAGACATTTCTAATTTACAAAGAACTATATATATATATATACTTAAGTATAGTGAAAGTCTTTATGGTCAACTTTTATGCAAAAAAATAAAAAATAAAAAATAATAATCTATTGCACTATACACAGGTATTTTTTTTTCTGGAGCATTTAAAATTTATGCCAAAAAATTCAAAGCTTGCACTATGCATAAAATCAGCTTATACACAAGTATATATATATATATATATATATATATATATATATATATATCTCAGCATGCAGTGTGGGTATAGAAGAATCCAAAGGAGTATCCTGTACATACAGTGGTAGAATAACTCTCTAAGAGAGCTCTAAATATATATGTATATAAATACATATAGAGCAAATATAAGAAAAATTAAGTCAGACACGTTATTTCATGGTAAATCAGAAGTATAGGCCTATTTCAGGTGAACCATCATCAGCTTCTGTCTTTATTTTACAAAGGATTTTACACGAATCATACACATACATACATACATGCAAATTAATTGAAACAACTGCTTTAGTTTTCTTTCTTTCACTATACAGTCAGTTTTAGACCCAGTGGAGCGCAGAATGTAATCAGTTTTTATTTTGCCCTCAGATTAGGTCATTTACAGGTGTGTGCAGTAATATGACTATTTTTAGGATGTATGAAATTTGTTTGGCCTTTAAAAATATTGCGTCATCTGTGATTGCATCAAATTTTTATCACACCCGGACACTATTGCCTTGATTGTTGATTAGTTGTCCTACAGCCATTGTCTGCAATAGATGTTACTCCAAGGAAGTGTACAAAGCATGCCTCATGCTGGCAAGCCTTACAGAGAAATTGGATATTGTTGGTGTCAGTCTTTCAATTGTCTGTCATTTCATCAAGGTGAAGAGACAAACTGGAAACACTAGTTCAAAATGTAAAGGAAAATGCAGTCGGAAGAAAAAAAACAACACCAAGGAGCAATGTATACGTGATCAGGGAAAGTGTGAAAGATCCTAGAAAAAAAATTATTCATTTTTGTTTCAATTAATTTGCACAAGGGTGTATATGGTAACTTTTTAAAAATTCTATTCAGGATAGAATAAACTGTAATTAAACTTTTTTCTTAAATTGGAAAATTACAATCATAGAGGTAAATATCAGGAGGGGCATCAAAATCAAGCAGTTATATAAGTTTAATTACCTTGGTAGATTATTAACAGACAATGCAAAGGCACATAGGAATAGTGAAAGGTAACTTTTTGAAACAAAGTAAAGTATTAAAAGGCAGAAATATATTCTGAGAAATAAAGAGAGAAAAAGTGTTGACCTGTTACATAGGATCTAATCTCTTATATGGCAGTGAATTTTGAACGACCAGCGCACAGATAGAGCAAAGAATAGCAAGAACAAAATCTGTGAGCAAGGATGAAATTGAGGAAAACAGGAAGTAGATAGTAATAATAAACACTGCTGATATTTCTGGTACACATGAAGAAAGTGAGTCTGGAGATTTTAACTCACAATAAATTGTGAAAACAAGAGAAGCAGATGGAAAATGCAAGTAGCCTACTTAAATTTGCTTTAGTCCTGTGATTCTAACTTTTCTTCTCTGGGCTGCATTTTCAGAATGAAAATTTGTTTGCTTTACAAATTTTATGTGATAAAAAGTACAATTAAAAATTAAAAGGGAGATAATCAGATTCAAAGGCAGAACATTATCATTGATAACTCTCTTCTTCAATTTGCAGATCCTAGTTCCTATATTCTTTAATGCAAAAAATATCACAATAATAAAATCAGCCAATAATTATTTATAACTATATAGACTGGGACTCATGCATACAATTACAAGTAATCCATAATAATATCTTAAATCTTTAAATCATATCTATTTTTGTTCTATCAGGATATGACATATAAAAGAATCTGTATTTGTGTAGCCTCGAAAAGTTCTTTGAATAATAAACTTCTAACATCATTAAGCATACTCATAACTTTACAAACTGATAATTTATCCTTTTGTTGTAGGATACAAATTATGCTGTATCTTGTATGCACATCTACAAGATAATTCTCACATAAACATAATAACTAAATATAACAGACAATACAGTAATTAATATAAAGTTCTACGCCTCTTTTAGAAAGGGTCGTTGTTGATTTTTGTTGTTTTTTTTTAACGATCTATTTTGGGAAACATAAAAAATATAAAACACAGTAAATATACTCTTATCATTTTTAACTATTATTCTCATCTTGACTATTCTAGACATTAATGTTTCAGTCACATACCTTCTGTCCATCTTCAGATATCAATTGTTTGGCTGACACAGGATACTGGTTGATTATATCTTATTTTGTTCCTGCAATGCCAGTTATTGTTGGTTTTTTTTCTTGCTGAACTAGTAACTACTACGTAACTCTGAGATTAAACACACAACCACTAATTGACAGTAATATGTATAACCAAGTCCAATATCCACCATGCCACTTTTCAAAGGTCATTAGTGGTATATTTTGGAAGCCTTTTATATGCAATGTCAGGTGGTTTCAACGTTTGGTTATGACAACAGGTTTGCATCACTTTTCATAATTTAGTATTTCATTTTAGAGATGAGTAATTAACAATATTTTTTTATTATTTTTAACTATTTTCATCTTGGTTGATTTTGATGTTATTAGAGATGTTTCAGTCAAGTACCCTCTCTGCCAACATCTTATGTCCATTGTTTGGATAATATAAGATGCATGTTAACTGTATTGTTTGTTCCTATGATGCTATGTTCATTCCTGCTGATTAGGAATTACTTCAGAAATCAGTGAGTGCATCTACGATTAGCAAAGAAGTCAGTTGGTGTAATTATTTTGTCATATCAAAAATGCAATCCTGGTTATTTGTGTACATTTTGTATTAATCCCTTCAAAAGGGCATAAATCCATATATTTTATTCCTAGCTACCAAACTGTGAACTGATATTAGAAAAATCAGAAATAAAAAAACTGTACCAAAACACAGAAACATTATTTGAGGACTTTCAGTAGCAACAACTAAAATGGATAGCACATGTAACTCAAACAGAAACTAATAACATAATCAAAATGTTGATACTTCACACTACTTCAAACAAAAGGTTAGGAAGGTAACCTCCATCAATATTGGAATGAGAAATAACAGTGGACATGAGATACCTATTTTCCTGAAATGTTTTTTTAAGAGAAATGTTTTATAAATTTCAACCGATAACATCACCGGGTGCTCAGTTAATGACTTTGTAGAGAAATAGTTAATATTACCATTACAGGTGAAATAGGATAAACTAGTTCCTTCAGTTTGGATAAGACAATTCAAAACCAGATTAAAGATCCGGCCCGAGCTACACCCATCGCTACCCCATTGATCAGACAATAGATTTCAAAATGCATGTATATTTAGCAACATATTTTTAGCAGCATGGGAGTAAAGCCATTCTATAATAACTGTTGCTAGTAAAATACAAATCAGTATTTACATTATTCGAGCTATGGTCCTCATCTTTGTTGCCATTTGTACGATGTTTCAGCCATTGTATGCTCCAGCCTTCTTCAGGTGCTAGGAATTTCGAATCGAACACTTTATTTTAATCACTCATTAAGGGATGATATACCCCAGTGATTGTAATAAAGGTTTTGGTTCGAAATTCCTAGCACCTGAAGAAGGCTAGAGCATGCAACAACCGAAACATTGTACAAATGGCAAAACAAAGATGAGGACAATAGTCCAAATAATGTAAATACTGTAAATACTACCACATCTCAAAAATATAGACAAATACTAAATACAAATCTATCAGTCCAAAACATGTTATTTCATTGAAAATAAGGTTGCATTAAAACAGACAAGCAGCTGAAGTAGAAAGACCGAATATTTGATGGTTTCATTGAAAGAATAGACAAAAAAATATAAATAAATAAAAGACATTTGTATATATGCCTATTTTTTTTAAAGTTTAATATGCTTAGCTAACCTCAATGAGATTCAAAATTAGCATCTCTTCAAATAAATGACATTAACAAATTCAATAGTCATCATCAGTCAAAGAGATTTTATTTATTTATTTTACTTTCATGCTCATTGGAAGAGGAAGTGTCTCCCTAGCATGATTCACTATGGATTTTGGGCAACAACTATGAGGCAGATCCTTCCAGTTAAAGAAATCTTATGATTTTATGGCCTGACAAATGTTATTCTCTCCTAACAAGTGCACTCAAAAATGCACAGAGCAAAGGTATTTAACTCCCAGAAGTATTTCCCAGAGCAAGCAGCTCAATTTATTACTGTCAGTGTTCATTGATGGAAGTTATCCCCTTAAAGTTACTTTGAGGTTTCTGAGTCACCTTTTTTTTTTTTTATTGCCTAATGAAGATCTGCTAAAACCGCCAAACAGAAGCTGATAGAGAAATGGGATTTTAGGAGCAGGTTGCAGGTTTAATAAAAGTGCCATTTGCTGGAATCCACTTTTTGATAGAGTGAAGAGGTAAAGAAGTAGAATTTAAGAGAAAATATATTGTATAAAGATGAGATTTAGTTTTTAATTCATTCACCAAATTTCTTGCAAAGATCTGCTTGAATGCTTAATTTACTAATATATAAGCGAGAGAGGTGGAAAAATAGAGAATAACAAGGGGGAGACAAACAAAGAGACAGAAAAAAGGAGACACACAAAAAGATGGAGAGAAAAAAGGCGAGACATAAAAAGAGACGATATGAAGGAAGAGAGAAAAAGAGTACGAGATGTGAAGAGAGAGAGAGAGCGAGAGGGCGTGAAAGAGAGAGAGAGAGAGCGAGAGACGTGAAGAGAAAGAGAGAGAGAGCGAGAGAGAGACAGAAAGAGAGAGAGAGAAAACGGGAAAGCGTGAACAGAGAGAGAGAGAAAAAGGGGGAGACGTGAACAGAGAGAGAGAGAGAAAGAGGCAGAGAGAGAGAGAAAAGGGAGACACAGAGAGAGAGAGAGAGAAAGAGAGACACGAAAGAGAGAGAGAGAAAAGGGAGACACGAAAGAGAGAGAGAGAGAGGAGACACGAAGAGAGAGAGAGAGAGAGAGAGAGAAAAGGGGGGAGACACAGAGAGAGAGAGAGAAAGAGAGACACGAAGAGAGAGAGAGAAAAAGGAGAGAGAGAGAGAGAGAGAAAGGGAGACAGAAAGAGAGAGAGAAAGGGAGACACAGAGAGAGAGAGAGAAAGGGAGACACAGAGAGAGAGAGAGAAAAGGGAGACACAGAGAGAGAGAGAGAAAGAGAGGGGCAGAGAGAGAGAAAGGGAGAGAGAGAGAGAGAGAGAAAGAGAGACAGAAAGAGAGAGAGAGAGAAAAAGGGAGACACGAAGAGAGAGAGAGAGAGAAAGAGAGACACGAAAGAGAGAGAGAGAGAAAGAGAGCGAGAGAAAGAGACACGAGAGAGAGAGAGAGAGAAAGAGACACGGGGAGAGAGAGAGAAAGGGAGACACGAAAGAGAGAGAGAGAGACACGAAGAGAGAGAGAGAGGGAGGCAGAGAGAAAAAGGGAGACACAGAGAGAGAGAGAAAGGGGCAGAGAGAGAGAGAGAAAGGGAGACAGAAAGAGAGAGAGAGAGAGAAAGGGAGGGAGACACGAAGAGAGAGAGAGAGAGAGAGAAAAGGGAGACAGAGAGAGAGAGAGAAAGGGAGACACAGAAAGGGAGAGACACGAAGAGAGAGAAAAAGGGAGACACAGAGAGAGAGAGACACAAACAGAGAGAGAGAAAAAGGGGGGGGGGGGGCAAACAGAGAGAAAAAAGGGGGAGACACAAACAGAGAGAAAAAAGGGAGACACAAACAGAGAGAGAGAAAAAGGGAGACACAAACAGAGAGAGAGAAAAAGGGAGACACAAACAGAGAGAGAAAAAGAGAGACACAAACAGAGAGAGAAAAAAGGGAGACACAAACAGAGAAAAAAGGGAGACACAAACAGAGAGAGAAAAAGGGAGACACAAACAGAGAGAAAGAGACACAGAGAGAGAAAGAGACACAAAGAGAGAGAGAAAAAGGGGGAGACACAGAAAGAGAGAGAGAGAGAGAAAAAGGGAGACACAGAGAGAGAGAGAGAGAGAAAGGGAGACACAGAGAGAGAGAGAAAGGGAGGCAGAGAGAGAGAGAGAAAGAGACACGAAAGAGAGAGAGAGAAAAAGGGAGAGGCAGAGAGAGAGAGAAAAGGGGGAGACACGAAAGAGAGAGAGAAAGGGAGACACAGAGAGAGAGAGAGAGAAAGGGAGAGACACGAAAGAGAGAGAGAGAGAAAGGGAGACACGAAGAGAGAGAGAAAGAGAGACAGCGAGAGAGAGAGAGAGAGAGAAAGAGACACAGAGAGAGAGAGAGAAAAGGGAGACACAGAGAGAGAGAGAAAGAGAGCACGAAAGAGAGAGAGAGAAAGGGAGGCACGAAGAGAGAGAGAGAAAGAGGGAGACACAGAAAGAGAGAGAGAGAAAGGGAGACACGAAAGAGAGAGAGAGAAAGGGAGGGAGCACGAAGGAGAGAGAAAAAGGGGGGAGACACAAACAGAGAGAAAAAGGGGGAGACACAAACAGAGAGAGAAAAAGGGAGACACAGAGAGAGAAAAAGGGAGACACAGAGAGAAAAAGGGAGACACAAAGAGAGAAAAAAGGGAGACACAAAGAGAGAGAGAGAAAAAGGGAAACACAAAGAGAGAGAAAAAGGGGGAAACACAAAGAGAGAGAGAGAGAAAAAGGAAACACAAAGAGAGAGAAAAAGGGGGAAACACAAAGAGAGAGAGAAAAAGGGAGACACAAAGAGAAAGAGAAAAAGGGAGACATGAAGAGAGAGAGAGAGAAAAAGGGGGAGGGACACGGGGACGAAGAGAGAGAGAAAAAGAAAAAGAGGGAGACACGAAAGAGAGAGAGAAAAAGAGAAAAAGGGGGAGACACGAATAGAGAGAGAAAAAGGGGGAGACACGAATAGAGAGAGAGAGAGACACGAATAGAGAGAGAGAGAGAGACACGAATAGAGAGAGAGAGAGAGAGACACGAATAGAGAGAGAGAGAGACTGTTTGTGTCTCCCCCCACTTCTCTCTCTCTCTCTGTCTCTGTCTCTCTCTCTGTCTCCCCCTCTCTCTCTTTTCATGTCTCTCTCTCTCTTTTCATAAGGGGGAGACATGAAAAGAGAGAGAAAAGGGGGAGACATGAAAAGAGAGAGAAAAGGGGGAGACATGAAAAGAGAGAGAAAAGGGGGAGACATGAAAAGAGAGAGAAAAGGGGGAGACATGAAAAGAGAGAGAAAAGGGAGACATAAAGAAAGAGAGAGAAAAGGGGGAGACATGAAGAGAGAAAAGGGGGAGACATGAAGAGAGAGAAAAGGGGGCAGAAGAAGAGAGAGAGAAAAGGGGGAGACATGAATAGAGAAAGAAAAAAGGTGGAGACATGAATAGAGAAAGAAAAAAGGTGGAGACATGAATAGAGAAAGAAAAAAGGTGGAGACATGAATAGAGAAAGAAAAAAGGTGGAGACATGAATAAAGAGATAAGGGGGAGACATGAATAAAGAGATAAGGGGGAGACATGAAAAGAGAGGGAGAGAGGCAGTCAAAATTGATAATAAAAATATGCCAAACATGAATAAGAATTTATTTTTGATAGTAATGACACATCAAATTTATAGCCTCACCTTTTTTACCTAAACAGCAGTCAGTTTGTCCAGGAGACATTTTAAAAAACTGGCATTTTTAAGCTATTCAAAATTATACATTCAAAATTCATGATCAATTATGCTTTCAAAAATAAAATAAATGATATTTTGCAGTAAATCATGTCAATATTAATTAACATCTTTGTCTTCATAAGGAATCACAAGAAAATGTTTTTTGCGTTAAACTATTGCGCCATTAAAAACAAATTCTAATAAAATATTTGCATTGATATACATGAGAAATATCAGTGTGATTTACATAATGTATTGTAGATGTGGCACAAGGTTGTAAGTATGGATAATTTAGTGAGTACTGAACTCACTACTTAAATCAGTAATGTAGCAAAACATGCCTACTAATCATTAAACCACATCAAAGTACATAGTGAGAAACTATGGAAACTTCAAATTAGCAGCTTATACAAATGTTTATCGCTGAAGAAACTTAAAGACAGCATAGAATTTTTTTAGAGAAGTGATGGTAGTGATTATACTGCCATCACGTGCCTAAAAAATCCAGCAAGTTAGCAGCTTAAGACAAGAATTCAGTAAATCGAATTTACAAAGTTACATTCATTTGCATACAAATACTTTTTTTTTAATCATATCACCCCGAGCAAGGCGGTAATGCCACTGATGCACAGGGGGCTACATAAGAGTGAAAAGATTAGAAAAGAGAAAGCCGAAAACCACATCCTAAACAGGGAATAAGGGATGAGCCTCTTCACCTGCTCAATAGACGTGGATAGAGTGTGAACCGGTCGATAGTTTGGTCTATCTACTCCAATTAAAAATAAATAAATTAAATAAAAAAAGAAAGCTTAGGTTGGTGACTTGCTAAGTTTTAACTTAGCTAAAGTCCAGTCAAAGAAATTTCTACTAAAAAACAAAATCAATCCTTCAATTAGGCATGAAAAGTTTAAAATTAAGCAAAAATAACAAAAAATGGCTTACTTTTAACAATATTCAAGACAGTTGATTCCATCCCAGAACACACATTGTTTCTGCCAGTGAGTTGAAAAAAAATAATTTTTTTAACTTTTTGGCCAGAAAGTGGGCTAGGGAGGGTCAATTAAATCGCCAGTGTGACCTATACACCAAGGTAACTAAAATACAGCCGGCAAAGAAAAAAAAGAAGGAGACTGACAGAGGACTAGGAAAAAAAATAAAATGAATCCATTTTTTCTCCTCCCACTACTAGCGATAGGTTAATTAGCAGAGTAGTCATGATTGGCAGCCAGACTAGGAGAAAAACAATTCTAAATTCAAAACAGTATGCAGCCATAGAAAAGATTTTACAGTTCACAATTGCTTCACAGCTTTGTGGATTATGACCTTGACTGTCGTCAATAAAGTAGTTAGGTACCTCAAAGTAAGCAAACCATTCAACAAATTGACCAACTGATAGAGATGCAACAGTGTGTCATAAATATGCAAATGTTAACAAGGATTAATGTACTAGCATAAGGACCATTATTTTTCTAGATCCTGTATGTAAACATTCTTTAAGCTTTTTCAAAATAAAACAAACGTATGACTGTAAATTAAAACATAAAAAGTATTAATTGCCACATATTATCTAAGCCTCCGGCAAGAAAATATCCAATTTTATTTGGAGGCATATAAACAGTGCAATAAATGCTGGTATGTCAATATACATGACCAAGGATCATGTGTGTTCAGAATGACATCATTTTAACCAGTTAGTATTGCTCTAGCAACAATATAGCCTTAGATCAAAACCACAAAATGAAAACAGCACAGTTTATGACAAGTGGCATTCAAGATCACTAGCCCCACTTGCACTACAATAAGGTCAGTCAGTTAAGTGCCATACATGAAACACGCTTGGGCGATCATGTCTCGAAAGAGACGTGACTGACTGGGCAGAAGATTATCCCGCAGTAGGTTGCCATTGCTTTCTGCGGTAGACTGGTTGCCAGCCAAGGCTATAAAACCCAATCTGTCCTGTTATTTAATCCATAACTGGAAGGAAGAGACGGATTAATACCTTTCCCAAGAGTATTTGTGTGTAAGTGAATGCAATGAATTCAACTGGAATTCGAACTCGACTACCCGATTTCTCGTTACAAGCCGATATCCACTGCACCACAACGCACAATAAGGTACTCAGTCTTATTTTCCAGAGAGAGCAAATACTTAAATGTAAATAAAAAAGTTATTTCATAAATTTAAGAAAAAAAAAAAAAAAAAAAAAAAAAAAAAAAAAAAAGACTGTGTCAAGAGATTTTTCTAAAAATTTACAAAGTAATCAAGGTTTAAGTTTACAATTTTAAAAGTACTTTTATTTTAGAAATGATGAACTAGTATCTAGGTCAAAAAGAGATCGACCGCAGTTAAGATTGAAGTCCATTTAAACTGTGGAGTTATGGCAGAATAATGAATAGTGGCTCAGACAGAGGAATCAGAGAGCTGAGTTTGAATTTTAGTTGAATTCATTACATTCACTTATTATATCCTAAATTTTTTTTTAGTCAGGTGCCATATGGGATACACGCTTTGGGCGATCATGTCTCGAAAGTGACATGACTGACTAAGCAGCAGATTATCCCACAGTAGTTTGCCTTTGCTTTCTGCAGTAGACTGGTTGCCAGCCAAAGCTATAGAATCCAATCCAATCTGTCCTGTTATTTAACCCATAGCTGGAGGGAGAGATGGATTAATACCTTTCACAAGGGTATTTGTGTGTAAATGAATACAAGGACTTCAACAGGAATTAAAACTTGGCTCTCCGCGTTGTCGTTCAGAGTCAATACCCACTGCACCACAACGCACATCCGTATATCCTAATACCCTTGAAAAAAGTGTGAATCCATCTCTTCAAACCCCAGCTTTAGGTAAACAGCAGGGCAAACTGGGTTCTATATCCCTGATGGGCAACCAGTTTACTGCAGTAAGAACTGGAAACCTACCATGGAAAAATCTCCACATGTGGTTGGGGACAGCTTGTGGAGCAAAAAAAAAAAAAAGTCCCATTATTCTTCTAGGGAAGAAGCCAGCTCAACCAACCCAGGTTGAATTCCATCACATTTTTGGAATTCTATGATCTTTTCCCCTTAGATACATCAGTCAGTCAGTCAAGTGCCATACATGATACACACTAGGGGGATCATGTCTTTTTCAAGACATGACTGACTGGGCAGAAGATTATCCCGGAGTAGGTTGCCATTACTATATGCAGTAGATTGGTTGCCAGCCAACACTATAGAAGCCAATCTGTCTTGTTATTTAACCCATAAGTGGAGGGAAAAGATATATTAATACCTTTCCGAAGAGTATTTGCACATAAGTGAATGCAAGGAATTCAACTGGAATTTGAACTCGGCTCCCTGATTTGTCATTCAGAGCTGATATCCAATGCACCACAACGCACATCTTTAGATACATACAGTTTCTGAATTCAAAGTTCTTTTAGACTGGTTGTCAACTAAGGCTAATGAACAAAATCAAGGTGATACTTGAATGATTAAACGTTTAAATTTACGGTTCAGGTTACTTTGTGGTAAGGTGTTGATTTTCTTTACTGTCAATGAAACTTTTATCTATTGAGTCTATAAAAGGAGATTTCCTATCTGTAAAATGATACCTGTATTCCTGGGCAGGGAGATTCTCTACGATCTCACCCATGATGGAGGAACAGTACATATTGTTCCCAGGAAGTGTAAGCTAAATATACAAGATATACAAGTCCCTTACAAGCTTACTGGTATTGACCGTCTACTTCATACAATGCAATACTCTGGTGATCTAACATGAACACACTATCTGCAACTTCAAAACAATATTTTCTGCATTTTTATGGGCACACACAAGTTCTTGTTACTCTAAAAACTTTTTTAACCTTATGGTGAAAAAAAAAAAAAAGTTAAAAAAAGAAGGTACTTAACACATAAAATAAAGAAGCTATAGAACATGGTATTTGTAAACGTCGTGTCCCAAATCACCTGGTCTGAAACCATCAGCCAAACAACTTACTGCTATATAATTGTATCAAGGTGACCTGCTTGTTTAAGAAGACAGCAATCACTCAAGCTTCAGATGAACAAGTTCAGACAAGTATTAGTGGTTAGATTCAAATAGCTACATCATACTGAAGAGAAAGATATACCCAACATATAAGCAAGTGATACAAGGTAGAAAGCTTATTAGGTAGGTTAGTGGAGTCTGATATCTAAAATGTAAATTAAAGAGCAAAAATAATTTTCATCAAATACACTAAACATTACAAAGTAGTAACCAATAAATTATGTTAATGAACTTTCATTTAATATAAAAATATAGACAACAAACACCATGCAATTTATAAATCTAATTATAGTGATTATAATACTATTTCACTATTAAATAATGAGCTACACGAACAGGTCTCACCCACCCCAGCCTGTATTTTAAATAAAGCATTATACAGTAACTGGAGGGAGGGAGTGGGGGAGAGAGATTAAAAATGGAATGTGATAATAGTTAAAGCTTGGGTAGGTTGTCATCGAAATTCATATAAAAAGAGCAACCCAAAAGGGCTTCCTTTTGTAAACAATACTGAAGAAAGAACCCGAAGTTTGTTTGTGTTTTTTTGGTTTTTTTTTATAATCATATCATCCCAAGCAAGGCATTTTACTACCACTGTTTTGCAGGGGGTTACATAGACAGAAAGTTATGAGAAAGAGTGACAGGTTATAAGGGGTGTCAGGAAGTGGGTAAAAGAAGAATGGGAATAGTGATGAGAGTGAAGTGGACGGAGAAAGGCGCATGACAGAGAGAGGATGCAGGTTAGTGAGATAGGAGATGGCTGTTGACTTTACATTTAAATTCTTGGAGACTGTAGCTGTCGGGGAAGCAAGTAAAGGGAAGGGAATTCCACAGGTGGGAAATGTAAGAAAAGAAGCTGATGGAGTAAAATTTGCATTTACAATTTATTCGTTTCACAGTAAAAGGGTGGGACATAGTTGCTAATCTTGTGGCTCGGGTAAATTTATATATAGGGGGCACCAGTGAGCTAAGTTCATTGAAGCAGAAGGCGTGAAAGTATTTGCAGAAGGGACACAGGGAAGCCACATTGCGCTGATGAGAAAGTGACTGTATCTGAGCTGCCAAGTTGGGATCGATCACATTACAGATTCTCCGTTGGATTTTGCCAAAGACACCTAGGTGGATAGCAGAAGCACCCATCCAGATATGGCAGCAGTATTCAATGCATGGACGGATGGTAGATTTATATATGTGCTGGATTGTTTCAGACGGGAAAAACTTTCTGGCCCTACACAGAGACTTTCTTAGCAGTGGATTTAGCTATGGATTCCATATAGTCATTCTACTTGAGGTCTGTTGTGAGAGTTAACCTGAGGAGGCACAGTTTTTTGCTTTCAGGGAGACTAGCCTGATCCATGCTAATTTTTACATGTCAATCCTCATCAGGTTATTCCACTTGGCCATACAGAGGGACTACCATGTCTAAAAGATCTTTAAAAAGGTGTGAACTAACACAAAACAAATGAAATATGAGGAACATAAAGACAATGAAGAACCAGAAGCTGAACAAAAAAAAGCATAGTTGAGTACCCTGAAGAGAAGTGATATTGCTGTTACATATTCAACCAGGATGCTGAATTCTATTGATGTAACTAGGGTCTTACAGCCACATCACATTGAAACAACAGTTCCTGTATGATTATCAAAGTTAAGCAACATCAAATCAGGTCAATACCTAGAGAGGTTACTGCTGTAATGGATAATGGCTCAGAATTGTTAATCAGAGAGCAGAGTTTCAATTCCTGTTGTGTTTGTTATATTCATGTACCCACAATTTTGATTATACTATGCATTTACAAGATCAAATTCTTATAAAATAAAAAAAATACAAATATGCTTAATTGATAATCTTAATGTTTTTCTAAAAAAGGTTTCCTCAAGATTATTAAAACCTCTGCCATTACAAACGATCTATTTGTGTGTATGGTGAAGAATGTCTAATTAAAAGATTGGAGAGGTTATGGCTAAATTCATACATGCTTGATTATTTTCCCCACTTCAACTCATGTTTTGGGCAGGACCTTGCTAGTGTCCAAAATCATGTGTGTCCTTAGGGGAGAGACAAATTATTTTTCCACACTGCAACCCTTCTCTCACAGACAGGGCCATAGCTGATGATAAAAAAATCACCAGGCACAGAGAAAATTGCCCGGATTTATTAGTTGACAATGTGATGACGTCATCAATGTCATCCATTTCCAGAAACTATGATTTTTTCGGATTTTTTCAGCTATTCCAATGGAAATTAGGCACAGAACGTGAACAAAAGCAGGAAATCGGGTTCAGACTTTCTGAGTATAACCAAACTTTTCTCCCAAAATTAATAAATAAACAGATTTTTACTGCGTTCATTCAGATGTTTCCTTCGTTTTTCTTTCTTTCTTTGTGAATTGTTTGGTTTGATTTCTGACGAAGACATTTTTCCTTGCCCAGATTTTCACTATGATTGCACGGATCGGCCCAGACTCGTGCCCGGTGTGCCCTGTAGTCAGATACGGCTCATAGAAAAGATGTCACAAGCCTCACAATGCTCTATTGCTACTTCCAGGGAAAGTAGTCAGATGACCTACATTTCTACCAGTTCTAACCTTCTTGGATAGGAGCCACCATGCTATGTGCAATATTAGCAAACCACCCTCATTCCTTCCATATTCTACTGATGATAAGAAATAAGTTCTACTCAAGCAGCTTCTTACTGCAAATCACTGCTCTCAAAAGGATGCCTTCCCAATCACTATAGTCCTAACCTGCTCAAATCTAGAGTTAACTGATATCTTCCCATATAAACTGTCTCCTACTATTTAACCCTCTACCTCAAGTGGTTCCCAAGCTTTGTACAGGGTGAACCTCAAAGTAAAAAAAAAAAAAAAAAAAAATATAAACAAATGATAATGAGTTTTGTTCATAAATCAGTCACTCTCTATATTAGTAAGATATTTATTCCTCTACTGCAAAAAGAAAATCAAATATTTTTTTCCTGTATCTAGTGCAGAACAAAAAGATTTTTTATCATGAAATATTGTAAGGTTTATTTAAAAAAAAAAAAGAAAATTACAAACGTTATATGGAATTAATTTCAAAACTGTTTTGTGGAATCAGAAAATATATATGGTGTTTATCCCTAACTGGATGATTAAAAAACAAGCCAAATAAATCTAAAAGACTCCACCCTTCAAATCATTCAGAAATCAGATAGGAATTTGACATTTTTTCATATGTAATATCAGTTCTCATATATGACAGCAAATACTGAACAATCTCCTCACAGATGAAGAGATGTGAAGCAACAGAAATGAGGTTCTACAGATGGATGCTGAGGATACCATGGATTGAGCATGTAAGCAACAAAGTTTTGTAGAAAAAAAAGATAGTTAAAATTTCTAGGATACATTTTGAGGAAAGAGGGCTTGGAAAAATTGATACTTACAGGACAGACTGAAGGCAAAAGAAGTAGAGGAAAATAACCTACCTAGCAAACTTAAATAGATAGCAGAACAAGGTTTAGATAACAAAAAGTCAAAATTTATTAAGAGCCACAAAGGACAGGAAATTTTAGAGAGCCATGCAAGCCCACATCCTTAAAGGATATGGTACATAGTATCTTGCATTCCATATGCATTGGTCCTGGGCATGACGGTAAACTGCATCTGGCAGCAAGGCCTCTAATTGGGAGGTTGTGAGGAGTGTGGAATCACTTAATTGCTGCTGTTCTCAGGTCCACCCTGACCTGGAGTGGTAGCACCTGTTATGGTCCCAGCTATGAGCAAATAGTTAAACCCCAAACTGGGGTTAAAAAACTATGAAAGTATAAAAATAAACTTTTATAGAAAAATATACATTTTTAAAGAAAGAATTATTACAATAAACCCCAAACTGGGGTTAAAAAACTATGAAAGTATAAAAATAAACTTTTATAGAAAAATATACATAAAGAAAGAATTATTACAATAACACATTTTTTGAAGGAAAAGAATATTCTCAGCAAAACATTTTTGAATACAAAACTAGAAGACATTTTCAGTTTTCTAAAATAAAATAGAATAAAAACAAAAAATCTAAATCAACCTTCCCACTATAACCGAGCATTAAAAAAAATACCTTAAAACCCACCTTGTTGGCATTAAATAACCCAGAGGTTCATATGCCGTTAAACAAAACTCAAACTCAGTATGCATGAAATAATGTCTTCTGTTTTAGTAATGTTATGAAAGTAGACCTCTTAGAACATAGCTTACTTTTTTGTCAAAATCAGCAGTTACAAAGTTTTCTTAAGGTTTACTGCTTAGGTTTTAAATCAAAGAAATTGTTTGGAAGAATCTCCAATGTTTCTATCCCACATGTCAAAAAAAAAAAAAAAAAAAAAAAAAAAAATTTTCTCCTCACACACCAAATATTAAATTTAGATTACAAAGCTGAACTTAATTGTCTTAAGTAGTCAGATTAAACTGCTGAAATAATTAAATTACAAAACAATTGAGGAAAAGTCTAAAGCCATCCTCATTTTTACTCGTTTTCAGAATTTACATTGACTTTGTTGCAAGAATTACTCTTGAAATTGAATGCTCAAATTGCAGACGTTCTATAGGCAGATGACTGTAGAACAGTCTGACTAAATAAAAGCTGTCTAACTCATGAGGGCAGGACATTAATAAAACTGGAGAAGGTACTGAAAACAGTACTGGAATAACTCAACTACACAAAACACATACAAAGATTGGAAAAGGAGTGAAACAAGGTTTTCACCTAATCTAGTCACAGTTGAAAGTCTGTTCTGGAAAATGAACAGGATATGCATGAGAGCAAACACAAGATTTAAACCAACTGATTATAGTTTACTAACATTAAAAACATTAGATGAATTCCAAGAAATATTGAATGACATAAATAGGGAAAGATTCAATGTAGACAGGTTTGAAAATGGACAGAAGTAAAAATTGTTCACTTGCAACATTCAGTAAATTATTATAAAATAAATAAATATCCAAAAATACATATCTTTCTTTTTCTTCTATGTGCCATGTCCTTTCAGGACATAGGCAATCATGGCTTTCCTCATCAAACTATCCCTGGTGGCTCTTAGCACGCTTTCTCCTGTTGCACCATGCAATCCTCGTTTTGTCATCCACCTGATTAGGTCCTTCAAATATGTTATCCGTTGTTTTCTCCTGTCTCTTTTTCCCTCTTTCTAACCTGTTAGTATCAGGTTCTCCAAGCTCTGTTTCCTCATTGCATGTCCCAGGAACTTCAGTTGTCTCTTCCTGATGCTCAGTATTAATTTCCTTTGAATTTTCATCTTTTCCAAAACCCCATCATTGCTCACATGTTCGATCCATGATATTCGCAGCTTCAAGTTCTTATTTTTGATGATATTGTCCAGTATTCACTGCCGTGTTAAAGAACATAGCAATCTAGCATTCTCTTCCTTGTTTCTAGCAAAATTTTCCTGTATCTTAGTACTTTACTCAGCTTGTGGAATGTGTCCTTTGCCATGCCAATTCGCCTTCGGATTTCTGTGTCACACTTTCCATCTCCTGTTAGAACACTTCCTAGGTAGTTAAATTTTTTACTAACATTAAAAACATTAGATGAATTCCAAGAAATATTGAATGACATAAATAGGGAAAGATTCAATGTAGATAGATTTGAAAATGGACAGAAGTAAAAATTGTTCACTTGCAACATTCAGAAAATTATTATAAAAAAATAAATGTCCAAAAATACATATCTTTAGGGCATATAATAACATTGAAGAAAGGCCACAAAAATAAAATGACATATTGCAGGATGGAAAGCACTTACGTATCTATAAGCAATACCACCAAAGTGATGAACGACAAAAATAGAGATGGGCAGGACACGTTGCAAGAAGAAAGGATAACAGATGTGCTAAAAGCTGACTTGATTGGCAACACATTTACTACAAATGCAGTAAAAGATAAGACCAAAGACGGGATAGGTTTGCTGCTAACACAGGACAGGGAAATATTTAGCAAAGCCTTTCCTTCTACAGTGGATAAATAATGGCATATTATTAGTACATAAAATTTTTTTTCCTAGTTTAAAACTTACAAGATAATGGTCTATTTCACACCATCCTTGGAATAACTAAAAATCATATTTACTTTGAAAATACAAGATTACAGATTAAAAAAAAAAACAAAAAAAAACAAAAACAAACATTTTTTAAAAAACATATCTAATCTAAACTTATTTATAAATGGAACTTTGTGTGTGTGTGTGTGTGTGTGTGTGTGTGTGTGTGTGTGTGTGTGTGTGTGTGTGGCCATTACCTATAGACTCTTAACCCGATTTTTTCGATTATAGATTCGATAATTTATTGGTGGTACCTTGACACAAAACCTAGCTAAGAACACTCACAAATGCTTATAGTACAACTGTGAAAATTTTCAAGAAAATTGGTTTAGCCATTTAGGAGTCTATAGGTAATGGAGACACAGACACACACAGAGACACACACAGACACACAAAGTTCCATTTATAAATAAGTTTAGATTTAGATTAGATTTAGATTATAAAAAAAATATTAAACCAAGAGAAATGATGAGACACACAAGCATCTTTCACTATAATAAAGCTAAAGGAAAGAAGTTTCTTTCAACTAAAAACGATGAATATCTGTAGGGTTTTATCTTTTCACCAAATTCAAGGCTCAAGAGTCACTCAAAGTAGAGTTACTGAATGAAGATGTTGGACATAAAAGGAAGAAGTGACATGCAGATTATGAAGATATGTTAGATAGATTATGGTTGACTGTAAAATGAAGTGGTTAAGATTGTAGCAATTATGCAAACATCCTCTCAGGAGTTTGTTCCACAAAGTAGCAATTCTTGGGAAGGTGGTATCTGAATGGTATATCCTTTTTACCAACTGAATATGAAAGGGATGAGGATTCAACTTTGTGTACTTGACATGGTGGATCCTAAGAAATAGTAGAACTAAAGAATGTAGTCCACCTGAAAATTTGCCATGGAAATAATAATATACTTGCAACATTTTATCTACAGCTACAAATAAAATATAATGGAAAATATAATTCAGTCATATTTTTCATAGTAAAAGTGGTTTACAAAACTATTTCAAATTCTAAAGTATACCTGCAATTTCCAAAATAAAACTGCCATTACAAAATAAAAGGTGAAATTTTGTTCAAAAAGATCAGATTCACTTTGACTAATTATTTTTTTTTTTGAATCATATCACCTCGAGCAAGGCGATAATGCCACTGATGCGCAGGGGTCTACGTAAGAGTAAACAGATTGGAAAAGAGAAAGCCGGAAACCACATCTAAACAGGGAACAAGGGATGAGCCTCTTCACCTGTTCAATAGACGTGGGTGGAGTGTGAACCGGGCGATAGTTTAGTCTATTTACTCCAATTGAAAAAAAAAAAAAAGAAAGAAAAGAGTGAAAAGATTGGAAAAGAGAAAACCAGAAACCGCATCCTAAACAGGGAACAAGGGATGAGCCTCTTCACCTGTTCAATAGACGTGGGTGGAGTGTGAACCGGGCGATAGTTTAGTCTATCTACTCCAATTTATATATATATATATATAAGTTTTATGGTTGTTTCAAATAAAATATTCAACAGAACACTTTCAAAAAAATATGAAACTGACTTGTCAGATATCATTAAAATCAATTTTTAAGTATTTTTAAAGAGATTGTATAAATACCAAAACTGGAAATTAGTGAAAAATTAATTGACTATGATCTTAATTTTAACAAGTATAGCTCAACTTATGTTGGTAATTTGTTCCAGGTGAGGCAAATTAAGTCTGATTTCCTTGTCTCTGAATTTACTTCTCTATAGGTTAAACTATCAATAACCATTTTCCAGTTCTGTATTTTATTTATAAATGCAGTTTCAAAAACATATCTATCTAAACTTATTTATAAATGAAACTTTGTGTATGTGTGTGTGTCCATTACCTATAAACTCCGAAACGGCTGAACCGATTTTCTTGAATCTTTACAGTTGTACTATAAACAATAGTAAAAATATCGAAAATCGAAAAAAATCGGGTTATAGAGTGGTTCGATTTTAATCAAATTTGAAACACTCATAGACAAAGACATAAGAAACAATATTCAGAAGTTTCAAGGTTGCAGTTCTTACAATAGTGCAGAAAATCAATAATATATATATATATAAAGGCAAGATGTTTGTGTGTGTGTCTGGTTATCTGCCTGTATGTCTGTATTTTTTCAACCCTTTAATTTTAGTTTTTGCTTCGAGTTTGGCTCTAAGTAGGTATAATTATAGTTCTTAGTCTCAGCCATGATACCATTTACTCAGAGGACTTATTTAGCCTTCAAAATTCAGTTTACGACGAAAAAAAACTTATTTGATATCGATACCAGGAAATCAAAATTTGACTTACATCCATGCATGTTTTTTTGTCTACAGTTTCGCTTTAACTGGAAACAACTATTTCTTTTTAGTCTTTCGTACCAATGTCCAAAGAGTTTGAGCTCCAGGACCATAGATTAGTTTTAAAGCTTTCATTACACCCAAGCAACGCCAAGCTATACTGCTAACGGTCAATAAGAATTTTTTTTAATCTTAGAAATGAATGAATTTTAGTTTTTAATAGTAAAAAGTAATCAAAATTTATGAATACATGTATGTACATATGTGTAAATAAAATAAACTAATTCATGCTAAATTTACCAATTTTCACATTCAATTTGTTTATTCACATTGCAAACATAGATGGCTTTTATTATTTATTGTACAGTAACATGATTTTATATGCTTTTAATGCTTTTCTATTGGTGTTACAACTTTAATATTTATGGCAGACAGAAATAAAGTCGAATAAAATGACTTAAACTTGATTTTTATTTTTCCATATATTTTTTTAACAAACAATGTATAATCAATAAACTTAACTCAAAACGATGTAACCCAAGATATACCTATACTATCCAATATAAAAGGGACATTAAATCCAAACTGGGATTTAAGTAACAATCTGGTAATATTAGTAATAGTTATAACAGCTTTTTATTTGAACAGATGATTTGTCTAGATTTTACTGCCTCAAAATGATTATCAAAAAAGATGCATTTACAATGAAATCAAGTATCAGAATTACAGTCAATGGCTACCAAATATTTTACATACTTAACACAGGAGAAAAAATACAAGTTTCTAAATTTCATCAACAATTTCCTGATGGCATCAGTTTCCAACTCGATATCTATGCTGATGACAACTGTTTACTCTGGGTTTAATAGTAAATACGATCAGTTCAATAAGGTAAAAAATGATCTACATTCAGTCATTAACTAAGACAAGAATGGCTTGTTAATTTTAATGCCTCAAAAACAAAACTGTTCTCTATTAATCTTTGGAGAAAACACTTTCTGCCTTCTGTCAGCATGGCTGATGCTAACCACAAGAAGAAGGAATCATCAGACCTTCTTGAGCTAATATTTTCCATGAACAAGATTACATTGAATCAATTGCTAGGTCTGCTGCTAGGAAAGTTGGTTCCCTGTCTTGAGCTAGAAAATTTTTCTCACCACAATCTATATTACATATTGATGTGATGAATATGTATACACCTTGGTTCCTCCTCACAATAATATGATTGGCTGGTGTCAGCCATAAATACAGGCTAAGGTGTGGATGCCTATGACTACGCCTATTGCATAAGACTACACCTAAGCATACTGCATACAATTACCGGTCTATTACAGCTACTTGCTAGATTGTCCTACCTGGTTACATTTGCCAAAACTGCTTAGCTACTTTGAATAATATATATATTCCTTTCTGGGACATATCACATACTCACAAGACTACCATTTGTCCATGCATGCTATATATTTAGAGATTCTTGATAAAATCCAAAGAATCTGCAATGTTATGGGTCCTGACCTTACATCATGGCTTCAGTCACTTTCCCACTACCATAATGTCTCTTCTCTCTGCCTTTTCTATAAATACTTTCATGGTAATTATCTTGAGGAACTTTACTCTATGGTACCTAAACTTTATGAATGTATGCGCAATAGTAGATTGGTGACAAGATCTCATCATTTTACAGTTGAAATGACTAGATGTAACCATAAGTTCTATGCTTACTGTTTCTTCTGTCACACTTCTTGATTGTGGAACTTGTCAACCTTCTTGCTTTTTAGTTAAATTTGATCTTCAAAAATTTGTTAGTGGCTTTGTTACCTTATTTAGGATTTTAAAAAAAAGAGATTTTATGAAAGATGGAGTTATCAAACACTATTCTAGCTGATTGCTAATTGTAAAGCAAATCATCAGTATTTATCTATATTTCTGAGATGAGGTAGTATTTACATTATTCGGACTGTTGTCCTCATCTTTTTTGCCATTTGTATGATGTTTCAGCCGTTGTACACTCCAGCTTTCTTCAGGTGCTAGGAATTTTTAACCGAACCCTTTATATATTAAATAGAATCATGTCAGAAAAAAACATTACATTTATTCTGAAAGGTTAAAATTTTCCTTTTTTCAATACTACGATGCTACTGACGTGCTGAAATTATCACAATATTCAGTTTTGTTGACATTACAATCATTGGAGTATATGAACTCCATTCCTTATAACTACCATAAGAGGTTTTAGGCAAGGAATGGAGTTCATATACTCCAGTGATTGTAATAAAGGGTTTGGTTCGAAATTCCTAGCACCTGAAGAAGGCTGGAGCATACAACAGCCGAAATGTTGTACAAACAGCAACAAAGATGAGGACAATAGTCTGAATAATGTAAATATAGCAAATCATCAGTTAACCAGAATATGTATTTAAAAAAAAAAAGAAAAGAAAAAAAAAGATTAGTTCATATCACCCAATAGAAAATAGATACAGTAAATTACAAGATATTCTGACTGTTACTGTTTTTAGATATCAATTCTTTTATGATGAAAACAAGTTAGAAGTAGTCATGACTGATTTTGCATATAAACTTATATACAGAACAAAAATTCTAAATTCAGTGATTTTCCACTGCTATGCCAGGAAAACAAAGGTTTAAAAAGAATTCCCAAGAGAATTGTCGAGAAATACAGGTTTGGATTTCCCAAAAGAACCAACATAAAATGACAGCAATTAGCAAGTGCATTTGGAAACATCCCTACATATTTCTATGAACAAATGCAAATGTTAAATGGATATGGACTTTAGTCAGTAAAGAAACTGGAGGGAGGGTTTGAACAAATTTATTTAAAACTTTTTTTCTAAACCATTAGATAAAAATTATGAAATTATTCAAGTCTTACAGAAGCAACTGTAGTCTCAGTAACACAACTCAGAAATATAACATCAACCAAATATAAGGGTCACACTAATTTTTATATATATGTCAAAAGTTATACTTTTGTTTTAAAAATGTTAGTGAATTGATGGACTTGAGGGAGATGAAAAAAAGTTAATCATACTACAAAGCATATTAAATAGAATCATGTCAGAAAAAAGTTTCATTTATTCTGAAAAAATAAAATTTTCCTTTTTTCAATACTAGAATGCTACTGACATGTTGAAATTATCACAATATTCAGTTTTGTTGACATTATCACTAACATTTTTTGTTGAGATTTAAAAACTATGTTTCATAAACCAATTGAAGAAATTTGAATAAGACGATTTGCTTGGAAAAATACTTTGACAAAAACCCTAATTCAGTTTTATTTTATAGGACTTCATGGTAAAACAAAAATTTAAGAAAATTTATTTTTAGCAGTGAAAAATAAATTCTTAGGATTTCTTACTCTTGAATATACAATATACAATTGACCATACATAAATATTTATTTCTGGAGCCAAATTCAAACATTTGAAAGTGTTTGGTTTGTAATTCATTTATATGGATGCAAGATGAAATGGAATCTGGATTCTTATAGATAAAACTTAAAGAAAAGATATGCAAAAAACAATATTGCATTTTTATTAGTTAGCTCACTGATACCACCCATACATGAATTTACTCAAGCTACAAGATTAGCAACTAGGTCCCACCAGTTTACTGTGAAACCAATAAATTGTAAACACAAATTCTACTCCAGCAGCTTCTTGTCTCGCACTTCCCACCTGTGGAATTCACTTCCGTTTACTTGCATTCCCAACGGCTACAATCTTCAAGAATTCAAATGTAAAGTCAATAGTCATCTCCTATCTCACTAACCTGCATCCTCTCTAATCAGTATTCTCATCCTCCTCCTACCCTCTTCCTGACACCCCCTGTAACCTGTCACTCTTTCTCATAACTTACCTCCTATGTAACCCCCTGCTCAACAGTGGCAGTAAAATGCCTTCTTGGGGCGACATGATTATAAAAAAAAAAAAAAAAAAAAAAAAAAAGAGATAAGTATTTATTTTAATCATTAAATTGTTTTTAAAATAGTAGTATTTTGTATATGAAATAATAAAACTTAATTTTCAAAAAATTAATGAACATTTATTGTACTAACCCTGCACCCCCGTAAAATCAACTGTTCATTGTACCCCCTTACCTGTTTGCACTTGCCCACAAAAAAATTTGGTTATGATTATTCAATGTATGACTATTTTAGAGGATATGTTAGACAGATTGACTGACAGAAGTCATAGGATTTTATAGGGAGATTCGAAATAAATTTTTGAAATCACTAACTGAGAAACTGAATTCTAAGCTTCCAACATTCTCCTGATATAATAGATTCAAACGAAAAAAGAAGTAAACATTAAAAATTAATACATGTTTTAAGTTCTAAAATGCTTTTGAACTTGGAGTGATTGTCATATAACAAGGGTATGTATTATACCATGTTGTTATTAGCAATTCAGTAAAAAGACTGAAGTTTAATTTAATCAAATCATCCCCAAATACTTTCACACAAATAATTAAAAAGGTCACATTAGCTAGAGTAAGTTTATATGTTTGAAAGTAAAGTTTTGCTACTAAACTAGTTGTTTTATGTGTGTCATGGTGCAGTGGATATCGGCTCGGAACAAGAAATCGGGAAACCGAGTTCGAATTCCAGTCGAATTATTTGCATTCACTTATGCACAAATACCCTTGGGAAAGGTATTAATCCGTCTCTTCCCTCCAGTTATGGGTCAAATAACAGGACAGATTGGGTTCTATAGCCTTGGTTGGCAACCAGTCTACTGCAGAAAGCAATGGCAACCTACTGCAGGATAAACTTCTGCCCAGTCAGTCATGTCTCTTTCGAGACATGATCGCCCAAGTGTATATCACATATGGCACATAACTGACTGACTGATAAACAAAATGCTGACCAACAGGTAAGTAGTTTAGTATGTAATCTAATAATCATCAATTGATTTATTCAAACTATTTTACAAATCCACTTTTGCTTCACCTCAGTTGGTAAATGGCAATTGTTTTATCATCAAAGTGAAAAAGAACATGACTAAAGTTTGAAGAAAGTGAATGGGGGCAAAAAGATGCTTTGACCTTGCAAATCTCAGAGTTAACACCATAAGCCTTCTTCTTCTATGCGCCCTGTCCCTTCAGGACGTAGGCGATCAAGGTACTCCACATTTTCCTATCCCTTGTGGCTCTTAGTATGTTTGCTCCTGTTACTCCTGGCAACCCCCGTTCTGTCATCCACCTGATCAGGCCCTGCAAATATGTTATTCACTGCCTTCCACTGTCTCTCTTTCCTTCTTTCTGGCCAGTCAGTATCAGGTTCTCCAAGCTCTCCTTCCTTATTGCATGTCCCAGGAACTTCAGTTGTCTCTTCCTGATGCTCAGTATTAATTTCCTTTTTGTTGTCATTCTTTTCAACACCTCATCGTAGCCTTAACCAAACTAAATATGAATCAACAAGGTCAGTAGACAAGTTTGAAACATCATAAACAAAGACAGGTAGATGACTAATTTTCCAGCTACTGATGGTTTATGACTTCTTTGAATCTAGTGTCTTGTATGTCTAAGACTTCAGGAAGATAGAAAAGAAAATTCTTACTCTTGACAAGTGTTCAGCATATCTATCCTGCAGCCAGTCAGACTTTTAAGAATAAATTGTAAAGGGCATACTTACCAAACATGACCTACTATTCAATCCCATGATGGGCTAAAAGTCACTTGCTTTACATGAAGTCCATGGGGTAAGTTCTGGACAGCCTGGTAAGTTATAATTATCAAATAATTTAAGAAGAAATATTTAAGTTTCTAATTGCCCTAATGCTTTCAAGCTGTGTTGTGCATAATCAGGGGAAGGGGTCAGAAATGGATCATTGAATTATTATTAGTATTGTTGTTATATGATTGGTTAATATACATGGATGGATAATCTAGCATGTATCTGGAACCTAAGAGGTGGGGGAGAAAAAAGAAGTAAAGTCTATTGTGTACTTGTAACAGAATCATAACACTAAAAGGTAATTAAAAAAAAATGAATTAAAAATAGGGAAATTTTATAAAAGTCAAATTAAATCTCTAAAATTTTGAATTGGTGACGTTACTTTCGAAGAGATGGAAGGATATTACATGATTTATGCAAACCAACATAATTATGGGACACCTTATAAAAATAGTTTATTATTATGCAAAAGTTTAATTTTTGAAATATTGTTTTTAGGAATAAGACAAATGAAGAAAAGATATACCAAGTAATTGAATAACAAAAAAGAAAAATTCTTTGCAACACATTTTGTCTCTCAGAATGAACATATACATTTGAGTCTTCTTCTTCTATGTGCCCTATCCCTTCAGGACGTAGGCGATCATGGTTCCCCACATCTCCCTATCCCTTGTGGCTCCCAGTATGCTTGCTCCTGTTACTCCTGACAACCCCCATTCTGTCATCCACCTGATCAGGCCCTGCAAATATGTTATCCGCTGTCTTCCTCTGTCTCTCTTGCCTTCTATCTGGCCAGTCAGTATCAGGTTCTCCATGCTTTCTTTCCTCATTGCGTGTCCCAGGAACTTCAGTTGTCTCTTCCTGATGCTCAGTATTAATTTCCTTTTCATTGCTATTCTTTCCAACATCTCATCGTTGCTTGCATGCTCGGTCCACGATATCCGCAGCATCCTTCTGTAAAACCACATTTCCGCTGCTTCCAGTTTTGTCCTCATTTTCAATGATATTGTCCAGCATTCACTGCCGTATTGAAGAACTGACATAACATAGCAATCCAGCACTCTTTTCTTTGTTTCTAGTGAAATTTTTCTGTGTGTGTTAGTACTTTACTCAGCTTCTGGAACGCATCCTTTGCCATGCCAATTCGTCTTCGGATCCCTGTGTTGCACTTTCCATCTCCTGTTAGAACACTTCTTAGGTATTTAAATTTTTGCACCTGCTTTATTCTGGTATCCCCCACCTGTATTTGGCATTTTCGGTTACACCTTTTACTGATGACCATGCATTCAGTTATGGATAAACTGATGTTTAAATTACACAAAAATGAAAATAACACTGACACCTCATTTTAACAGATATATTTACCAAAATTACACAAAAATATCTTGAAATGATAAAGAGTAAATTTATTCAATAAAAATCACCATTCACTTCAACTACAGCCTCTAGACAATTTTGGAATTTTCTGCAACTCTTCTAGAAAGTCTCCTTGTTTAAGTTACCTTCAGTTTATCTTTGGTGTTACAAGGAGCCTTGTTGGTCTCTTGCACAATTGTGTCCAACACATAATAATCAAAGGAGCTGAAGTCTGGGAGTTAGGTGACCAGATGCAAGGGGCGATGTGGTAGCAGAAATTTTCTAAGAGCTATGACTGGGTTCTCCTGTTTGTGTGGCATGGTGCAGAGTCCTGTTGCCAGACATAGGGTCCTCCAGTAGCCACTCTCTTAATGTGGCCTACAAGTTGAGTCTGAGACCCCCACCAACAAATTTGGGAGTTCTTTTTCAGAGCAAGTTTTTCGAGCTTCTATACCTTCACAATCACTCCTCCAACTCTTTCAGAATCCTCTGCACTGTCTTCAGATTAACACCCAAACATTCTGAAACGTTTTATATTGGAGCTTCCAGTGTGAATAACAAACTCTATATGCCATTTCCAAATTTCAAGCAGAATGAATTGTGTCATGCTGCTCCTATCTTCATAGACTGATTCTACTATACTGTGCCATTGACAAAATCAAAAGCAAACATGCATGCATAAAACTGAAATATAAAAAAGCAGCAATTTACCCATCGTGTATATATATATATATATATATATATATATATATATATAGTCATCTCCTGTCACACTAACTTACATCCTCTCTCTCATGCTTTTCTACATCCACTCCACTCTCATCAGTACTCTCTTCTCTCTCCTACTCTCTTCCGGACACCCCCTGCAACCTCTCACTCTTCATAACATTCCTCCTATGTACAACAGTGACAGTAAATGCCTTGCTTGGAGCGACATGATAAAAAAATAATATATATATATATATATATACACAGTACGTGTATTTTAGCAGCATCCTTTCTTTTAAACATTTTGTATTAAATGATAGAGACAATTTAGTCTTGAATGTGATCACATTATTACTTCTCTTGAATTTTTTTAAAAAAAATTTTAACATTTATTTAGTTCTTCAAAATGTAATAACATGTTTCTGCTGCAAGGCAATTGCTGATGTTTAAAATTGTAAAAATTGTAAAATTTGACCCTGATGATGACATTCGAAAGTACTCGGTTAACATATGGACAATATTTGTATAAATATAATTTGGAAATAAAAAAGCCTCATTAGAAACTACGAGAAAATACAAAAGAAAATCTGCAAGACCAAGTTGTCTATCGTTTAATACGATGTGTTTAAAAAAAAAAAATATATATATATATATAGATAGATAGAGAGAGAGAGAGAGAGTTATGGATGTAACTAAGTATACATATATAACTTATGCCTTCCTTTTAGATAAACTTATCTTCCATCAGTTAAGTACCATCCGTGATACACGCTTGGGCGATCATATTTCAAAAGAGATATGACTGACAGGGCAAAAGATTATCTTGCAGTAGGTTGCCATTACTTTCTGCGGTAGACTGGTTGCCAACCAAGGCTATAGAATCCAATCTGTCCTGTTATTTAGCCCATAACTGGAGTGAAGAGACAGATTAATACCTTTACCAAGGGTATTTGCACATAAGTGAATGCAAGGAATTCATTCACTTATGCGCTAACTCATCTTAAAACTCCTAAATAACCCTAATTGAATTAATGACCACATTCAAACAGAAATATATATTTGCTTAAATACCTAGAAACTATTTGACCCCACTTTTCATTTTTTTTTACTTTTTTAGTTATTCATCTATTTATTTTTTTATTTTATTCATTTTCTTTTATTTTTATTTTATTATATGTATACATATCCATTTATATGTTCTTTTTAATGCCTTCATCAACAAAAAGTAAATTAAAATAAACTAAATAAACAAAAGTTAGTCCCCCCCCACCACCTTATAAAATATTTAAGATTTATTTATTTTTTAAACTCCTCCAATTTTACTTTCATTTTTAAGTTTTGGTATAAACCAAATTATATATCTAATATATCAAAAAATTGACATCCTTATTAAAAAATGCTAGTACTAAAAGACAAAATTTAAATCTAGAAATGGGCAGTTCATAATATGCACCTGATGATTGCATAGTGCATAGAAGTCAAAGCTGTGCTTCAGGCATAGAATAATACACATGCATGTATAACAGTATCCGAGACAAAAATGAGAAAAGAGAGGAAAAGCTTTTAAAATAAAAGGTTTTGGTAACATAACATATTAAGCTCAGCTTCTTCAAGTTGGAATGAAAAGAAAACAAAAAAAACTGTGTAGAAGAAAAATTCATTGGGATTTTTAAAGATAAAATGGCAATAGATTATATTATATCAGATACAATGGGTCGAGGGGGGAGACAAAAAATAAACTTCCTGGTTTCTAGTCATCGTAGCCAATAGCATAATTTCATTTATTGCACCTCTCATCCTCAAAAATCCTAATGCATTTTTCTTACACACATTATAAAATACATTAAAAGCCTTTCCACTTTGTCTTATTATTACCACATTTTTTACACACATATATATATATATATATATATATATATATATATATATATACTAGCAGTATAGCCTGGTGTTGCTCGGGTATAATGAAAGCTTTAAAACTAATCCATGGTCCTGAAGCTCAGTCTCTTTGGACGTTGGCACAAAAGACTAAAATGTTTTCAGTTAAAGCAAAACTGTAGACTGAAAGAAAAATGAATGGATGTAAGTCAAATTTTGATTTCCTGGTATTGATTTATACATATATATATTATCAATTTTCTGCACTATTGTAAGAACTGCAACCTTGAAACTTCTGAATATCGTTTCTTATGTCTTTGTCTATGAGTGTATCAATTTTAATTAAAATTGGACCACTCCTTCTATAACCCAATTTTTTCAATTATCGATTTTTGATATTTATTGGGGGTACCTTGACACAAAACCTAACTAAGAACACTTGCAGACACTTATAGTACAACTGTGTAAATTTTCAATAAAATCGGTTCAGCCATTTTGGAGTCTATAGGTAACAGATACACACACAAAGTTCTATTTATAAATAAGTTTATATATATATATATATATATATATATATACACACACACATACAGAAAGGGATTTGTACCCACAGAAAAACAAAAACAAATGGATTTAAATTGACGTCATAATGAAAGACCTTAGGACCCTTTCAGCCAACACATTATCAAAAGTGCTCCTTGGCAGAATTTTCAATGATAAACAGGACACAGAAAAATATTACTTGCAGAAGGGAAGTTGAAACTCGTTTAAAAAACAAAATTTTAATCTTACATTTTAATTAATTTTTGATAAAAATTTTGTTTTTAAAGAAGTTCCAACTTCCCATCTGCAAGTAATATTTTTCTGTGTCCTGTTTATCATTGAAAATTCTGCCAAGGAGCCCCTTTGATAATGTGTTGGCTGAAAGGGTCCTATGGTTTTTCATTATGATGTCAACTCTCTCTCTCTTTATATATATATATATATATATATATATATATATATATAGAGAGAGAGAGAGAGAGAGAGAGAGATAATGCAAGTTTTGTTAAAAATGACAGCTAAGGTGATAGGGTTAAGATTTTATATAATTTTTCATGCAATCTTAAAATTTTTTTTTTACTTTTCAGAACATAAATTATATAAAAAGTTTTTGAAGGTTTTATTTTTACATGTACTTTTCATCTATACTTTTAGCTATTTTCAAAGATGAATTTTATCTTACTTTTAACTGAATATATAAATTGTTTATGTATGTAATAATACCAATATTATTTATGAATCTACATGACCTTTAAAGAAACTTTATCAATTCAAATTTGTAAATCATGATACTGAATATACAACTATATGCTTAACAAGATTCATGTTACATCTCTCTGATCATAGATCTATTAGGTCTCATTTAAATACAAATGTAGACCAACCAAACTATCCATAACATACTTGTCAATAATACAAATATAATAGCATCTTCCACATGTAAAAAAAAAAGGCTAAAAATAATCAAAGAAGAATTAATAAAAAAGGAAAAAGCCAATACTCAACAATATCAGCTACAAACATGGCCACAATGTGCTCACTATCTTGGGAATATGAAACATTTCTATGACTCTACATACATACATACATATTTAGTGTATCGAGGCAGCAGATAATTTTCTAAACATATACTGTTAAATATAAGAGACAATGAATGTCTTATGTTTAATCATGAGCCGTTCTAAACATCGTATTTTGGCTTTAATTTCAGGTAAAAATAATGACAAAAATTCTCCAACATTTGGATAATTTTTTATTAAGTTGGTTCTAAGCTTTCGGCTCACATGAGCCATCTTCAGAGAGGTTACAGGGATGTTAACATAAAAACATCCACCATCAGCAACGATTTTATCTTGTGTTGACGTAAAACTTTGATAAGCAACGATAATAGTTACCAAATAGCAAACGCAATTCGTAAATTTGTAATGCAGTCCTATGACGTCACACCACATGAGAACTCGAAATGATAACAGAACCATACATTTAAATGCAATGTAATGTGTTATGACCAGATTTAAATGTGGGTTGTTTGGATTTAATGTGGATGGCCTCCAATATCTGAAGGTTCTTTTTACTGAGTGTATGAGTGAGGATTATTGTATTGTTGACTAAAATCTGTCAAATCTGTTATTGTTGCTTAGCAAAGTTTTATGTCAACACAAGATAAAATCGTTGCTGATGGTGGATATTTTTATGTCAACAAACTTGTAACCTCTCTGAAGATGGCTCATGTGGGTTGAAAGCTTAGAACCAACTTAATAAAAAATTATCCAAACGTTAGAAAATTTTTGTCTTTATTTTCACCTGAAATTAAAGCCAAAATACAATGTTTAGAATGGCTCATGATTGAGCATAATAGACATTCATTGTCTCTTATATTTAACAGTATATGTTTAGAAAATACATACATATATACAAACCAAACAATTTATACATTCAGTTAAAAGTAAGGTAAAATAATTATAAGATCACATGAAAAAAATTATATAAAAAAATTAATCTTGTCTTTTTTAACTAAACTTGCATGAAAGAGATTTCTACCTAAACACGCACAATATATATATATATATATATATATATATATATAGCCTTGTGTAAATTAATTGAAACAACTACTTTAGTTTCCTTTTTTTTCAACGTATGGTCAGTTTTAGACTTGCTGGAGTGACAGGGTGTAAACAATTTCTATTTTTTTCTCAGATTAGATCCTTTGCAGTGGTGTGCATTAATATGAATCTATTTTTAGCGTGTATGATGAAATTCATTTGGCCTTGAAAAACATTGCATCATCCATGACTGCATCAGATTTTTATCATGCCCAGACACTAGTGACTTGATTGATGATTAATTGTCCTACAACCAGTGTTTGTGATGAACGTTACTCCAAGAAAGCGTACAAAAATTGTAACGCAGCACAAACATACTCGCAAACCTTACAGAGAGAATGCAGATAATGTTGGTGTCAGCTTTTCAACTGTCAGTTGTGTCATTATGTTGAAGAAAAAACTGGATCCATCACTCCAAAATGTAAGAGAAAATGTGGTCGGAAGAGAAAAACAATGCCATGAGTGAAGACATTATTCATTTTGTTTCAATTAATTTGCATAAGAGTGTATGTATATATCTATGTACATTGTGTGTGTGTGTGTGTGTGTGTGTGTGTGTGTGTATATATATATATATATATATATATATATATATAGATAGATAGATAGATAGAGAGAGAGAGGTGGGGATGAAAACAATGTTGGATGTAATTATACAGAGAGAAACATATATTCTTGATTTTTTAATTAAAATCTGACATGTCACAATATACATCTAAGCCAACTTCATTTATCCTCCAAATGTTTTCCCTTTGTCTTTATTTTTAAAATCCTTATAATTTTCACCTCCATTAATTAGAATATTATTAAAGCTTGGTGAAATTCATTTGAAGGATGATATGTTATATAAAGTTTTTTTTCACAATTTTGTCATTTAATGATCTACCATTAATTTGATAGAGTTTCATTTCTCATACAAATATGTCAAATCTTTTTTTAGATTTTTTAGTTTTTTGCAAGGGTGCAACAGCATAGACATTATGATAATAAGCATGCTTATCCAAATAGAGGCACATATAATTCATCATCTCAAAAATTCCA
Organism: Ascarosepion bandense; assembly: GCA_037127315.1. Lineage (NCBI taxonomy): Eukaryota > Metazoa > Mollusca > Cephalopoda > Sepiida > Sepiidae > Ascarosepion > Ascarosepion bandense. The sequence goes on from JBBBDQ010001417.1 coordinate 7,438,454, forward strand.
ATGAAGTCCCTACATTCTGCATTTATATGTATTAGAATAGGGTAAATCAATATCACACATTGAAGGGAATTAAACCAAGTTATTTCTTCTTTCCGGTTGAATTCCTTGCATTCACTTACACACAAATATCCTTGAGAAAGGTATCAATCCCTCTCTTCTCTCCAGTTATGGGCCAAATAATAAGACATTGGGTTCTATAGCCTTGGCTGGCAACCAGTCTACTGCAGAAAGCAATGGCAACCTACTGCGGGATAAACATCTGTCCAGTCAGTCATGTCTCTTTTGAGACATGATCACCCAAAGCATGTATCATGTATGGCACTTAACTATTTCTTAAGCTTATAAATAAAAGCTACTGATTTTATTTACTTAAACCTGTGTAAGTTTTTAGGTTTCTAAGGAGTTTTTTTTTTCTTTGCAAAACCTGAAGCTCACTGGTGTGAAGAGTCATTGAAAAAAAACAAAAAAAAAAAACAACATTATTGTTAGACAAGCAATTTCACTCTTTACATAAAATTATTTAGTGACAAATAAAAATAGTTCTGTCATCACATAACACTGTCAAAGTAGGTTGAAGAAAATATAAAAATCTCATTATGACATTTGTCATCAGTCACTTCCGCAAGTGAAACAAGTTTACCTTAAAATAAACAAAAAGTTCTCCAGCCATAATTGAAATAATTAAGGCATTTTCATTTTGATTGTATTTGGTTAGCAAAGCCAAATTAGTCCTGAAGCTGATAATTGAATTTCTCTGAGCAGTCATTTCATATATTCTAACAGACAGTGTAATCAACAACCCACATAAAAATATACATGACAAAGACAGAAATTGTAAAGAAAAAGAAAATGTTTACAAAATATTTGCATTTAAATGTCAAATAACTTGAGAACAAAATAGTTTTCAATAAAATTGAAAGTCACAAAATCTTATAGATTTATAAGAAGCATATGATCAAATGGATGTCTATCTTCACAATTAACACTATGGAAAAAGTAAAAGGTTGGCACGTTAAAACAATTCTCAAATAGCTTCGACTGTTCAAATCCTTTGAAAACTCAATACAATCTTAATGAAAAAAAACAAACTATTAATTAAACACAAAAGTTGGATGACTTTACACTATCAATTTAAATAAAACAGTCCTATCTATGTAAAAGTGTTCCAATACTATGCCTGGAAATTTTCTTAATGTAAACAATAAAAATAAAATTTGTAACGTTTTTGAACGATCAATAAACTGTGGTAAACATGCGCTGAGCAGAGGCTTATTAATGTGCCATTGGAATAAGATTCTTTTTAAGAATTCACAGAATTTCTTAGCTCAAGCAATGACTCAGTATGTTTCCTTTAACATTTATATGAAACTCTTCAATATTCACATACTAGCAGTATCGACCGGCATTGCTCGGGTGTAATGAAAGCTTTAAAACTAATCCATGATCGTGGATCTCAGACTCTTTGGACGTTGGCACGAAAGACTAAAAAGCAATAGTTGTTTCCAGTTAAAGCGAAACCATAGACTGAAAAAAAAAAATAAATGGATGTAAGTCAAATTTTGATTTCCTGGTATCGATATCAGATAAGTTTTTTTTGTTGTAAACTGAATTTTGAAGGCTAAATAAGTCCTTTGAGTAAATGTTATTATGGCTGAGACTAAGAACTACAATTATACCTACTTAGAGACAAACCCGAAGCAAAAACTAAAATAAAAGGGCTGAAAAAAAATACAGACATAAAGACAGATAAACAGACATACATACAAACATCTTGCTTATATATATATATATATATTATCAATTTTTTGCACTATTGTAAGAACTGCAACCTTGAAACTTCTGAATATCGTTTCTTATGTCTTTGTGTATCAAATTTGATTAAAATCAAACCACTCCTTCTATAACCCGATTTTATCGATTTTCGATATTTATTGGGGTATCTCGACACAAAACCTAGCTAAGAACACTCGCAGACGCATATAGTTCAACTTTGTAAATTTTCAAGAAAACCGGTTCAGCTATTTCGGAGTCTATAGGTAATGGACACACACAAAGTTCCATTTATAAATAAGTTCAGATTTAGATAAAACACTTCCAGAAGAGATCAGTGAAGAACTGAAATGGATGTAATGAGTTCGCATGAAAATAAAGAAAACACTGAAATTGAAACAGGTCAATGCCAGAAAATCAAAAGCATGAAGGGATCAAAGTGTAAGAAGCAAAGGTTTTATATGACCTGCTGTTAAGTCGGGATTAAAATTTAGACCAGCAGATTAAGATATTCAAAGTTTTTGTCATATGAATATTTAGCAGATCAAAGATGGTTGGCAATAAAAAGATGAATGTCTTGTTTTCATCCATTTTTTTTCACCAATTATGTAAACAATCCTGTCTCTAACTCGCCAAATATGTGTAAAACCATTATGCATAAATATTCATGAAAATCATAATGAAATTGATTTATTTTTAAAATGAACAAGGAGTTAAAAATGCTGAACATTAGCAAAAATGTTTTTCATTTTTTTTTTTTTTTTTACAGGATGAAATTACTAGCCTATAAACTGACTAATTTTGAATTCAGAGTTGTCCTTTCTCCTAGACTGATTGTTAATCAAGGTTAGAGAAGCAAAGATGCTTGAAGTGGTCTCTTGCATTTGAGTATAATCAAATGATACAGGATTTTTATTATATTAAATATTGATGGTTTTTCTCTCCATCTTTTCATGCAATTGGAGGAAAGGAGAAGGATGATCACTCTTCTCTGCATGACTTCTGTGACTGATGCCAAGAAGAGTAATTACATATTAAGAAAAAAGAAAAAAAAAGTGCACACATACCTTCCCTTCCAACAGACCCACTTATGGTAAGAAGTCTAACTTTGTCACTTAACAACATAATTTCCAACACCCATAAAAAAAGGGCACCAAAGTTGTTTGTTTTACTTCAACTAATAGTGAAGAAGTATAAAAGTGAATAGCCTAATGAATTAACGTGTTGGTTCTTGAATTTTATAGTATAGTAAATGTGAGTTCAATCCCTGGGCCAGGTAGTATATAGGCAGTGGCAATTACAGAACTCTGAAGGGGTGGGGGGCTATTTAGGGGCCAAGAATTTTCTTAGGAGGAAGAGGGCAAATTCAAGCAGCATCTTCACTTTCATACTACGCCACTATCATATACATAACTTAGGAATGAGTTTGAGTATAAATGTTCCTTCACTAAATGAGAATGAATGAAAGAGATGAATGTCCAAAAACAGTTGAAGAATATTCAGCATCTAACTTCATCATTTTTTCAGATACTTCTGCTTTGTTTGTGTCGCTTTTTATTTTGAAGTGTGTTTTTTATAATATAAAAAATTATCCATAATGCAATGTCAGTTTATAGTTGCAGTGTCATGAGTGTGTGTTTGTGCTATGTTTTGTAAAAAATGTTTGTAAATATAACTGTGTTTAGCCGAATAAGGAATCGAATATGAGAGAGACAAAAAGACATATGGTTCGCTTGATCGTTCTTTTTAAAAAGAACCAATTCGATGTTCAGTGGTGACCATTATAAATAGGGAAAGAAGATGTCTAAATTGTTTTTCTACTAACCCCTTTTCTTTGATTCTTTAACCAAATGCCGATATTGCTAAATTAAAAGTCACACACACAGAGAAAAGTGCTGAAGATCAAATGTTATCAAAATCAGAGATTGATCAGTTTCATAAATTTTTGAAGCTTATAAAAAGCCGGGGTAAAACAAAGAATCCAGCCAAAATTGCCACTGAAAACAGGGCTTGCAATAACTGAGCATTAAAAAGAGAACAAGACAAAATATCCCAAGACAATAGACATGGACAACTGAACAGGAACAATCTAACACCTGGAGATGTAATGTTTGAAATTTCCTGAAGGTTACCTTGTTCAAATGATATCTGAAGAATGCTACAGGTGCATGAGGTTAGGCACTGCAGCCAAATTGTTCTGATAGCAACAGCAAAATAACTAATATAAATAAAAAAATGCATTCGTATTACAAAACAAAAGGTTTTTTTTAATCATTTCACCCCAAGCAAGGCAGTACTGCCACTGATGTGCAGGGAGCTACATAAGAGAGTTAAAGTTTTAGGCAGGAGGAGAATGAAGACAAAGACAAACCAGCTACAGGGGGTGAAAGAGAAAGGGCAAGAGAAGGATGTGAACACAGGAGTGAAGAGAGTTGTGAAGGTAGAGAGAAAGGAAAACAAGAAGATACACGGGGTTATGCAGAAAGGGCTGGAGTTAAGTGGATAAAAGATGGGAATTGACTTTGCATTTAAATTCGTGGAGGTTGTAGCTGTCAGGAAAGCAAGTATATGGAAGTGAATTCCACAGGTCGGAAGCACGAGAAAAGAAGCTGCTGGAGTAGAATTGTTGTCTGGTTGATCTGTCAAATGGTGGGACCTTGTTGCCAGTCTGGTTGCCCAAAAGCCTTTCGATATTTCACAAAATAAAGAATCAAAATTCACAAAGATTTTGTTGTTAAAATACACCCATTTATCACCTTCATTGTAGGTGGTGATTAGCTAATTTTTTTCAAACACTGAGAAATTTTACCACTGAAATTAAACCTGATTATTAATTAATAATTGTAAAATTATTACCTAATACTATTTTTTTTTAGTGACTGCAGTCACATTCAAGAAATTAGACTTTTTTTTTGTTTTTGACTGATTAAAAAGATATTACTCCCTTTTTACCTGCCAGGTTCCATTGTCAAAGTACACACCTGTTGTTATCAAGAACAAGGTGCGGTTCTCTCATCCATGAGAGAGAACAATCCTACAGATTAATCTTGATAATTTGTTTTAGAATTCTTAAACCATAAATTATTTTATTCTTTCTTGTAAAAATGCTACATTTCAAAAGGATTGTAACCATTTCGGTTTCTTTCTTTCAAACTTGTAATTTAACTCCATTTTTTTTTTTTTTAGTAAGAGAGAGACTTGCCTGTACAACTACGCGGTTGTATACTTGGGCATCTCCACGTGACGGTAAATGGTTAGCAAGCTGGCCGCGCTAGAATCATTACCAAGTCACATTGAGTAATAAGTTCGATCCTCACTGGGTGCCCATACTTTCGGGCTTGTGCCACATCTAAGCTGCGTTAAAAAATCATCAGGCATTTTGGCACTTTTCAACGTCCGCCTCTTAACCAACCCAAGTAAAACAATCCATTTTATTTTTTTTATTTTAATAATCTCTCCAACCAGGAATAATTATGAGAAACAACTTTGCCATGATGATCAAGAAGGGGATTATGAAATTTTAGAACAGCTTTTTGAAAAGCTTTTTTTTCTTCTTTTTTTTCCTCACTCAGTCAACGTAAGCGTAGACAAAGCAAGGAGATTCAATTAAATTTTATTATAAACTGTTTTTAATTTTTTTATTTAATCCAATTTGCTTTCTGAATAGATGTTTTTAAAAATTTGAACAAGACAGAAAAATATGAAAAACTGATACAGATGACCCAGACAAAGATCCTTGTTCTTGTCAGAATAAATTTTGTTAAGGTTTTTTTAACAGGTTTGAATTTTTTTTTTTTTTTAGCAACGGAGCATTATTATTTTTAATAAAATTTACTTTTAGTTTTAAATGAACTAAAAACACGTCGGTTTGATTGAATTAACAAGATTTTACTGCAGATCAAACTAGACAAGAGATTTAAATTTTAAATTCTCCATCAAAAATCAAAATTAATTTATTTTTAAAATGACTCCAATTTTCAGACTAAATTGGTCAGGTTTTTTTTTAAAGAGAAATTAAAATTACCAACAAATGTCATTTGAAAATAAAATAAGATTTCCCTTGACATTCGAAAAATTTCAATCTTAAAAATAAAATTTTCAAATGATCGAATTAAAAAATTGTTTTTAAATTTTCAAATAAATGACATTTTTAAATTTGTGAAAAAAAAGCAAAAAAAAAAAAAAAAGAAAAACAAAACGTTCACTCGAAGGTTTTTATGAAAAAAATTAAATAAAAATCCCGTTGTAATTATTAATTCCTCAGCGACGCAAAGTACAGCTGATTGTCACGAATAGTTTTTGGGGTTTTTTTTTTGTTTGTTTTTTTTACATTGTTGAAATCTAGAGAAAAAGGACGGTTTCTCTAGAATAAAGTTTACACAAGTTAAACCTTTCTTTTTTACTTTTGTTTCACAAACATTAATCTTCTATAAAGATAAGTAGAGAGAAAAATGACAAAATATCAATTTTTTCCCCAGCAACAAGACAAAGTTGTTTTATAATCATAAAATCTCTGATTAAAAGATAAAATAGCCAGGAGAATTATTAAAAGCAGATTATTCAACATCAACAAAGCAGTTTAAATAGAATATTAATGACAGGCTACACTACATTGCAACTCCACTACATTGTCTGTCTACCTACCTACATCATAACCTCTTAAAATACCGACTAATTTATTAAATTATTTAATGAGGAGAAGCAGCAAAAACAACAACAAAAAATTATTAAAATATGTTTTAAATTTTTTGGAAATGAACAGCAATTCTAGTTTCATTTAAAGTTTGTTTTTTTTTTTTTTGTTTTTTTTTTCACATTTTTCTTCTTATTAATGATGAAATTACAACAGCAGGTATTTTTGGGGTCATGTCACTCCTTCGCATGGGGTACACAGGTGAGGAAAACTTTCACTTTACCTGGTCAGATTATAAATACATAGACATAACTCCAAAAATCCGAGTAAGTATAATTAAGTAGAGCAGGTAAGAAAAAGCAACCAGTAAAATAAAAAAAATTTAAATCCTTTTTTGTTTTTTTAATTCAATTTTTAGGTGAACGCAGTTTTTTAGCAAAATGTTTTTTTAACACAAAAAACACACTGCTTTCACAAGTCTTCTTCTTTGATAAAAAAAAAATTAAAAAGTTGTAATTTCATATAACAAAAATTAAGATCTTTTCAGATAAATAAAATAAAGATTAATTTTACGTTGTCAAGGGATTTTTGGGTGGGGTCGTAAAAATAATAATAATAATAATCAAATTGCCCGTTTAAAAATAAATCGAAAACTATTTTTAAAGATTTAGTTTTTCTTCTCATGTGTCATTTGAAAGAAATTTATGACTTTTTTCTTCTTTTTTTTTTCTTGATATGAATGAAGTCCATGTGTTTTTATTTTATTTTGTTTTTTTTTCAAGACTCGATTGAATATGTGACCTGTCTAGTTCACTCAAGGCTTAAGGGAGAGATAAAAAGAACGCATACCACTGAACAACCCTGATCTGTTTCTTAGACGATAACCCAGGCCCACCAAAAAAAAAAAAAAAAAAAAACTCTTACAATGAAGATTGAAAGACAATGAAAAATGTTATATAAGTGTCAACTGTCAATCGATACCTTTGAAGGCCATTCTTTTAAATTAATAACAATTTAATTAATTTTTTGGAATATGAGTGAGTAGGTGATGAGAGAAAAAAATAGATCTTGGCTTGCTGACCCGGGACCGAAATAAGACACGGGTAAAAAAAAGGAGACCTGACATTTTTCGGCTAGAAGTTTTCAGGTGTCGACAAAGTTTTTCCTTCTTTATTTTAAATTGATGTTACGTGAGTTGCGAAGAATTGAAAAGAAAAGAGTGAAAAGACTAATTAATAATGACAAGTAAACATTCTTCAATTTTTTATCTTGAAAATAACCGCAAGACACAAAAGAAAATATGACAAGTTTAAGGTGGGGTCAATTACGGTAGCTACTTAAATGAATTTCTACGATTCCAACAGGTGGGTGGCCTGGCTTCAGGTGTGAGATACCTCCAGCTAAGACAATGATTGCAAAAAAAAAAAAAAAAAAAGTGGGGGGTATAAATAGATGTACTCTTTTTTGTGTTTTACAGTGTAACAGTCAATTATTAATATTACATAATAACTGACTGTGGTAGGGGAATGTTCACAATATCAGAGATTGCACGCTGTCTCAAAATAGTGTGATCTGATGATTGCTTAAGGCGTGAAACTACCAGTCAACAAACAGTGTTGATTTTTATGTCCACACAGTCACAGATAAAGTGACTAGTGACCATCGTTGTTGAATGAGTTTTTTTGGCTTTTAATTAGAAGAAGAAAAAAAAACACGTATTGTACAGACACTTACAGTCTGACAGGATACTTAAAAATAAATAATTGAGTGGAAATTTATATATATATATATATATATATATATATATATATATAAAGAGAGATAAAGAGATAGATATTTATAGAGAGAAACTCAGGTAAGTTAATTTAATTAGAAGTTAAAATTAAACTTTGTAATTAACTTCGGCTACTACCAACTAAGTAGTACTATTTAACAAGTGAAACGTTTAAATTTTTTAAACGATTTTTTTTTGTATTTAGTAAAAAAAAAAGAAAAAAAACCTGGTATGTATTTTTACCAACCAAATAAAAAACATTAAAGTTAAAAATAACTCATTTAAAAAAAAAAAAAAGACCTTTTTAGTAATCATTTAAATTTAAACATATTGTTACATAAATTTAAACAATTTGATAAATAAAAAATATATTTGTTTGAATAAATTTAATAAATGTTTTAATAATTAATGTTTTTAGTATTTTTTTTAAATAAAGATAACTTTATTAGCAATATAAGGTTTTTTTTAATCTTCACAGACGAAAGAGACAATTTTTTTTACTACAATGAAAAAAAAAAAAATAAGGGTCCGATCCCGACAAAAAAAAAAAAAAAAAAACTCCGTGAAAATAAAAATATACATAAATAATTAAGAAAACAAGTGTTGTTAAATTAAATACAATAAAAACAAATGTTTATTGCATTTAACAACAATAATGACAAGTTTGCCGTTTTCTTTCCATGCGTTTGAAGGGGAAAAAAAAAGCAGCCGACGACTGAAGAAAATAATAATAATAACATTAAACTTTTTTTTTTTCATCTTTATAAAAATGCATTCCAAATGATAACAATGAAGCAAACGGGGTACAACAGAGAATGAACCGAGGTGGGGGGGAAAATGAAGAAATGTCTGTTCTTTTTACCTTTAAAGGCAGCGCTCGGAGAGTGGAAGGCAAGAAGTATAAGTACTCGGGCCAAGAAGAGGCAGGGTAGCGAAGAGCGCGACACCGTGAAAGCGGCCATTTTCTAACCTGCTGCTGCTGCTGCTGCTGCTGCTGCTGCTTCTTATTGTTGTTGTTCTTGTTATGTATTATTTACACGAGAGAAAAAGCATCCACACCTTGACGAGAATGGACGAGATTTGGCGAGATCTGCCGCAGCCTTTGATTGGCTGGCTTCACTCATGGCGGCTGCTTTCAAATAATGTATTTACATGGACACTAACTTACACACATACACACATTTTTGTATACAAAGTAGCGCAGTGAAGCTCTTTGTCAGATCCACTTGACAAAATCGAATCAACCATCAATATATATATATATATCGTGGTTTGCTATATATATATTTACCACATAAACGCACACACATATATCACACACACACACACACATATATATATATATATATATATATGTGTGTGTGTGTGTGATACATATATGAATTAGGATCAAATTCGTCATTCATTGAAGCCTGTTTCGCTCTCTATCATCAGTGTGACTAGACATCCACTTGCTTCTGGCCGGGATAGAAACTCGACAGCTTTGGTGTCAGTCGGAGTCTCTAACCCCTAGACCGTGGAATGAGAGAAGGCAAATTTTTTAGCCTGTTATAAGGAAACGATATATATATATATATATATATATGCATGCATGCGTTGTGGTGCAGTGGATATTGGCTCGGAACGAGAATGCAGGAATCCGATTTCGAATTCCAGTGGAATTCCCTGCATTCACTTCCGCGCAAATACCCTTTGGAAAGGAATTAATCAGTTTCTTCCCTCCAGTTATGTGGTAAATAACAGGACACATTAGGTTCTGTAGCCTTGGCTGGCAACCAGTCTACCGCAGAAAGTAAAGGCAACCTACTGCGGGATAATCTTCTGCCCAGTCAGTCATGTCTCTTTCGAGACATGATCAACCAACTTAAATAACTGATATATATATATATATATATATATATATATATATATATATATATATTGGCAACAATTGGAGGTTTCATTAAAAAACAAAAAAAACATTTGACAATTCCGACATAATTCGACTTCTGTAAAGAAAAATGTATTAGAACATTTAGAAAAATGTATAAAAGACCTAATGATAAAACCTTGTCTGTAATTTTCAATAAAACCTGCATATATGTATATCTGATCCTAATTCATACATATATATACGTGTAACATCAAAACATGTGTGTATCAGAATATATATATATATATATATATATATATATATGAATTAGATTGAAATATAGATCAAATATAGATATAGTGGTTTGCTATATATATATATATATATATATATATATATATATATATATAAACACATATATATATGTATGAATTAGAATCAGATATACATATATTTGTTTGATAAACAAGTTATTACGCAACCCGGTAAAATCAGTTATTGTAAATCGCCTAACGGTACCAGATGGTAGAAATCTGGGTTGCGTAATAACTTGTTTAAAAATGAAAAAGTATTCAACAATTCTAAAATACAATTTTCATACAACTATGTACTGGTCTAATTTAATCATGACCCAAAACTAAGTAATTAAATAATTATATATATATATATATATATATGTGTGTGTGTGTGTGTGTGTGTGTGTGTGATACATCATTAAAACATGTATGTGTGCGTGCGTTTATGTGTGTGTGTGTGTGTGTGTATCTGACCAAACATTTGAACATTTGAGCATATATATATATATATATATATATATATATATATATATATACACACAGAAATGGTTGGTGAGAAGTTTTCATCCTAATCAAGAATATATTTTTATAATTCGGCACACAATAAGTATACGTATATTTTACCCTCTGACCCTGACGAGCAGACTGAAGTTGGTCAAAACATGTGTTCATAAAAAATATCAATATCTTATTTTGAAATGCTAAAGAATAAATATATAATAAACTCAACCACGACTTTAACCACGGCCTCCAGACAATTTTGGAATCTCCTGCAACACTTCTAATCTGAATGCAAAAAAAAAAAAAAAGGAATAATATAGGCCTTAAAAAACGAAAAAAACAACACTCATTAATATCAGCTACGAACATACCAACAACATGCTTACCGTGTTTGGTACATACCACATAATACTACTTCACATCATACATAACACTACATACATTCTGTTATATATAAATTAACATTAATCCCAGAAAAACTTTATATAATTTATGTTTTTTTTTTTATCATTTCACCCCAAGTAAGGCAGTTTTATTGCCACGGTTGCGCAGGGGATTACATAAGGGAAAGTGATGAGAAAGAGGGGTAGGTTATAGGGGGTGTCAGGAAGAGGGTAACAGAAGGATGAGAATACTGGTATAATGGGGGTGGAGTGGATGGAAAAAAGAGCTTGACAGAAAGCATGCAACTTAGTGAGATAGTAGATGTCTACTGACCTTACATTTAAATTCCTGGAGATTGTAGCTGTCGGAGAAGTAAGTACATGGAAGGGAATTCCACAGGCAGGAAATGCGAGAAAAGAAGCTATTAGAGTAGAAATTGCGGTTACATTTTATTGGTTTCACTGTTAAAGGGTGCGGCCTAGTTGATAATCTAGTAGCTCATGTAAATTCATACCTAGGGGGCACCAGTGAGCTGAGTTCATTAGAGCTGAAGCCGTTCAAGTATTTGTAAGAGAGGCACAAGGAAGCCACATCATGCCAGTGAGATAGCGACTGCAGTATCGATCACATTACAGATTCCCCATTGAATTTTGTCAAGAACCCCAAGATGATAGCAGGGACACCCGACTAGATGTAGCAGCAGTATTCAATACATGGGCCGATGGTAGATTTATATAGGTGCAGGATGGTTTCAGACGGGAAAAAACTTCCTGGCCCTGCACAGTGAACCGACCTTCTTAGCAGCGGATTTAGCTATGGATTTGATATAGTCATTCCACTTGAGGTCAGCTCAAAACTTGCATGCTTACTGAAAATGCTTTCAGGACTGCACACTGGTTAACACAGGTATACTGACTAGCCTACAGGATAGATGTGTACTGTATGTTGTTGAGACACATTCCTTCTTTCAGTCAGTTAAGTGCCATACGTGAAACATGCTTGGGCGATCATGTCTCGAAAGAGACATGACTGACTGGGCAGAAGATTATCTCGCAGTAGGTTGCCATTGCTTTCTGCGGTAGACTGGTTGCCGACCAAGGCTATAGAACGCAATCTATCCTATTATTTAACCCATAACTGGAAGGAAGAGACGGATTAATACATTTCCCAAGGGTATTTGCGCGTAAGTGAATGCAATGAATTCAACTGGAATTCGAACTCGGCTCCCCGATTTCTCGTTCCGAGCCGATATCCACAACGCACATTCCTTCTTTCACTTTGATATAAAGCTACCCATAATTTGTGCCGCAGCAGCCTCTTTGCTGACTCATACTTGGTAAGAACGCTTCTTGAATTTGTAGGTGTCAGTCACCCAAATCTTTTTCAAGTGCTGATTCCCCATCCCCCTAAATTGCACCATTTCTGACAGGTACTCACAACTGGAAAATACCCTACATATTAACCAATGATATTTCAGAAATGATTTGACCTTGTTTTCTGGTCATAACTATTTGGCATTTATCAAAATCACTCAAACCTTTCTTCTTGCTCATAACTGCAGAATTCAATACATCAAAATCAAGTAACCAAAACTGGCTTACTTGCTTATTTACCTATATAGTTCTTATGAAACAATATATATATATAAACTTATTTATAAACGGAACTTTGTCTCTGTGTGTGTGTGTCTGTGTGTGTGTGTCCGTTACCTATAGACTCCGAAACAGCTGAACCGATTTTCTTGAAAATTTATACAGTTGTACTATAAGCGTCTGCGAGTGTTCTTAACTAGGTTTTGTGTCGAGGTACCCCCGATAAATATCGAAAATCGATAATCGAAAAAATCGGGTTATAGAATGAGTGGTCCGATTTTAATCAAATTTGATACACTCATAGACAAAGAAGTTTCAAGGTTTCAGTTCTTACAATAGTGCAGAAAATCGATAATATATATATATATATATATATATATATATATATATATATAAGGCAAGATGTTTGTGTGTGTGTTTGTTTATCTGCCTGTATGTCTATATTGTTTCAGCCCTTTTATTTTAGTTTTTACTTCGGGTTTGGCTCTAAGTAGGTATAATTGTAGTTCTTAGTTTCAACCATAATACCATTTACTCAGAGGACTTATTTAGCCTTCAAAATTCAGTTTACGACAAAAAAAACTTATTTGATATCGATACCAGGAAATCAAATGACTTACATCCATTCATTTTTCTTTCAGTCTACGGTTTCGCTTTAACTGGAAACAACTGTTGCTGTTTAGTCTTTCGTGCCAACGTCCAAAGAGTCTGAACTCCAGGACCATGGATTAGTTTTAAAGCTTTCGTTACACCCGAGCAACGCCGGGCTATACTGCTAGTATATATATATATATATATATATATATATATATATATATATATATATATACTAGAATTAACTAACATTATTTTATTACAAAAATACCTTATCTAAGACTACTTGTACTTCATGTAACTTATCTCACAGTTAGTTGTTATTAATATCAAAATTCATCCAATCCAATGTTTATAGATAGTGTCATCACAATGTTTATAGATAGTGTCATCACAACAAACAATAAAAACTAAAAGCATTTAAAAGGAAGCGAGTAGGTACCAATCCTTCGGTAGTACATGAAAACTGACATAAGTTGATCATTTTATGGATATCTAAGCTTTCCTAGAAAAAAACATACAAAATAATATACCTGGAGGAAATAAAGTATCTGATGAACTCTTTCACAGAAAAAATTGTTATAGCTTATATTTCACGACTGTTGGCATTGATATAAAAAGTTATCCAAAACCATCAAAATGACATTACTTAGATGTAAAATTTCATCATTTAGATCACTGAATTTTACTATTTCTGATCTAAAATGTTTTTTCACAAGTAAAATTGTTATAGCTTATATTTCACGACTGTTGGCATTGATATAAAAAGTTATCCAAAACCATCAAAATGACATTACTTAGATGTAAAATTTAATCATTTAGATCACTGAATTTTACTATTTCTGATCTAAAATGTTTTTTCACAAGTAAAATTGTTATAGCTTATATTTCACGACTGTTGGCATTGATATAAAAAGTTATCCAAAACCATCAAAATGACATTACTTAGATGTAAAATTTAATCATTTAGATCACTGAATTTTACTATTTCTGATCTAAAATGTTTTTTCACAAGTTTCTGTACCCAACTTACAAGTTGTGCACTGAAAACAGGAAGAAAAAGAGATTCAATTAACAGCATTGTTAAAGTTTGTTATTTGGTCAGGCTAGCACAGACATTTATGAGTCTATCATGCCAACTATCATAGCTCTGCATCAAGGTCAGAAGGTCATTAGGATGGTATTCTGTTTCATAACATAGTTGTTCAATATAGATGGTTACTAGATGACCGTCTTGCTCTAAGACAAGGTGGCCAGAACAATAGGTAACTTGTCCTCAAAAGAAAAGAATCACTAGATCACATGAAAAATTACATAAAAATCTTAGCCATCACATTTTGTCATTTTTAATGAAAACTGCATAAAAAGGAGATTGCTGCCCAAATATACTATATATATATATATATATATATATATATATATATATATATATATATATATATATATAAAATTTTACGAAATCCGTTACATATTGCTCTGGATAATATCCATTGCGCTCTCTATACAGATAGATCTGTTTGGATTATCCTCTCTGTTTACGGACTGGGCATCATTATCTATCAAGATAGATATATAGATAGATAGAAAAACATATTTTGGGTCTACTAAAGACAGTTTTCAGAACAGATGATATAATTAAAAATCTACATTTAAACTGGAAAACCTCAAAAATTGTACCAAACTGGCGATCTACGTGTGGAAATTAAAATTGAAAAATAGAAAATACCCTGGACCATAGTGAAAAAAACCAAAGTCTAATAATTTAATTATTTAATTATGACTAAAAATCAGCTAATATATATATATATATATATATATATATATATATATATATATATATATATATATCAGATTAAATAAATGGCAAACATTGTGTCTGCTTATTTTTAATAAAACCCGTTTATACTCGCGGATAATCTTTCGAGTATTGTAATTGAAAGATGTCCGAAATGAGCTGTAACGTTGACAGATGTTATTATCATTCATTTCTCAAGGTACCCAAGTACTTTCAATCTTTTTCCGAGATCTTCAGGGGTGTGAGTTATGGTAACAAAAATAACCGCAAAACTCTATTGCTAAAAATTACTGTAATTTTTTTTTTGTTTTTTGTTTTTTTGCTTCAAATATAACGGTTGAGAAATTGCTTAGCGTTCATTAGAACGTGAAAATTATCCAAAATGGAATTTTTTTATATGTTGTCATGTCACGTGTTAAAGCATGAAAAACTGTTCTTTTTACAAACATTTTAGAACATTACTACAGTATTCATAGCTGATTCTATGTATTGACGGCTTAAGTGTTTTAATGAATATTGCCTCGAGAATCTGTAGTTTGCTTTTTGTTGTTTTCTTGGTGTAGGATAGTTGTGTCATCAATCATTATTTTTTTATATTGTGAGTGTAGACAGGAATGTTGTTGTAGATGTCTAGAAATGGACGAAATATAATGTAAAACGCCTAGTTAATGTAGTTGTTGTAAATCCAACATATATTTGTTTTTTTTTTGTCGGAGATACATTCTCCCAAGGGACATTTGAATTAATATATAATGTTGGTTTTACGTAACACACCAGTTGGTGGGGAGGTGTTATTACGGATAATTAAATTAGTAGTATTGTATCTTTTATAATATATTATTAACTTTAGTTTTTTATTAGGATCAACGGGAGATATATTAGTACGAATGAGATTTTTTTTATTTTTTTCATCCTGTTTGTAGCTATCATGCATCTGGTTGCAATAGAAGAGTTTGATATGTTTAGAGTCTTTTGTAGAAGTACCATATTTTGTTTGATGTGTATTGAGATTTTTGAGATATCGTCTTATTTCTTCATCTACAATGTGGTTTGGGAAGTCATTATTACTGGGAGTCTGCTTAATATTTTTTAGTTCAGAGTAAAATATCTTTTTTGTGGAGGAGTTGATTTGTGCTCGGTTAATTAACTTGTGTATAAGTGCTATTTTGTAGTAGTTAGGGCATTCACTCTTATAGTTGAGAGTGCAAGAGTTTTTGCTGGTTGTTTTTTTTTATATGGGGAGGTAGTAAATGTGTTATTGTTTGTGTCTATTAAAATGTCAAGGAAAGGGATTTTGTTATCTTTGTTAAGTTCGTATGTACACAGAGTTCTTTTGAAAGTTTTTTTTAGATTTATTATTTCTTCTATATTTTTAACTAATATAAGAATATCATCAACATATCGTACGTAGATGGAGGGTTTTGTAGTGGTGCTAAATATATTATTTTCTAGATTGGCCATGTAGAAGTTGCTGAAGGTTGGAAATGAGCCCATTGAAACACCGTCTCGTTGCACGTATATATTATTTCTGTGATCATAGTATGGGACTTCGGCGGTACAGGTTAAAAGTATTTTTTTTAGTATTTTAGGTTTAATTTTCAGTGTGGGCAGAGAATTATTATTATATATATTTTTTATAATAATGTCAACGGTTTCTCTTACAGGAACGTTAGTTAGTGAATAGATTTTCAACATCAAGTGATGCTATGGTTTTATTATTAGGTTTTTCCGTTTTCATTATTTGTATAAGTTCAAGAGATGATTTAATGCTATATTTTGTAGGGATGTATGGTGTAATTAATTGGTTAAGTGTTTTAGTTAGTTCGTATATAGGAGTGGGTATTTGTGATATAATAGGGTGAAGTGGAAAGTTAGGTTTGTGTGTTTTGATAGAACCATAAATGTGTCCTGGTTTATAGTTCCCGATTATTTTGGTAAATTTTAGATTGTCTTGCTCCGCATTGTTAGCTGTGATTAATTTATTAATCTTGCTTTTAGCTGAATGATAGGGTTTTTGGTAAGTTTTTTAAATTTGCCGAGATCATCAAGTAACTATTCTATTTTTGCGTTGCAGTCAGACTTGTTTAAAACAACAAAGATGTTAGATGTTAATTAGAGTAATTTTTAGTTATACAGTTTTGCGGTTATTTTTTTTTTACCACAACTCAGACCTCTGAAGATGATCTCGGAAAGAGATTGAAAGTACTTGGGTACCTTGAGAAATGAATGATAATAACATTTGTCAACGTTACAGCGTTCTGACATCTTTCAATTGTAATACGCTAAAGATTATCCGTTAGTATGAACAGATTTTATTAAAATAAGTAGATACAATGTTTGCAGTCTGACATGTCTAAAAGAAAATTTGCTGCCTAAATACACAAATATATATATATATATATATATATATATATATATATATATATATATATATATATATCAGACGGTATGAACGGATCCTACAGAAAATTAATAGACAAAACTTGTCTATATTATTCAATGAAACCTGCATTAATGAAAAAATGCTGCCAAAATACACACAATTTAAATTACATGATCCAGCAGCCCAACACACCATCACCACCTTGAAATATAAATGGAGCCTTGTGAAAAGGCAAATTGAAATAGCGAAAGAAAATCTTGACACATTATACAAGAACAAACATGACCTCTACAACAAACTGAAAGATATAACTACCTCAAACCAACTAGAAGAAATAATACTCAGACTATCCAAAATCACTGCAAAATCTGAAGTTGAACACCGTGCTAAAATTGTCAAAAAACTTAATTCACTATACAATGGCACGATCACTCTTCCCAAAAAATTCGATAAATTCATAAATCTTTCCAACCACGAACTAACTAAGCACCAAGAAGAATTACTCAACCTTGGACCTAACTGCCATATATACCGTAAGTATAACCAGCTTACTAAAAAAATTGAAATAGAAACGCTCTATCAAAGCATCACTAAATTACAAGATGAAAAACTTATAACCGTTAAACCCGAACTGAAAGATCTACTTGGACTTATATTTTCAATTCAATTATCTTTATTGTTAAATGTTCTATGTTTACTGTGTGTTAATATTTACTCTTTGATAATGGCTTATGTGAGCCGAAAGCTTAGACCCGATAAAAAATTCAACAAATACTGTGATTTTTTGTTGTCTTTTAACGACATCACCATCAAGTATATCAGACGGTATGAACGGATCCTACACAAATTTAATAGACAAAACTTGTCTATATTATTCAATGAAACCTGCATTAATGAAAAAATGCTGCCAAAATACACACACAATATATATATATATATATATATATATATATATACAAATGAAGAAGAACGAAGAATAAAATTGCAACGTTCAAAGCATTAATTTAAAGCAGTGCTCGATATAGAAATGGGACAATGAATATTTATTATTAATTATTACGTTCCATCATTATTAACTACCTGATGAGACATTGTTCTTTCAATGTAGAAACAAAATGTACAATTTTATAGCAGTATAGTGGGTTATCCATTCCTTTCCAGTTTATAGTGGGAGTCCGTTCTAGTGAAGGGTAGTTGTATACTGTTGCAGGTTAACGGAATTTGGCCTTGTTGTAGATAGCCCACTATAAGTCATAAAATGATTATAAATCAAGAATGACAATTTGAGTAGAAAATATAATTTTATATATACACATATCAATGAATATTTTTCTGTTAGTAGTGGAGAGTCCATTCTAGTGAAGGGTAGTTGTATACTGTTGCAGGTTAACGGAATTTGGCCTTGTGGTAGATAGCCCACTATAAGTCATAAAATGATTATAAATCAAGAATGACAATTTGAGTAGAAAATATAATTTTATATATACACATATCAATGAATATTTTTCTGTTAGTAGTGGAGAGTCCATTCTAGTGAAGGGTAGTTGTATACTGTTGCAGGTTAACGGAATTTGGCCTTGTGGTAGATAGCCCACTATAAGTCATAAAATGATTATAAATCAAGAAAAGCAAATTAAGTTGAAAAATGACACATTATATATACACATATCAATTAAGGTTTTTACAATTTAAGTAATCCTTTGAATATTGGCCCAACGGACGTTAAAATGTTCATGGCAATAAAATACTGAAAAGAGAATTAATACTTAGGAATGTGGGAGCTTTGTAAGTAAGGAACGTCTTTGATGTATTCGCTCCTTAGGTCAGTAAGTAGTTTTGAGACAGGGACGAAGGAAAAGGGAGGTGAAGGCGACGAGCATAGTAAGCCACTTGACTTGGTCAAGGGAGATACTAATTACATTCGTCTCTCTCTCGAGTCTGTCTTTCTGCCTGCCGATGCTTTCTGTATCGGCTTTTTATATCTTCTTTTTGGATCGCAGCAGATCATTTGGGAATTCATATCCGTATTTGATTCTGGGCTTCCTAATGGCTAATAAATAAAATTCACGTAGGCTCGCGAACTGGAAATTTAATATTTAATTAATTTTTAGTTTTCAACCGGAACATCTGCGCGAACCCGGATGCGCACCGACGAGTTTTGCTTTTTTACTTTCTGGTCGTTAGAGTGCAAACATTCGATCCATTGCTTTTGCTCGGTCGGTATCAGCACAGTAGTTTTTCACATGTTCTCATGTCTAGCCACACTGATGAGCTATGATACAGCAAAACAGGCTTGTATGCGGATAACGAATACATGCATATATATATATATATATATATATATATATATATATATATATATATATATATATATTCAATAAGTATCGTAAAAGCAATAAAAAGAATCGGATAACCGATAGAAGGCAATCACATACAGATTCCTAGATAAGGAAGGCGCCTTTAAGATAAATGTAACATGTTAATGTGGAAAACCCTACAAAATCACTTCAAGTTGGTGGCCAGCACTTGATTCAATCATTTATTTATCTGTTTATCCATTTATACACGTGCTGATGTGTAAAACAGTCAATTCCACAACAAATATTTCATCCCGGCGGCCAACATTTGATTTATTTTATTTTATTTTATTGATTTGTTTTTTTTTAATATATATATTGATTTACTGATTTACTTGGCCCTCAGAAACAAAAAGAACTCGATACGTAAAGCCACAATTTTATTCGCCTGCAGAGAGTCAATTTTAGGCTCGAAACACGTGTAGCGTCGCAAATACCATTATGAACACTTAATGTATCATAACATGTATAAGAACAACAACAATAAATATCCACTTTAAACAAAACTTTCACTGCCTCTCACACTTATTAGTCTCTCTCTCTCTCTCTCTCTCTCTCTCTCTCTCTCTTTATATATATATATATATATATATATATTCTAGACATATACTGTTAAATATAAAAGAAAACGAATGTCTATGATGCTTAATCATGAGCCGTTCTAAACGTCGTATTTTGGCTTTAATTTCAGGTGAAAATAAAGACAAAAATTCTCCAACATTTGGATAATATTTTAATAAGTTGGTTCTAAGCTTTCGGTTCACATGAGCCATCTTCAAACAGGTTACGAGGACGTTAACATAAAAACATCCACCATCAGCGACGATTTTATCTTGTGTTGACATAAAACTTTGTTAAGCAACAATAACAGTTACCAAAATTAGTAAACGCAGTTCGTAAATTTGTAATGCGGTTCTATGACGTGAGAGCTCGAAATGATAACAAATAAACCCAAACAAATGAAACATTCTATAAACCTAACCAACCGTAATTATTAACCAAAAAATAGAAAAAAATAGTTTTGTCATGTACGCACTAGTTTAAGCACAGGCATAAGTGTATATGTGCCGGTGTATGTGTGTTTATATGTGTATTTGTATATGTGCGTATATCTGCACGCATGGGCGTATAAATACAGACATGTGCATATGAATTCAAACAATAATAAATAAAAAAAATATGTTTATAAATTTAACAAATTTGGTTAATATCTATAATACTTATGATACCACCAACTGTAATAAAACGAAATAGTAGCCCACTTAATATATATAAATATGTGTATACTAACAGTATAGCCCGGCGTTGCTCGGGTGTAATGAAAGCTTTAAAACTAATCCAGGGTCCTGGAGCTCAGACTCAACCTAAAGAATATTTCTGTGAAGTTTGGTGTGAATCGGATAAAAATTGTAGATTTGTGTAAAGGACATACAGACAGATAAACAGACACACACACAAACATCTTGCCTTTTATATATATATATATATATATATATATATATATATATATATATATATATAATCGATTTTCTGCACTATTGTAGGAACTGCAACCTTGAAACTTCTGAATATCGTTTCTTATGTCTTTGTCTATGAGTGTATCAAATTTGATTAAAATAGGACCACTCCTTCTATAACCCGATTTTTTCGATTATCGATTTTCGATATTTACCGGGGGTACCTCGACACAAAACCTAGTTAAGAACACTCGCAGACGCTTATAGTACAACTGTGTAAATTTTCAAGAAAATCGGTTCAGCCGTTTCGGAGTCTATAGATAACGGACAGACACACGCACGCACGCACACACACACACACACACACACACACACACACACACACACACAAAGTTCCATTTATAAATATGTTTATATGTATTCCTATATAAATATATGTGTGCGAGTGTGTATGTGAGTGTAGCTAACCAAACATCAGAACATGTATATTCCTGATACACACACGAATCTATTAAATACGTGTGTGCGTGTTATGAATACATGTGTGCGTGTATATTTGATCAAACATCAGAACATGTCTGTGTAACAGAAAAAATCTATATGTATATTTGAATTAGAATCAAATATATATCAAATATGGATATATCGTCTTGTGGTATATATGTAGCGAACAAAACAAGATCTAGATTTAAAATTCAAATGATAAGCACTGACTCATTGATTTTGTTAGAAATTAAACACACACACACACACACACACACACACACACACACACACACACACACACACACACACACAAAAGCTAATCCAAACAAAACTCGTGAAATTTCACACCTTGATACGAAATGTTTTTCGGCCAATAAAAAAACTAGGAAACATCTAAAAACAAAATTCAATAATCTTGAATTATCAGAAAGAAATTCTTTCACGGACCTTTTTGCGAGACAACGCGAAGTTTGTTCGTCGTCCAATGGAATGGCCAGAATCACATTCGGAAGTGAATTCCCAAATGACCTTTTCGAGCCCCGCAAACGAAATAAAAGATGGATAAGTTCGCCTATCGCCAGAGAGAAGATGACGAGCGTAATTTACATGTCCCTTGACAAACGTCAAGGCATCATCAGTATTATTACTTCTCTCTTTCTCTCTCACCTTCTTCCTCTTCATCGTTCACCCGTTTCACTCTTTTTATACTTGATAACTGAACGGAACCCTTTAAGACTGAGCAAATACTTCAAAGACATTCTTACCCAACGATAACGCTCATACATACAGACATACATACAAGTTACTTCTAAGAACTCTTGATACCCTTAAACCCTTATTGTTTCTCATGGAACATTTAACTTTTCTACCAATTCATGTTCTTCTGTTTTATTAATGAATTTCTATTTAAACATACAAAAGGCATACTTTTATTCTTCCACAAATCCACCTTCTGATAACCTTCCGATAATAATTCTAATAATCCTAAGCTGTGAGAATTTTCGGCTATTTTGTGAATTGGCCTTGTACCAGACATAGATGGGCGTCCCTACAGCTATATTGGTGACCTCTCCTGTCACACACACACACACACACACACTCACACACTTATATATATATATATATATATATATATATATATATATATATATATATACGAGTGAGTATAGAATGATGAGAGAAAAAAGAAAAAATTTTTTTGGTCCTAAGCATTAATTTAAAACAGTGCTCGATATATGATGTATAGACCTGTGAATATTTATTATAAATTATGCTTTAGAACATGGACATAATTTCTTCTATCTATCTATCTATCTATCTATCTATCTATCTATCTCTCTCTCTCTCTCTCTCTCTCTATATAAATATATATATATATATATATATATATATCCGAGTGAATACAGAACAAAAAATTCTTTCCACGTCCAAAACATTAATTTAAAACAATGCTCGATATATAATTTTCTATATAGAGCTGTGAATATTTATTATAAATTATATTTTAGAACATGTACATAACTTCTCTATATATAATCGCACATCGCCTGACGAAGCATCGGTACTCCGATGCAGAAACGGACGCGCCTTCGAAGCGATTATATATAGAGAAGTTATGTACATGTTCTAAAATATAATTTATGATATATATATATATATATATATATATATATATATATATATATATAAAGAACACATCACTCAATATGTTCTGGCCTGACATACAGATGGCGACATAAATAAAAAATCCATATCCGTTTTATGAAGTGCTAACCCTCAAATATCACGTGACAAAATTTATGCAAAATCGGATTATTAGTTTACAAATTACAGTTATTTAAATCAAACTACTCTTGCAAATTTTCAAAACAAAGGACAAATTTGAATTTCGTCTGTTGATAAAGCATTGCTTTCTGATGGGAAAAATACTGTTCAAGCAAAGCAATGGCTTGATAAGTGTTTTTCGGACTGTGCTCTGTCGGAAACAACGGTTAAGAGGTGGTATGTTGACTTTAAACGCAGGCGTACAGACCCAAATGATGCTGAACGCTCAGGTCGCCCAAAATCGACAGTCGTCCTAGAAAACACAAAAAAAAAATCTAAAAACTCGTTTTGGCCGATCATAAATTGAAATTGTGTTTGATAGCAGAGGAGTTGAATATATTCACCATTTTGCATGAGCATTTGTCAATGAGAAAAGCTGTGTTCAAAGTGGTAGCCTCGTTTGCTCACAGTCGATCAAAAACAACAATGCGTCAACGATTCAGAGTGTTGTTTGCAACTGTCGTTACATAGGAGGAAAGTTATGAGAAAGAGTGACAGGTTATAGGGAGTGTCAGGAAGTGGGTGAGAGAACGATGCGAATACTGATGAGAGTGGAGTGGACGGAGAAAGAAGTATAAGAAAGGGGATGCAAGTTAGTGAGATATGAGGTGACTATTGACTTTACATTTAAATGTTTGAAGATTGTAGCTGGGAAGCAAGTAAGCGGAAGGGAATTCCACAGGCGGGAAGTGCGAGAAAAGAAGCTGGTGGAGTAGAATTTGCGTTTACATTTTATTGGTTTCACAGTAAAATGGTGGGACCTAGTAGCTAATTTTGTGGCTTGAGTGAATTCGTATATAGAGGGCACCAGTGAGATAAGTTAATCGGAGCAGAAGCCGTGAAAATATTTGTAGAAGAGACACAGGGAAGCCACATTGCGCCGGTGAGAGTGTGACTGTATCTGAGCTGCAAAATTGAGATCGATCATATTACAGATTTTCTGTTGGATTTTATCAAGGACCCATAGGTGGATAACAGGAGCACCCAACCAGATATGGCAGCAGTATTTAATGCAAGGGGGTGTGGTAGATTTTTTATCAGGGCGAGAGTAAAGCGTAGTGTCGTCAGCGTATATGCCTACTCGGGATCTTATTACACCGGGGAGATCATTAATGCAGATAGGGAAAGGCGTAGGACCTAGAATAGAGCCTTGAGGGACATCCACATTCGTATGATAGTATTGGGAGGTATGTCCGTTCAATACTACCTTCATTGTGCGATTTGAAAGAAATGACTGGATTAGGTCAAACAATTGTTATACCATAGCTCCGCAGCTTGCGTAGAAGGCTAGCATGTCAGACTCTGTCAAATGCTTTGGAGATATCTAGAGCAACAGTTCGGGCTTCGTTCTTGTCGAGAGCCTGGTGTATATGGTCGTGAGCATATCAGCAGTAGACCTGGTGAAGCGGACACTGTTTGTAGGAGTCTGTGGGTTGTGAGATGTTGAACCACCTCGGCGTTGATGATGGCTTTGAACACGTTGCCAAAAATCGGTAGGAGGCTAATAGAGCGATAATTAGAGGGGTCAAAGGGTTCAGCAATGTTTTTATATATTGGAACCACGGAGGAGGACCTCCAGCAAGAAGGAAAGCAAAAAGCAGAGAGGCAGTTGTTATAGAGTTTGGCGAGAACAGAGGAGAGTTCAGGGGACATCTGTTTTATTAAACCTCTCTGTTCTGTTTTAGACAGCGATATGATATATGATATGATATGTATAGCCGAAAATTTAATACTCCTACTTTAGAAAATGTGCTCCCTGAAAGGAACCGAACGTGGATTCCTTTTAACAATCAATTTACTTCTAAATTAAATGCTAATTACCATTAAACTACAGGAAACCATTAAAGCTAAGCTAAAAATCAAAAGAAAACAGATTCATTTATTCAAAATTCCTATTTAAAATTTCGTTCAGCTTTACCTTGTATGCAAGAATTTAATTTCTTATTTTCTGATTGCATCTTTTGCGATGGCGTTGGTTGCTAAACAGACAAAAGGGCCGATGGTACTGACTTTATGGTAATGTTGTTGGAGGACAAGGTCAATTCGGTCGAGCCTTTTTTTTAATTGTTGTTTGCCTTATTTTTCCTGGTAGCTTCGAAATTTTTGGTTTTGATGGTGATGAAATTAAGCTCAAGTTCAGTAGCTTTCACTGTTTTTTTTTTTTAGCATTCTCAAAGATTTGGTCATCGTACCTTCAAAGGGGGCAACTCTGTGGTCACACAGAATAAGGCTTGGTTCAGAAATCTTGACACTTCTATTCTTTTTATATATCTTGACCATCAAAGACAATTTATGAGCGATTTGATGCTTTGACTGTTGGCCCTTTCTAGATTCAAAGTACCTGGTACACCCAAGTGGTTACTCATCTAGATACTGACCATGCTAAATGTTACTTAACTTCAGTGATCGTACGAGAATCGGTGTTTCAACATGAGCTGGCCGTAGGACATATCACCAGTACTTTCATGTGTCAAAGTTCCTGGTACAATCAAGCGGCCACTCATCTAGATACTGACCATTCTCGATATTGCTTAACTTCAGTGATCGTACGAGAATCGGTGTTTCAACATGAGCTGACCGTAGGACATATCACCAGCACTTTCATGTTCAAAGTTCCTGGTACAATCAAGCGGTCACTCATCTAGATACTGACCATTCTCGATATTGCTTAACTTCAGTGATCGTACGAGAATCGGTGTTTCAACATGAGCTGGCCGTAGGACATATCACCAGCACTTTCATGTTCAAAGTTCCTGGTACAATCAAGCGGTCACTCATCTAGATACTGACCATTCTCGATATTGCTTAACTTCAGTGATCGTACGAGAATCGGTGTTTCAACATGAGCTGGCCGTAGGACATATCACCAGCACTTTCATGTTTAAAGTACTTGGTATACCCAAACGGTCACTCATCTAGTATGGACAAGGATCGACGTTTCTTAACTCCTGTAACCGTACCAGATCACGCAAAAAACTAAATAACGGTTTATTATCAACCAATATAATCTTACCAGACTTTTAACAAACTATTTTCTTTTACGTGACAGAATTAGCGCCGAATGAAAGAAAACATTCGATCGCTGGAAAAACTCAATTTTTGTTGTTTTGTTAACACACCATTGTCCTCCTTAATCACATATTCAAGAATTTAATTTGTTTTCTGCTCGCTCTTTTTGCGATGATGACATTGATTATTAAACAGACCAATTCTTGCATAGAAGTGCCAATGGCAATGACTGCTAGGTACGCCGATGGAGGACGAGGTCGATTTTATCAAGCCTTTTTCCTCAAGTCGATTGGCTTCTTTCTTTTCTCTTCTGTTGACTTTGAAGATTTTGGTTTAGATATTGATAGAACATCAACGTTTGGCACGGTCATCTGCATGTTTCAAAACGAATTCATCATCTTTGAGATAATCTGCCAATTTTACTGACCAGGATTACAAAGACAGAGGCTAACAGTCTTGTCACTAGGTACTGAGTTGAGAACTGATGCCTTCCGGTAGTGATGTCTAAGTGGTGTAAGAGCCAAACGTTGGGCTGCTGAATTTTGTCGAGTTAAGAGCTTCATTGAATATCGACCAATTTTTTTCTGCTCGCTCTTTTTGCGATGATGACATTGATTATTAAACAGACCAATTCTTGCATAGAAGTGCCAATGGCAATGACTGCTAGGTACGCCGATGGAGGACGAGGTCGATTTTATCAAGCCTTTTTCCTCAAGTCGATTGACTCCTTCCTTTTCTCTTCTGTTGGCTTTGAAGATTTTGTTGTGATAGTGATGGGACATCAACATTTGTTACGGTCATATGCATATTTCAAAACGAATTAGGCTCAAGTTCACAGACTTTCAGTGTTTTCAGTTAATCCTTTCATCTTCGAAGAGGCCAACCCCGTTGTCTTTTCCCTGAAGTGAGCCCACTGAAAAAAAATTGACGTGGAAATGTTGGCTCTTCCATTCTGGTTATATGTCCCGACCATCGAGTTTGGGTCTTGTTTAACGGGATATCAACCTCTGTTGGTTATTTAATACCAAAAAGATGGAATTTTAAGGTAATGTTTTTAAATGTAACGGTTATAGTGACAAGATTGATTTAATCCGATTTTAATGAAACTTTTGTTTTTATCCTTTATTTCAGAAAACTGAAAATGTATTCAAAAATGTTTTGCTGAGAATATTTTTTCCTTCAAAAATATTACTAACAGTACATTTTTGAATATCGCCAACAAGGGTCAACGTTGCTTAACTCCTGTGACCGTACCAGATCACGCAACAAACCAAATAACTGTTTATATTCTTTCCATACTTTTGACAAACTATTTTTTTACTTAACAAAATTGGCGCCGAATAAAACGAAAACATTATTCGATTACACGAAAAACTCAATTTTTGTTGTTTTGTTAACCCGCCATTGTCCTCTTTAATCACATATTCAAAGATTTTATTTCTTTTCTGCTCGCTCCCTTTATGATGATGACCTTGATTACTAAACAGACCAATTCTTGCATAGAAGTGCCAACGTCATTGACTACTAGATACGCCGATGGAGGACGATGTCGATTTTATCAAGCCTTTTTCCTCAAGTCGATTGACTTCTTTCTTTTCTCTTCTGTTGGCTTTGAAGATTTTGGTTTAGATATTGATAGAACATCAACGTTTGGCACGGTCATCTGCATGTTTCAAAACGAATTCATCATCTTTGAGATAATCTGCCAATTTGACTGACCAGGATTACAAAGACAGAGGCTAACAGTCTTGTCACTAGGTACTGAGTTGAGAACTGATGCCTTCGGGTAGTGATGTCTAAGTGGTGTAAGAGCCAAACGTTGGGCTGCTGAATTTTGTCGAGTTAAGAGATTCATTGAATATGAACCAATTTCGGGATAATCTACGGAAGCAATCTTTACACAAAAAAATAGAAAGTATTTGTTTAAAACTAAACTGAAAATAAAGCAAAAGTGTTTATTTCCTGTTGCCATATCCTGAATGTTAGGCTCTTAACTTGTGGAACACACCCCATATCGGATCAATAGCTTCACCGAGTAAACAAAAATTCAGGAGTGGATATCTGCTGCAAAATTGCTTGTGACTTGCAAAACCTTGTGTTTTTTTTTTTTGTTTTTTTTTTTTATGAAGTTGATAGGAAAGTAGGCTTAATGATGAGTTAATTGCTTCTGTCTAAAATCGGTAGAATAATTCATTAATGACATTCACTTGAAAGATCTTGCAGCGCCAACATCTTGTCGTAGACTTCGCAGGGCCCGGAAATTTTTCCCACCTGAAACTATTCTGCACATATACAAATCTACCATCCGCCCGTGTATTGAATATTGCTGCCATATCTGGTCGGGTGCCCCTGCTGCTCTCCTTGGGCTTCTTGACAAAATACAAAGAATGATCTGTAACGTGGTTGATACTGACTTGGCAGACCGGCTGCAGCCGCTCTCACACCGGCGTGATGTAGCTTCCCTGTGCCTCTTCTACAAGTACTTTCATGGCTTCTGCTCCGATGAGCTTAGATCACTGGTGCCGCCCAAGCACGAATTTACACGAGATACTAGATTAGCAACTAGGTCCCACCCTTTTACAGTTAAACAAATAAGATGTAACCGTAAATTCTACTCCAACTGCTTCTTTTCTCGCGCTTCCCGCCTGTGGAACTCCCTTCCACAAGTCTGCTTTCCCGACAGTTACAATCTCCAGGTGTTTAAATGTAGGGTCAATAGACACCTCCTATCACACTAACTCCCAACTATTCTCACAACACTCTCATCTACCCAACCCTCATTCTCGGTATCCTCACCCGCCTATCACCCACCCTCTGTTATGTCCTATATTTAACCAGCCTTTCTCCTCTCTACGTAGCCCCCTGCACAGTAGTGGCAGTGACATGCCTTGCTCGGGGTGAAACGCTTATAAAAAAAAAAAAAAAAAATTATCTATTTGTTTTATCAAGTTAATCGCATGCAAGCCATTAAAGCCACTGATACACAAACGGTTACTGGGTGGGGAAGAATTAGAAAATAGAATGTGGTGATACCGATCGAGCAAAGCAAATGACCAACACTCGTCGGTGTGCACTCCGGCTCCACGCAGACGTTCCAGTTGAAAGCTAAAAATTAATTACATATTAAATTCCAGTTCGCGAGCCTACGCAAATTTTATTTATTGGCCAATGGGAAGCCCAGAATCAAATATGGATGTGAATTCCCAAAATGATCTGCTGCGATCCAAAAGACGAAATAAAAAGCCGAGACAGACCCAGACAGACAGACACACACGGACAGACTCGAGAGAGACGAGTGTAATTAGTATCTCCCTTGACCGACGTCAAGCGACTTACTATGTTCGCCTCCCTCTCCTCTCCTTTTCTTCTTAGCTGTCTCAAAAGTACTTAACGACCAAAGGAGCGGATACATCAAAGACATTCCTAATTTACATCGCTCCTACAAACATACGCATAAATTCTCTTTTCAGCTTTTATTGCCATGAACATTTTAATGTCCGCTGGACCCATCTTTAAAGGGTTACTTTAATTATAAAACCTTAATTGATATGTGTAGATATAAAATGTTGTTTCTAAACTCAATTTGCTTTTCTTGAATTATAATCTTTTATGACTTATAGTGGGCGATCTACAACGAGGCCAAATTCCGTTAATCTGCAACAACATATAACTACTGTCCACAAAAACACCTTCCACACGATAAGAAACACCACAGATAAGAGAGTAAAAAAAGAAAAATAATCAGTAAAGCAGTAGATGGCGACTGATATTGCATTTAAATTTTTGAAGATCAAATTTGCCTGAAAAGCATAGAGCCGGAAGAGAGTTCCACAAGCAAGAATTTAAAGAAAAGAAGGTGGTGACTTTGCTGCCGCAGCACAGCCCTTACATTTTTCCACCATCTGCGTAATATTATCATCCATGTTAGGCCAGTACACGTAATTTCTCACAAGTGCCTTCATGCGGTTTTTTTCCCGGATGTCCTAAATGAAAATCCTTCAAATTTTTTCTTTGTAACTTTTGGTATTACCACTCTTTCATTGTAGAGTCGGACATTATCGCAAATTGAAAAACTGTCTGCCGAGTTCCTTTCTTTATCTCCTATTTTGTCTTTGTGGTATTTATGAATTCGTCTGTTTCTGCTTCTCTTCTTATTTCTAATAGTCTTACTAGTAATTCTCTCACTGTATTACTCAACACTTTACTGATTTCATCCTCAGCTCTCAGAGCCAATATTACTGAGTCTTCTAAGGGTTCACTTTTCATAGGTATCAGTCTCAATAGTTCATCTGCATGTCCTATTTTTTTTCAATGGTATGAATTCTAATTTGAAGTTATAGTTTAGTAATATTGTACTCCACCTCAGGAGTCTATTTGCGGTGTATACTGGTAATCCTTTCTTTGATCCAAATATGGTAAGGAGAGGTTTATGAGCCATTTGTAGCTTAAACTCTCTTCTATATACATATATTTTTTATGTGTTTTACTTGGTACGTCTCGCAAAATTCTTGAAAATCATTTGAGGTAAATTGCGTACTGAGCAATCTACCACGCCAAATCTTGCGAATAGTTCGTGTAAACAGTTTATGGTATTTTCTGGAGTTCGATTTTTATACCCGAAAACTTCAGGCCATTTACTAAAACTGTCTACCGTTATTAAGTAGTAGTAGCTGTCAATGGATCCTGCGTGGACCGC
Organism: Ascarosepion bandense; assembly: GCA_037127315.1. Classification (NCBI taxonomy): domain Eukaryota; kingdom Metazoa; phylum Mollusca; class Cephalopoda; order Sepiida; family Sepiidae; genus Ascarosepion; species Ascarosepion bandense. The sequence goes on from JBBBDQ010001417.1 coordinate 7,469,857, forward strand.
ATGGACTCTCGACCAAGGTTTGTCCACCTTTGGCCATGGTTTCTGTATGATAGGCGGTGACTTTGCCGCCGCCGCGCAGCCCTTACATTTTCCCACCCTCTACATAATATTATCATCCATGTTAGGCCAGTACAGATAACTTCTCATAAGTGCCTTCATGCGGTTTTTTTTTTCGGATGTCCTAAATGAAAATCCTTCAAAATTCTTCTTTTTAATGGTTTTGGTATTATCACTCTTTCATTATAGAGTAGGACATTATCGCAAATTGAAAAAACTGTCTACCAAGTTGCTGTCTTTATCTCCTATATATTTTTCTTTGTGGTATTTATGAATTCGTCTGTTTCTGCTTCTCTTCTTATTTCTAATAGTGTTACGGTAAATCTCTCACCGTATTACTTAACATGTTACTGATTTCATCCTCGGCTCTCAAAGCCGCTATTACGGAGTCTTCTAGAGGTTCACTTTTCATAGGTCAGAATAGAACTTATTGTTACGTTTGACCATCTCTATTTTTTCTCGATGAGACATCGTCGCCATTCTAGTCAGTTAAGTGCCATACTTGATACACGCTTGGGCGATCATGTCTCGAAAGAGACATGGCTGACTGGGCAGAAGACTATCCCGCAGTAGGTTGCCATTGCTTTCTGCGGTAGATTCGTTGCCGACCAAAGCTACAGAACCCAATCTGTCCTATTATTTAACCCATAACTGGAAGGAAGAGACGGATTAATACCTTTCCCAAGGGTATTTGCGCGTAAGTGAATGCAAGGAATTCGACTGGAATTCGAACTCGGCTTCCCGATTTCTCGTTCCGAGCCGGTATCCACTGCACCACGACAGTGTTCTTAAATTTCTAAAGTCTAAGCACCATGGCGAAGAGATCATCCTAACAGTTATCATGAAAGTTAATAGAAAAGGCACCGGAAGTGCCTTTTCCTATGGAGTTAGGAAAGTCAATGAAACTGAGTCGCCAGATCAGGACCAATAATATCGCTGATTCTTCTTTGGGTTTAATCAAGGATCTCTAGATATATAACTGTTGTGGATCCAAGTAAGGAACCACACAAAAAATAATGAACAACAAAACAGATACTTGAGATAAAAAAAATAGGTTATATTGAACGTAAATATATAGAAACTGGATTAATAATCCAGGAAACGATTAGTGAGGAATATATATATATATATATATATATAAGCCTTGAAGTGAAGCCGTGTTGAAATAGTATATCCGTGTGATATTATTCTGGCTGAGTGGAGCTCAGAGGTACTTTACCAACTGAAGCGATATTCTCTGTGTCACTTCGGTATCGTTCGGTAACTTACGGATCAGTTCCGATGTCTCTAACGGATCTCTCTATGGTAAGAGTATATGTATACTCAAGTCGAGTTCATTATCATAGAAAAGGGGGAGGTCCCACAACAATAACAGAAGCACCGGATCGTATATGACAACAATCATGGACGAATGACAGACTTATAGATATGAAAGATAGATTCTATATAGAAAAAATGTCTAGCACGAAACAATAATGATTTCACCCCAAGCAAGACAGGACCGCCACTAGTGCGTAGTGGGATTTCAGTGAGAGAAAATAAACAAGATACAAGGGATGTCGAAGAAAAGATGGATGGGAATCGAGTAGGTAGAAGATAGTGACTGACGTTACATTGAAACTTCTGGAGATTGCATCTATCAGGAATGTTCGTTCTGGTACTGGATGTGTGTTGTGATGCAATGGATATCGACTCGGAACGACAAATCGGGGAGCCGAGTTCGAATTCCAGTTGAGTTTTTTCTATTCACTTACGCACAAATACCATTGGGAAAGGTATTAATCTATCTCTTCCCTCCAGTTATGAGTTAAATAATAGGACAGATTGGGTTCTATAGCCTTGGCTGGTAACCAGTCTACCGCAGAAAACAATGGCAACCTACTACGGGACAATCTTCTGTCCAGTCAGATTTATGTCCAAAGCGTGTATCAAGTATGGCACTTAACTGACTGAGCTATCAGGGAAGCAAGCAAACAGAACAGACTTCCAGAAACGGGAAGTGCAAGAAAAGAAACTCTTAGAGTAGAAGAGGCGATTATATTTAACTATTGTGACGGTAAAACGGTGGAACTTAGATACCATTCTAGCAGCACGAGAAAATGCTGAGCAGCTCCAGGGCATATATAGCAATATTTATCCATTTTCTGTCTAATCTGGCTCATGTTAAAGTAGATAGTAGGAGGAGTTAGGTATTTACTGGGGTGGTACATGTAATTGACCCTTTTCGCAGACTCTTTAGCGAGGAATAATATATATGAGTTGCATTTGATGGCTAGAGTGATCAAAATAGGCGTTCATGGTAAGGATTCTCCTTGAGAGATCAGCCATTCATTGCGATAGACGAAAATTCAGGAGCTGCTTGGTGATGAAGGAACATTAAAAGTTTAGATATGGAGCTACTAGAGATCCGAAGGCGAATCGGCATGGCGAAAGACGCCTTCCAGAAGCTGAGTAGTGTATTAAGAGAGAGGAAAATTTCGCCAGAAACAAAGAAAAGAGTACTGGATTGCTATGTGATGTCAATTATTCAATATGGCAGTGAATGCTGGACAATATCATCAAAGATGAAGGAAAGACTTGAAGCAACCGAAATGTGGTTCTACAGAAGCATACTGTATATAAAGTGGGGGATCAATTCTATATTACAATCAATATATAAACTGACCCCTCACTTTGTGGCCACATCAGTTTCTATACATTTATATTCCTGAGATCCAAAAGCACAAGGATGCATTCCGGGAGCTGAGTAGAGTATTAAGAAACAGGACAATTTCGCTAGAAACAAGGAAGAGAGTACTGGATTGCTATGTGTTGTCAGTTCTTCAATATGGCAGTGAATGCTGGACAATATCATCAAAGATGAAGGAAAAACTTGAAGCAACTGAAATATGGCTCTACAGAATGATGCTGTGGATATCATGAATCGAGCATGTGAGCAATGATGAGATTTGGGAAAGGATGGAAACGAAAAGGAAATTAATATTGAGCACCAGGTGGAGAAAGTTCTTGGGACATGCAATAATGAAGAAGGGCTTGGAGAACCTGATACTAACAGTCCAAATAGAGACAGGGGAAAGCAGCAGATAACTTTCTTTTTTTTTTTTTTAATCATTTCACCCCGAGCAAGGCGGAAACGCCACTGATGTGCAGGGGGTTACATAAATGTAAAAAGGTTAATTAGAAAAGAGTGAGAAGTACAAACCAGTTAGAAAGGAACAATAGAAAGCAGGTGCGATGACAGATACATAGGTGGAGAGAAAGGGAAGGTTATACAGGGGTTGGGAGAGAGCTAGAGTCCAGTGGTTAGTAGATGAGTATTGACTTTGCATTTAAATTTCTGGAGGTTGTAGCCGTCAGGAAAGCAAGAATACGGGAGCGAGTTCCACAGGCGGGAAGTGCGAGAGAAGAAGCTGCAGGAGTAGAATTGTCGTCTGCATTTGGCTAACCTGACTGTGAATGGGTGGGACCCAGTTGCCAGTCTGGTTGCACGAGTAAACACCTGTTGAGGAGGCATCAGTGACTTAAGCTCGTCCAAGCAGAAGCCATGAAAGTATTTATAGAACAGACAAAGGGAGGTCACATTTCGACGATGGGGAAGTGGCTGCAGTCGAGTCGCCAGATCAGTACCTATCACATTACAGACTCTCCTTTGGAGCTTGTCAAGAACACTGAGGAGAACGGCAGGGGCACCTGACTATAAATAGCAGCAGTACTCCATGCACGGACGGATGGTTGATTTGTATATATGCAGGATGGATTCAGGTAGAAAAAACATCCTGGATCGACATAGTGACCCAACCTCCCTTAGCAGTAGATTTGAAGGGCCTGAGCAGGTGGATGATGGAACGGCGGTTGCGTGGTGTAGCAGGATAAGCGTGCTAAGAATCACCAGGGATAGGGAGACATGGAAAGCCATGATCGCCTACGTCATGAAAGGATAAGGCACATCGAAGAAGAAGATTGTGATCAGCCAGTGTTTCCTCTGTCAGGCTGTTAAAACTATATCAGAAAAGAGATCAGGTGGCAGCTTCTGGTCAGCTAGTTAGAAGCGCATCCATATACTGATGTATCATGGGTGTAGATATTGACAAGTGTTGTGGAGTAGTTTTCGTACTGAAGGTTATAATCGTGCTATGTCGGTTGCTCATCGACTTAGCGCACCCAAAATATTAGGAACTTGGTAATCTTCCACTGAAAGCTGACTCCTTAGTATTCGGCTAACTGCCGACTAATATCAACTGCTTAGTAATTCTACTGAACTCCAATAGAACTCTAAAGAACTCCTATGAACTTCCCAAGAACTTCTTCAGAACTTTATTAATATAGGAGAGAGAGTCCATTATCCGAGGAATAGGTGTGTTTCCCAATAACAACAAGAGAACTGGACGCACACTGAGGCAGATCATTTATGCCAAACAGAGTAGATGGACTGAGAAGCGAACCTTGGCAGACGCCTGCATTTCAGACAGATCCTTTATGTAAAATAAATAGATGTACCGAAAAGCGAGCTTTGTCAGAACCCTGCAATATTAAAAGTGAGATGGTCCGAGAAGTGAGTCTTGAGAGATGCCTACATCTTTGGCCGATCCTTACATAAAATAGAAAGTGAGATGGATCGAGATACGAGCCCTAGAAGACGCCTACATTTTAGGCAGATCCTTTATGTAAAATAGAAAGATAGTTGGTCCGAGAAGTGAACCATGTGAGACGCCTTTAACTTTCGTAGCACCACATTTAACACATCCCTCAATAAGTCCCGGACCTGACATATCGGTGGCGCTATTAATAAAAAATCCATATGATTTTAATGAAGTACTAACCTTCATAATGCCACGTGACAAAATTTGTGTCCAATCGGATTATTAGTTTACAAATTACAATTATTTAAATGAAGCTTCTGTTACAAATTTTCAAAACAATGGAAAAATCTGGATTTCGTGTGTTGATAAAGCATTGTTTCCGATGGGAAAAATACTGTTCAAGTAAAGCAATAGCTTGATAAGTGTTATTCACACTCTGTTCCATCGGAAACAACGGTTAAAAGGTGGTATGTTGACTTTAAATGCGGTGTTACAGACACAAATGATGCTGAACTCTCAGGTCGCCCAAAATCGACAGTTGTCCCGGAAAACACCAAAGAATCCACAAACTTGTTTTGGCCGATCGTCGATTAACGTTTCGTGAGATAGCAGAGGAGTTAAACATACCAGAGCCAGTGTATTCACCATTTTGCATAAACATTTGTCAATGAGAAAGCTGTGTTCAAAGTGGGTGCCGTGTTTGCACACAGTCGATCAAAAACAACAACGTGTCTACGATTCAGAGCGTTGTTTGCAACTGTTTCAACGCAACAAGAAGTTTTTGCGTAAACATGTGAAAATGCATGAAATATGGATCCACAACTTCACTCCGGAGTCAAATCGGCTGTCAGTGAGTGGAAAGCCACCCAAAGCGACCAAAGGCGCAAACATCAGCAGGCAAGATTTTGGCCTCCGTATTTTGGGATGCGCAAGGTATTTTGTGCGTCGATTTCCTTGAGAAAGGAAGAAGCATCAATTGCAAAATTTATATAGCATTATTGGTGCGTTTGAAGGAAAAAATCTCTAAAAAAAAAAACGGCCACAAGTGAAGAAGAAAATATTGATCTTTCACCAAGACAACGCAACGTGTTACAAGTCGATCGCAACAATGGCAAAAGTACACGAATTGCACTTCGGATTGCTTCCGCATCCACTACATTCTCCAGATCTAGCCCCCAGCAACTACTGGCCGTTTGCAGACCTCAAAATTATGCTCCAGGGAAAGAGATTTGGCTCCAATGAAGAAGTGATAACGGAAACTGGAGCGTATTTTGAGGCCAAAGACAAATCGTCCTACAAAAATCGAATTGTTAGAGAAGCGTTGGAATTATTGTATCACGCTAGAAGGAGACAATGTTGATGAATAAAATCAAATTTTGCCTAAAAGTTGTTGTATTAGTTAGGTCCGGGATATATTGAGTGATGTGTTATGTTGCTTCAAATTTGTAATTGATACTAATATGTAAAACAAAAAAAAATACTCTCCTGATTTCCAGAAAAAAATATTTTTCTTTACTTTATGAAATCATATCGTATGAGCATATTTTGTTTTGGCTTCCATAGTGGGAATTTATAATGAATTTACATAGCAAACTGGACGCCTTTTTAACTTTCGTGAAATTTAATGACAAAAATTTATTTTGAAATTCGTGATTTGAATTGTTTAATCTATCGGGATATGAAAAATAAATTTGAAAAAAAATTGTTCCTGGTTACAGTGTCTATTCTAAAACTCGACAGGAACTTCTTCAGACGAAGAACAGTTTCATTCCTCTGTAGTTCCTGTTTTTAAGAACTCTGGGGAACACTCTGACCCCTTAAATTATCACCCTATTAGCCTCTTACCCCTTTTTTGGTAAAGTATTCGAGGCTATTATCAATGCTGAATTAGGCATCTCATATCTCACAACCTTTTCTCTGATAAACAGTATGGCTTCCGCCTCACCAGGTCTACCGCTGATATGCTAACGACTGAATATATATAACAGGCTCTTGACAAGAACGACGAAGCTTGAGGTGTTGCTCTTGATATCTTGAAAGCATTTGATAGCTTGTCATGCTGACCTTCTGTGCAAGATCCAAAGCTACGGTATTTCGGGACGATTGATTCAATCCAATCGTTCCTATCAAATTTTGAAATTAAGGTTTTTTTTAACGGGAAAACTTCAAGGGACTGTCATGCGAACGCGGGCGTCTCTTAAGGCTCTATCCTAGATTTTACGCTTTTTCTGATCTTCATCAATGATTTTCCTGATTTATTGTTCTCAATTAGACAGCATTTACTTGCGTTTAAATACCACCATTAAATAAGAAATCTGCCAAGACTAACAAAGTAAACTTGGCCGCTGCCCTTTTAAAAAATAGAATCTGTTATTGAATGGCTCCTCGTAAATTTTGATGCCCACCCCAAAAAAGAAGCTGCTCTTCTTTTACCACCATAGAAAAACTTTCTTGCCTCTCATCAGTATGGATGACGTTAATCTTCTAGAGAGCAACACACTCCGCCTCCGTAGCCTTACTTTCTTAACTGATCTCAAATGGAATGACCACATTGAATTCGCGGAGTTGCATTGTGGTGCAGTGGATATCGGCTCGAAACGAGACATCGGGAAGCCGAGTTCAAATTCCAGTTGAATTCATTGCATTCACTTACGCGCAAATACCCTTAGGAAAGGTATTAATCCGTCTCTTTCCTCCAGTTATGAGTTAAACAACAGGATAGATTGGGTTCTATAGCCTTGGCTGGCAACTAGTCTACTGCACAAAGTAATGGCAACCTACTGCGGGATAATCTTCTGCCCAGTCATGTCTCCTTCGAGACATTATCTCCCAAGTGTATGTAATGTATGGCACTTAACTAACTGACATTGAATTTCTAGCTACATCTATTGGTAGGAATGAATTTTTTTGTCCAGCCAGGAAGTTTTTCTCGTCAGAACCGATTTTGTATATTTACAAATCTACCATTCGTCAGTGCATCGAATACTGTTGCCATATCTGGTCGAGTCTCTTACTATTCAGGTCCTGGGTGTGACGGTAAACTGCATCCAGCAGCAAGGCCTCTGATTGGGAGGTTGTGAGGAGCATGGAACCACCTCTAAATTGCTGTTGTTCCCAAGTCCACCCTGCCCCGGAGTGGTAGCACCTATTAAGGTCTCAGCTATGGGCAAATAGTTAACCCCCAAACTGGGATCAAAACACTAGGAAAGTATAAAAATTATAGACTTTTATAGAAAAATATACATTTTTGAAGGAAAAATATGACCAACAATATATTTTTGAAAAAGAAAAGTTATTACCATAACGTATTTTTGAAGGAAGAAAAACATTATTGCTATAATAAATAATTGAAAGAAAAATTATTACCAGCAGTTCATTTTTAAAGGAAAAAATTATTACCATGACGTATTTTTGAAGGAAGAAAATATATTATTGCTATAATAAATATTTGAAAGAAAAATTATTACCAGCAGTTCATTTTTAAAGGAAAGAATTATTACCATAACGTATTTTTGAAGGAAGAAAATATATTATTGCTATAATAAATATTTTAAGGAAAAATTATTACCAGCAATACATTTTTGAATATAAAACTAGAAAACATCTTCAGTTTTCTAAAATGAAAATAACAAAAATTTTTCATAAAAACTTGACCAAATCAACCTTCTCACTATATGGGAACATTAAAAAATACCTTAAACCTCCTCCTTTTTGACATTAAATAACCAACAAAGTTTTTAATAAAACTCAAACTCAAACAGAAACTCTTACTATTCATCTTGAGGTCCTCGACAAAACCCAAAGGGGTATCTGCAATATAATCGATGCGGAATGTACGGCCCACCTTCAATCACTTTCTCACCCACCTAATGTGGCTTCCCTCTGTCTTTTCTTCTGTGGAACTCACTTCCTTATTCTTGCTTTCCTGACGGATACAACCTCCAGGAATTTAAATACATGGTCAATATTCATCTCTTAACTACTTGACCCTAGTTCTTTCCACACCGCCCTGTATATTCTTTCCTTTCTCTCCACCTTTGCAACTGTCATCACACATGTATTCTCATCCTTCTCTTGCTCTTTTCTAACTGGTTCGTACTTCTCCTCAATCTCGTAATCTTTTTCTCTTTGTGGACCCCTTGTTCGGGGTGATATGATTAAAAAAAAGAAAAAGTATTTTCATGGTCACTGTTCTGACGAGCTTTTTTCCCTGGTTCCCCGACCACACGTATTTAATCGTGCTACTATATTAATATTAAGGTCCCACACTTTTACTGTCGAAATACTTAAATGTAACCCCCTCTTCTAATCTTTCAGTTTCTTTTTTCGTACTTTCCGTTTGTGGAACTATAGCGGGTTATCCATTCTTTTCCAGTTTATAATGGAGAGTCCGTTCTAGTGAAGGGTAGTTGTGTATTGTTGCAGATTAACGGAATTTGGCCTTGTTGTAGATAGCCCACTATAAGACATAAAGAAAGGTTATAAACCAAGAAAATCAAATTGAGTTGAAAATTAACATTTTATATATACACATATCAATTAAGGTTTTTACAATGAAAGTAATACTTGAAGTATAGGTCCAACGGACGTTAAAATGTTCATAGCAATAAAATGCTGAAAAGAGAATTAATGCTTAGGAATGTGGGAGCGTGTAAGTAAGGAATGTCTTTGATGTCTCCTTAGGTCAGTAAGTAATTTTGAGACAGCGAAGAAGGTAAGGATCGGTGAAGAGAGGCGAGCATAATAGCCGTTTGACTTAGGTCAAGGGGATACTGATTACAGTCGTCTCTCTCGAGTCTGGGTCTGTCTGTCTGACGATGCTTTCTATATCGGCTTTTTATATGTTCTTTTTGGATCGCAGCAGATCATTTGAGAATTCATATCTGTATTTGATTCTGGGCTTCCCATTGGCCGATAAATAAAGTTCGTGTAGGATGGCGAACTGGAAATTTAATATTTAATTAATTTTTAGTTTTCAACCGGAACATCTGTGCGAGGCTTGTTGCGCACCGACGACTTTTGGTCATTTGCTTTTTGGTTGTTAAGGTGCAAACATCCGGTCCGTCAATTTTGCTCGGTCGGTATCACCACAGAACTCCCTACCGTTTTCCTGCTTCCTTGATAGCTACAATCGCCAAAAGTTTAATTGCAACGTCATTTGCCATCTTCTATCTACTTGATTCCCATACATCTCTTATCATTTCTTCGACATCCCCTGTACCTTGTTTTTTTTTTATTTAATTTTTTTTTATCTCACTGTAACCCCCTGCGTACCAGTGGCGGCCCTGCCTTACTTGGGGTGAAATGATTAAAAAATACAAATGACAATCATAAATATAAATGCTGGTAGTTATTTTAAGAAGTGGATACAAATGAAAAGATTTCAAAATGACAACAGCCGCGAAACACTTCTACTTCCCTTCCTCATTTATTTCATTTATTCATTTTCTCACTGAAATCAAGTATCGTTGATATGTGTTTTGTTTTTCTACCCAACAAAAATAGTCCGTATTTATTAGGCATTGGCTGGAGATGTTAAATACTTCTATCTTTCCTTGTTTGTTTGTTTGTTTGTTTGTTTGTTTGTTTGTTTGTTTATATCGCTCGTTATCTCAAAAAATCAAGTAGTAGTGTCTTTTCCCCTCTTTCCAAGGGATCAAAATGGAATAGTTCATTATTTATGATTTTACTAGTTGTATAGCCCGGAGTTGTCCGGGTGTAATGAAAGCTTTAAACTAATCCATAGTCCTGGAGCTCAGACTCTTTTGACGTTGGCACGAAAGACAAAAAACAATAGTTGTTTCCAATTAAATCGAAACCGTAGACTGAAAGAAAAATGAATGGATGTAAGTCAAATTTTGATTTCCTGGTATCGATTATCAAATAAGTTTTTTTCGTCGTAAACTGAATTTTGAAGGCTAAATAAGTTCTCTGAGTAAATGGCATCATGGCTGACACTAAGAACTACAATTATACCTACTTAGAGCCAACCCCGAAGCAAAAACTAAAATAAAAGGACTGAAAAAATACAGACATACAGGCAGATAAACAGATAAATTCAATTTACAATGAAAAAACTTCAAAATTCAATTTACAATGAAAAAAACTTATTTGATATCGATACCAGGAAATCAAAATTTGACTTACATTCATTCATTTTTTTTTTCAGTCTACGGTTTCGCTTTAACTGGAAACAACTATTGCTTTTTAGTCTTTTGTGCCAACGTCCAAAGAGTCTGAGCTCCAGGATCATAGATTAGTTTTAAAGCTTTTATTACACCCGAGCGACGCCGGGCTATACTACTAGTAAGAAAAAATACTATTTCTATAATACATATACTTTTATAAATCAAATATATGTAGAAACCCATTTAAGATATCGGTTGAAACGTTGCAGTTTGGCACAATCGGTCATACATTCTTCTTTTTTTTCTATGTGCCATGTCCCTTCAGAACGTAGGTGATCATGGCCTTCTACGTTTTCCTATTCCTAGTGGCTCTTAGCACACTTTTTTTTGTTACCACACACAAACCCCGCTCTGTCAACCACTTGCTCAGGCCTGTCAAGTAATGTTACGTGTTGCTTTCTCCTGTCTCTCTTTCTCTGTTATGGTGAAGCACACCTATTCTATAGTGAATAGACTCTCCCACCTAATTTAAGTAGGAGCAGTAAGAGGAACGAGGACCGGTCGATGTTGGACGATAGTAGTCGACAGTTAGTCGAATACGAAAGTAGTCAGCGACCTGGCAAGATTACACGCGTAATACATATTATATCAAGTTCAAGTATAACGTTTTGTACATCGAACCTATCAGGACCGAGTTTAGCACAAATACTAGCTTCTACTGCGAAAATAACTCCACAACATTCTCTCTATCCGACCTGATTCTCTAAGTCCTCTTTTTATTATATGTTCAAAAAACTTCAGCTGTATTTCCCTGATGTTAAGTATTAGTTTCCTTTTCATTTCCATCCTTTCCAAAACCTCATCATTGATCACATGCTCCATCCATGATATTCGCAGCATCCTTCTGTAGAGCCATATTTCAGTTGCTTCAAGTTTTTCCTTCATCTTTGATGATATTGTCCAGCATTCACTGCCATATTGAAGAACTGACATCACATAGCAATCCAGTACTCTCTTCTTTGTTTCTAGCGAAATTGTCCTGTTTCTTAATACTCTACTCAGCTCCCGGAATGCATCCTTGTGCTTTTGGATCTCAGGAATATAAATGTATAGAAATTGATGTGACCACAAAATGAGGGGTCAGTTTATATATTGATTGTAATATAGAATTGATCCCCCACTTTATATCCAGTATGCTTCTGTAGAACCACATTTTAGTTGCTTCAAGTTTTTCCTTCATCTTTGATGATATTGCCCAGCATTCACTGCCATATTGAAGAACCGACATCACATAGCAATCCAGTACTCTCTTCTTTGTTCCCAGTAAAATTTTCTTGTCTCTCAATACTCTACTCAGCTTCTGGAACGCGTCCTTCGCCATGCCAATTCGCCTTCGGATCTCTGTATCGTACTTTCCGTCTTCTGTTTGAACACTTCCCAGGTATTTAAATTTTGTTACCTACTTGACTTTAGTATCTCCCACCTGTAATTGGCATTTTGGGGTCCTCTGTTCGCTGTTTTGCATAACGTATTTAATGGTTTTGAACAAATAGATGGCAGAGCAGTGTCTGGGAGTGTTAAGAAGAGGAAGTTTCTTAAAAGCTACAAGGAATAGGAAGATTTGGAACGCCATGATCGCTTACGTCCTGAAGGTAAGGGACAATACAAGAAGAAAGTTGGTGAGTAATCCAAAAACAGGAAATGCAATTTTAAGTCGTTTCCATTAATCAAATCTATGTTCGACATCTGTAAAGAAAAATCAAGATGGAAAGTTGTTTCCTCTTGACCCCAAAGATAAAGTTGAATAAAATTTCGGAAAATCGCTGTGCCGAAACGGCATTGTCAACATGTAATGATTTCTATTCAATATATTCATATTTGGGATATTCTCTGTGCATAAAAATAAGATTTCTTGAAATCAATCGGTAAAAATGGCGTTGGTAAGATTTAATAATGTCTATTCAATATATTCATTTTTAGGACATTCTCTGTACATATAAATAAATTTTCCCGAAATCATTGGGTAAAAATGGCGTTGGTAAAATTTAATAATGTCTATTCAATGTATTCATTTTTGGGACATTCTCTAATATACAAATAAAATTTACTGAATTCAATGAGTAAAAATGGCCTTGGTAAGATTTAATAATGTCTATTCAATATATTCATTTCTGGGACATTTTCTGTACATATAAATAAATTTTTCGTAGATCTAAGTATAAAAATGGCGTTGTTAATATTTAATGATACACTCCTTGTCAAATTCTTAAGACCAGATAGAATGGGTTAAAAATAATATTGTTACTTTAATCGAAATGTATTTGCGAAACATTTACATTTAATTAGGGCCTATCACGTTGAATACACCGGTTCTCGCTCGATCACCGAAGTTAAGCAACGTTGAGCCTGGTCAGTACTCAGATGGGTGACCGCTTGGGAATATCAGGTGCTGTAAGCGTATAGTGACGGATGTGTGTTGTGGTGCAGTGGATATCGGCTCGGAAAGAGAAATCGGTGAGCCGAGTCCGAATTCCAGTTGAATACCCTGCATTCACTTAAGCACTGGTACCCTTAGGAAAGGTATTAATCTGTCCCTTCCCTCCAATTATGGGTTAAATAACAACGATAGGACTTGGGGAACCTGCCATTAAAAATGAATCTTGATACTCGGAAAGAAATATGTATTACTAGACACAAAAACTTATATAAAAACAACAATAAATTGTTGAAAGAAAAGGGTATTACCAGCAATAAATAAATAAAGTTTAGTTGGCAATAAATGACTCGCCGAGGTTGATTTGCCAAAAAACAACCAACCAACATTTAATTAAAAAAGGTTAATTATCAACAAAAAAGTGAAAATTTTAATTGATTAATTTAAACAAACATTTTTTTTTTGTTTGGCCATAAAGATAAGATCACGGAAACGAAAATAGAAAATACAGAACAAATTATTTGTATTTATTTCTGAGATGAGTAATTTTCAATAATCCTGGAATAATTTCGAACTATTGTTATCATCTTGGTTAATATGTGTTATAATAGACACAACGTTTCGACCAAGTACCCTCTGGTCATCATCAGGTGTCCATAGATTAGCTGATGTGGATTATCTCGTTGATTATTGCGAAATATCCTATGAAATCAGTTATTGTTCTTTCATGTTATATTTGGTTCGTCACTACCAGATCCAAGGTTTGAACTCATAACCACTAGATGATACTAACACATGTAAAACCAACTACGATATCCGCTACACCACCGTCCCAAAGGACCTTAGTGGTGTATTTTTGGAGCCTTTTATAATCAGTGTCAGATGGATTTTTGACAACTGGATTATGTTAGTTGGTTCGTGTCACTTGTCATAATTTGTATTTATTTCCGAGATGAGTAATTTTCAATAATCTTGGAATTATTTCGAACTTTTGTCCTCATCTTCGTTGATATAGATGTTATAATAGACACAACGTTTCGACCAAGTATCCTCTGGTCATTATCAGGTGTCCATAAATTAGCTGATGTGGATTATCTCGTTGATTATTGCGAACTATCCTGTGAAATCAATTATTGTTCTTTTCAAGATTATTGAAAATTACTCATCTCAGAAATAAATACAAATTATGACAAGTGGCACAAACCCACTAACGTAATCCAATTGTCAAAATCCATCTGATACTGAATAAAAAAAGCTCCAAAAATACACCACTAAAGTCTATCGGGACGGTGGCTTAGTGGTAATACTAGTTGGTTATACATGTGTTCGATCCTTAGATTTAATAGTGGCAAACCAAATTCCAACATGAAAGACCAGTAATTGATTTCACAGGATATGTTGCAATAATCAACGAGATAATAATGATCAGCCAATCTATGGACACCTGATGATGACCAGAAGGTACTTGGTCGAAACATTGTGTCTATTATAACACCTATATCAACCAAGATGAGAACAAATAATTCACAAAGCCAATTTAATGTATAGCATTGAACGTTGAACGAAGGAGAGGCTCGAGGCAGTAAAAATGTAGTTCTACAGAAGGATGCTGAGGATACCATCGGCTGAGCACCTGAGGAACGACGAGGTGCCGGAGAAGATGCAAGCGAGAAGGAAACTGATACATCAAGAAGACACAACTATGGTTCCATGAGGAAAGAGGGCGTAGAGAATCTAATACTAACGAGACGGATAGAGAGAAAGAAGGGGAAAATGAAAGCAACGTGAGACATATTTGATAGCAAATGGATGGCGAACCGTGGTTTGGGAGAGATAGAAAGAGGAAAAATATTGAGGAGACAAGAGACAGGGCCATGTGGAAGTCTATGATCGCCTACGTCCTGAAGAGACACAGCACGAAGAAAAAAACGAATTTGTATTTTTTAAGACTTTTGCACCTGATCATAATATTTTGATGTGCGTTGTGGTACAGTGGATATCGGCTCGGAACGAGAAACCGGGGAGCCGAGTTCGAATTCCAGTTGAATCCATTGTATTCACTTACGCACAAATACCCTTGGGAAAGATATTAATCCGTCTATTCCTTCCAGTTATGGGTTAAATAACAGGACAGATTGGGTTCTATAGCCTTGGTCCTCAACCAGTCTACCGCAGAAAGCAATGGCAACCTACTGCGGGATAATCTTCTGCCCAGTCAGTCATGTCTCTTTCGAGACATGATCACCCAAGCGTGTATCACGTATGGCACTTAACTGACTGAATGTATCTATTCAATATTCTGTCTGTAAAAGTTCTACTGCTTTGCTTTCTAAGTTAACATCTCTATTTTAAGCATTTTGTATCCGATCTTATGATTTTGTTATTTATCTATTCAATATTCTGTCTCAAAATAACCTATGGCTTTGTTTTCAAAGTTAACATCACTACTTTAAGCGCTTTCTATTTGATCTTTACATTTTTGATCAGCAGTGTATCAATATTATGTCTCAAAATTTCCTAGTTTCTAAGTTAACAGTTTCATTTTCAGCCTTTTGTATCTGCTCTTATGATTTTGACCAGGCATGTATCTATTCAATATTCTGTGTCAAAAAGTTCATTCTACTGCTCTGGTTAATAAGTTAACATTTCCGCTATAAACATTTTTTATGTGATCTTATGATTTTGACCAGTAGTGTATATATTCAATATTTTGTCTCAAAAAGTTATACTACTCTGGTTTCAATGTTAACGTCACCATTTTAAGAACTTTATATTTGATCTTTACGTTTTTGATCAGTAGTGTGTCAATATTCTGTCTTAAAATGTTGTACTGCTCTGGTTTCTAAGTTAACGTCTCCATTTTAAGCCCTTTGTATCTGAGCTTAAGATTTTGACAAGAAGTGTATCGATTCAATATTCTGTCTGAAAAAACTCTAATGATTGGTTTATAAGTTAACACACTTATTTTAATCTTTTTGTAGCTGATCTTAAAATCCTAACCAGTATTGTATCTTTTCAATATTCTGTCTCAATTTTTTTTTTACAGCTCCAGTTTCTAAGTTAACGTCTCTTTTTTAACCTTTTGTATTTTATCTTAAGATTTTGAGTTTTGAGTTTCAGTTTTATTTAACGGTATATCAACCTCTGTGGGTTATTTAATGCCAAAAAAGTGGGGTTTTAAGGTATTTTTTTAAAATGTTCGGTTGATTTAGTCAGATTTTCATGAAAATTGTTTGTTTTTATTCGTTTTTATTTTAGAAAAATGAAAATGTTTTTTAGTTTTGTATTAAAAAATGTTTTGCTGAGAATAATTTTCATTCTTTCAAAAATGTGTTATGGTAATAACTTTTCTTCAAAAATGTATTGTTGGTCATATTTTTCTTTCAAAAATGTATTATTTTTCTATAAAAATCTATTTTTATGTATATATTTCTATAAAAATGTATTTTTATACTTTTATAGTGTTTTGACCCCAGTTGGGGGGGTTAACTATTTTCCCATAGCTAGGACCCTAATAGATGCTACCATCCCAGGTCAGGGTGGACCTGAGAACAACAGCAATTAAGAGGTGGTTCCATGCTTCTCACAACCTCCCAATCAGAGGCCTTGCTGCCGGATGCAGCTTACCGTCATCCCCAGGACACCTTAAGATTTTGACCAGGAGTGTATTTATACAATATTCTGTCTCAACATGTTCTACTGCCCTGTTTTCTAGGTTAATATCTTTAGTTTACTTTACTTGATATGTCTGTATTTTTATTTCCAGATTGATTTCCTTTTCAGTCATTGTGATTTATTTAGACGTTTAAGAGGTTATGAAATTTTCTTTTACCACTACTAGGTGTCCAATTAAATTCAAAGTCCTCCCACCCTAATCCGATCCTCGAGTGATCTAGTAAATTTATATGATAAATTAAATGTAAAATTCTCGACAAATAATTAAAACCAAGCTTGTTTTGAATTCAGGGATTTTTTTTTCTTTTCCGAGCCTGGTTGCCACCCTAGGTTATAGAACCCAGTCTATCCTGCTATTTACCCGCAGACAGTAGGGAAGGAGACTCCGCCGAACACCACAACGCTAAGCACATCTTCTGCAGAAAAAAAATCTCCCACACAACGAATATCTAATACTAACTCGTAGAGAAATTGACGGACACATGAATAAAGACAACCTAACTTATTGTGACGAGAATATAGAGCACCTACTGTTGGAGTCAGTTAATTGCCATACGTGATACACACTTGGGCGATCATGTCTCGAAAGAGACATGACTGACTGGGCAGAAGATTATCCCGCAGTAGGTTGCTATTGCTTTCTGCGGTAGACTGGTTGAGGACCAAGGCTATAGAACCCAATCTGTCCTGTTATTTAACCCATAAGTGGAAAGAATATATGGATTAATACCTTTCCCAAGGGTATTTGCGCGTAAGTTAATGCAACGAATTCAGCAGTGGATGTGCGTTGTGGTGCAGTGGATATGGGCTCGGAACGAGAAACCGGGGAGCCGGGTTCGAATTCCAGTTGAATCCATTGTATTCACTTACGCACAAATACCCTTGGGAAAGGTATTAATCTGTCTCTTCCCTCCAGTTATGGGTTAAATAGCAGGAGAGATTGAGTTCTATAGCCTTGGCTGGCAACCAATCTACCGTAGAAAGCAATGGCAACCTACTGCGGGATAATCTTCTGCCCAATCAGTCATGTCTCTTTCGAGACATGATCGCCCAAGCGTGTTTCACGTATGGCACTTAACTGACTGACTGAATATAATAGTTGGATTAATGATTAAGGCTTGTACTGGTCATAAAGTGGGGGATCAGTTTATTACTTCATAACAATAGGAAACCGATCCCCCACTAATTACTACATAATAATATAATACATTTCTTTGCCCTCTAGCTATGAGTCAAATAGCAGGACAGATTGGGTTCTATAGCCTTGGTCGGCAACCAGTCTACCGCAGAAAGTAATGGCAACCTACTGCGGGATAATTTTTCTGCCTAGTCAGTCATGTCTCTTTCGAGACATGATCGCCCAAGCGTGTTTCACGTATGGCACTTAACTGACTGAAGCGGATAAAAGAAATTATTTTTCCGCCTTCTTAATATTCATATCTGATTTACATTTTGTCTGTTTTATGTTGATTTTTTTAATTCTTACTTTCTTATCACACTACACTTCAACAACAAAGACGCGGAGAAGCTTTTGGACTCTATTCAGACTGGAGAGAAACGACCGGGCAACTTGAGTCTATATATGGCTACAGCATCCCAATTTGATTTTTGTAAAAGTAGAGGATATCATGAAAAGTCAGCTACTTACTGAAGCGGTACAAGTAACCGACCATTTTAACAGTATTTTTAGCGAATGGAACGTATGTAAGAATTCCACTTCGGATCTATGCTTACCTTAGCTATAGGGAGATGGTTAGTTTTTATTTGATTCGGCCTTGTGTCAGACATAAACGAACTCCCTACATTTTACAAGTTTTATCCAGAATTATCATCAGGTTTTATCATCAGATTTTCATCAGAAGCTTGGTTGGTAGCAGGTTGGAATGTTGGTTGTTTTGTTTTTATGACATATCAACCTTGGCGGGTCATTTATTGCCAACTAAATTTTTATTTATTTTTTGCTGGTAATACCTTTTTTTTCTTTCAACAATTTATTGTTGTTTCTATACAAGTTTTGTGTCTAGTAATAATTTTTTTTCTTTTCGAGTATCAAGATTCATTGGGATTTGTTTTTAAGGGCAGGGTCCCCAAGTCCTACCCTGTTATTTAACCCATAACTGGAGGGAAGGGGACTGATTAATACCTTTCCCAAGAGTACCAGTGCTTAAGTGAATGCATGGTATTCAACTGGAATACGAACTCGGCTCACCGATTTCTCTTTCCGAGCCAAAATCCACTGCACCACAACGTAATTCTTCAACCACAATGACGCGGAGAAGCTTTTGGACTCTATTCAGACTGGAGAGAGACGACCGGGCAGCTCGTGTCTATATATGGCTACAGCATCCCAATTTGATTTTTGCAAAAGTAGAGGATATCATGAAAAGTCAGCTACTCACTGAAGCGATACAAATAACCGACCATTTTAACAGTATTTTTAGCGATGGAACGTATTTAATAATTCCACTTCGGATCTATGCTTACCTTAGTTTATGCCTTTGAAAACAGAAAGTAAGATTACCTCTTTTTATCACTGTAAGCAGATAAAAGAAATTATTTTTCCGCCATCTTAATATTCTTATCTGATTTACATTTTGTCTGTTTTATGCTACGACATTTTTTTTATTCATTCTTTTTTTTAAAATTTTAATAGCCGCTGATCCAACAAATTTCAAAAAGAACTTTTTAAAAAGTTTTTGATCAAATACAACTTAACAATTGTATTGACTTGAAAGTCACGATGTCAAGTACAGCTTAACTTAATGACACAGACAAAATTTTCAAGTAATAAAAGAAAATGCTATCAAATATCTTTGCCAACTTTAACAAATACACAACGACATTATCGTAACTGAGACGAACTAAATCTCGGAAAGTAGGACAACAGTCGTCTTATATTGCCCGACACTAAAACCACTGTAAAGAGACGAATACAAAAGAAACACATCTGAGTTTTCCAATTAACTACAATATTAGCATGAATATTATTATTATTAAAGGAAACATTGTCACGTATTTATTACTAGCAGTATAGCCTGGCGTTGCTCGGGTGTAATGAAAACTTTAAAACTAATCCGTGGTCCTGGAGCTCAGACTCTTTGGACGTTGGCACGAAAGACTAAAAAGCAATAGTTGTTTCCAGTTAAAGCGAAAACGTAGACTGAATGAAAAATGAATGGATGTAAGTAAAATTTACTTTTCCTGGTATCGATTATCAAATAAGTCTCTTTCGTCGTAAACTGAATTTTGAAGGCTAAATAAGTCCTCTGAGTAAATGGTATCATGGCTGAGACTAAGAACTACAATTATACCTACTTAGAGCCAAACCCGAAGCAAAAACTAAAATAAAAGGGCTGAAAAAAATACAGACATAGAGGCACACACACACACACACACACACACACACACACACACACACACACACACACACACACACATCTTACCTTATATATATATATATATATATATATATATATTATCGATTTTCTGCACTATTGTAAGAATTGCAACCTTGAAACTTCTGAATATCGTTTCTTATGTCTTTGTCTATGAGTGTATCAAATTTGATTTAAATCGGACCACTCCTTCTATAAACCGATTTTTTCGATCATCGATTTTCGATATTTATCGGGGGTACCTCGACACAAAACCTATCTAAGAACACTCGCAGACGCTTATAGTAGAACTGTGTAAATTGTCAAGAAAATCGGTTCAGCCGTTTCGGAGTCTATAGGTAACGGACACACACACACAAACACACAGACAAAGTTCCTTTTCATAAATAAGTTTAAATTATTGGTATTTTTTACATCTTAAACATAAACTGGCACCGTCGTTTTACAGACATTAGTACCAGAAATGTGAAAATAGGTCTACAGCCATATCACGTTGAAACACCGGCTACCATACGATCACCAAAGTTAAGCAACATAGAGCCTGGTCAATGCGATGCTGAAATCCGAAGTACCATTGGGGTAGCCAAGATGCATTCTAAAAACTATGCAAAGTATTAAGAAAAGGGAAAATTTCGTTAGAAACATAGAAAAGAGTACTACGCTGTTACATAATATCAATCCTTCTACATGAGAGTGAATACAAGACAATCTCCTCACAGATGAAGAAGAAACTTGGAACAACAGAAATGTGGTTCTACAGAAGGATAGTGAGAATACTATGGACCGAACAACAACGAAGTTTTTAGAGAAAAGGCAAACTAAAAGGACACTTATACTTAGCATCTGAGAAAGTTGAAATTTCTAGGTTGCATTATAAGGAAAGATGGTTTGGAAAAGTTAATGCTCACAGGACTCCTCAAGGCAAGAAAGACAGAGAAAAGCAGCGAATAGTCTACCTAACAAGTTTCAGTAACTGAATAGCAGAACAGGGTTTAAGAGAAATAACAAAATATCAAATTTTATAATGAGCGACAACAAACAGGAAATTGTGGAGAGCCAGGATATTCAACGTCATGAATGGGCACACAGAGAGAAGAGCGTAAAACAGGGGATAGGTGATTCTGTCTACTCTTAGTGAGGAAAAAAATAAATAGTAAATGAAATTTAAGAGTTTAGGCAGAAATATTCGAAGTATAAAATTGAAGTTGACTTTTAGAAGGGACCGAAAACTCAAACCTAACATGGAAACAGGGAAAAAACCTCAACTTCGGTTCAAAAGACCAGGAAGGAGACGTGAAATGTATTTAGTTGAAGTATATTTTAGAAGGATCCAAAAACCTAAACCTTAAATGAAAACAAGAAATAAACATCGACTTCTGTTCAAAAAGAACAGGGAGGAAACGTGAAAAGTATACCGTGAAAAGTATATTTTATAAGGAACGAAATACCCAAAGCTACCCTGGAAACAAGGAAGAAACCTCAACCTCTGTTTAAAAGACGAAGGAGACGTGAAATGTATTAATTTAAAGTAGATTTTAGAAGGAAATAAAAAAACAAAACCTAACCTGAAAACCAGAAATAAACCTCGACTTCTGTTCACAAGAACAGAGAGGAGACATGAAAAGTATAGAGTTGAAGTAGATTTTAAAAGGAACCAAAAACTCAACCCTTACCTGGACACAGGGAAGAAACATCGACTGCTGCCCAAAAGAACAGGGAGATGTGAAAAGTATAGAGATGAAGTAGATTTTAAAAAGAAACAAAAACCCAACCCTATCCTGGACACAAGGAAGAAATCTCGATATCTGTCCAAAAGAACAGGGAGGAGACGTAAAAAGTATTTAGTTGAAGTAGATTTTAGAACGAACCAACAACCCAAAACTAACCTGAAAACAAGAAATAAACATCGACTTCTGTTCAAAAGGACAGGGAGGAGACGTGAAATGTATTTAGTTAAAGTAGATTTTAGAAGTAACCAAAAATCCAAACCTAACCTGAAAACAAGAAATAAACCTCGACGTCTGTTTAAAAAACCAGGAAGGAGACCTGAAAACTGTAGAGTTAAAAGAGTTTTTAGAAGGAACAGAAGACCTAAACCCAACATGAAAACAAGAAATAAACATCGACTTCTGTTCAAAACACGAGGGAGGCGACGTGAAATCTATAGTGTTGAAGTAGATTTTACAAGGAACCAAAAATTCAAACTTAACCTGAAAAAAATTAAATAAGTCTCGTTTTCTCTTCTAAAGAACAGAGAGGAGACGCAAAAAATTATGGAGTTGAAGTAGATTTTAGAAGGAACCAAAAACCCAAACTTAACATGGAATCAGGGAAAAAACCTCAACTTCTGTTCAAAAGACCAGGGAGGAGACGTGAAAAGTATTTAGTTGAAGTAGATTTTAGAAGGAACCAAAACCCCAATCCTAACATGAAAAAAAGGAAGAAACCTCAACTTCTGTTTAAAAAACGAGGGAAGAGACGTTAAATATATTAATTTGAAGTAGATTTACAAAGGAACCAAAATCCCAACCCTAACCTGGGCACAAGGAAGAAACCTCGACTTCTGTTCAAAAGAACAGGGAGATGTGAAAAGTATAGAGTTGAAGTAGATTTTAAAAGGAACCAAAAACCCAACCCTAACCTGGACACAAGGAAGAAACCTCGACTTCTGTTTTAAAGACCAGAAAGGAGTGTGAGCTGGACGATAGGCCAACCTATCACTGAATTCTATTATTGCATCAAGCATTGTTAATTCTTTACTTGTATTTCACTCATTTATTTATACTGTTTTATTTACATTTTTTTAAATTTCTCATTAAATGAGGAATTCTCAGTTATTGATCTTTGTACATTTTTTAGTCTTTTTTCATTTTATATTTATTTTGAATTCAGTTTTCTAATTTTACTAACATAAAGTGTCAGAAATCTTTTAAAATATTTTTAAAATCGATAAATCTTTGTTTGTTTAAATATTTCTTAAAATTAAGAAAATGGCCGCTTTTAAGAAAAATTTAAGAAATCAAAATTAAATGTGACATTCCAATCTATATAATTTCTATCTGAAATACATCGGAATTTTTTACTCGATGGAAATAATAAATTTAATCATTAAGTTTTTATTAAATCTAAAATGAAGTCTTCAAGAATGTTTTTTCATTTAAAAATTTCATTTTAAACTTAGGTATCAAAAATTTATGCTGAAATATTGGAGGTAAACGATTAAAAAATTATTCCAGTCAATTTAAATTCGTTTTGAAATGCAGCAAAGTTCTTGAAAATACTAAATTTAATCTATTAACTTGAAATTAAAACTAAAATAAAAGATTCAAGAAAGACATTTCATTTTTAAAAAATTTATTAGGTATCGCTTACATTCTCCAGTTGTTAGTCAACATTCCGGATAGGAAACAATGAATAAGCTTAAGTAGCAGAATATGGTCATTAAATTTTATATACTTTACTGATATTTGTAAAGAGACACCTACTTTGAAAGAAATTGCGCAGGTAAACATAAAATATTTTATGTAAGTGTCCATTATGTGAAAGAAAGACTATAAAAGGAATTATACTCTAAACATATACCTGGCATAATACTATTTCTATTCAGAAACAATATACACCTTTGTACAAATTGATTGAAACAAAACGGATAATGTCTTCCTAGGATCTTTCACACTTTCTCTGATCACGTATACGTTGTCTCTTGGCGATGTTTTTCTCTTCTGACCGCATTTTCCTTTACGTTTTGAACTGATGGATGCAGTTTTTTCTCTACCTTGACAACACAACTGACAGTTGAAAAGTTGACACCAACAATATTCGCGATTTCTCTATAAGGCTTGCCATTGTATTCGTGCAGCGTTACACTTTCCGTACGCTTCCTTGGAGTAGCATCCATCGCAATGGCCATAGGACAACTAATCGACCGTCGAGACAGTAGTGTCTGGACGTGATAAAATCTGATGCAATATTTTTTAAGGCCAAACAAATTTCAGTCAGTCAGTCAGTTAAGTGCCATACACGATTTAAGAGTTTAGGCAGAAATATTCGAAGTATAAAATTGAAGTTGACTTTTAGAAGGGACCGAAAACTCAAACCTAACCCGGAAACAAGAAATAAACCTCCAATTCTGTTCAAAAGACCAGGGAGGAGACGTGAAAAGTATAGAGTTGAAGTATATTTTAAAAGGATCTAAAAGCCCAAACCTTTAAATGAAAACAAGAAATAAACATCGACTTCTGTTCAAAAGAACAAGGAGAAAACGTGAAAAGTATAAAGTTGAAGTAGATTTTAAAAGGAACAAAAACCCAAACCTAACCTGAAAACAAGAATTAAACCTCGACTTCTGTTCAAAAGTACAGAGAGAAGACGTAAAAATTATGGAGTTGAAGTAGATTTTAGAAGAAACGAAAAACCCAAACCTAACAATCACGTATGACGCAATATTTTTTAAGGCCAAACACATTTCAGTCAGTCAGTCAGTCAGTCAGTTAAGTGCCATACTTGATACACGCTTTGGGCGATCATGTCTCGAAAGAGACATAACTGACTGGGCAGAAGATTATCTCACAGTAGGTTGCCATTGCTTTCTGCGGTAGACTGGTTGCCAACCAAGGCTACAGAACCCAATCTGTCCTGTTACTTGACTCATAGCTAGAGGGAGAAGCGATGTATTATATTATGACATAGTAATTAGTGGGGGATCAGTTTATTACTTCATAACAATAGAAAACAGATCCCCCACTTTATGACATGTATAAGCCTTAGTTATGATTCTAACTATTATATTCAGTCAGTCAGTTAAGTGCCATACGTGATACACGCTTTGGGCGATCATGTCTCGAAAGAGACATAAATGACTGGGCAGAAGATTATCCCATCATTGCTTTCTGCGGTAGACTGGTTGCCAACCAAGGCTATAGAACCCAATCTGTCCTGTTACTTAACCCATAAATGGATGGGAGGGACGGATTAATACCTTTCTCGAGGATATTTGTGCGTAAGTGAATGCAAGGAATTCAACTGGAATTTGAACTCGGCTCCCCGATTTGTCGTTCCGAGTCGATATCCACTGCCCTACATCAAATACCGATAATAGATTCACATTGCTACATACCATTGCAAATTACCTAATCTGAGAAAGAATAGAAATCGATTACATCCTGTCATTCCAATGGGCCTAAAACTCGTCGTATGGTAAAAGAAAAGAAATTAAAGCAGTCGTTTCAATTAATTTGCACAAGGGTGTACAACATACGAAGCTTTTTATGTTTTGCAATTGTTTTAAACTTATTTTCGTTATAGAATTTTGAAATTTCCGCTTTTTAAGAAGGTCCAGTGTCATAAGAAGGATAAGTGAATTCTTGTCTGTCCCCATCCTTGAGGCGAGAAGCGAGAAAAATATTCCTAATATCCTGTTGAGTTGGAAGACCCAGCAGCGATAGGGTGGTTTTGTGACCAATCAGGAACTTGCATACATGTCAGGTTCGGCAGAGCTCTGCAGAAACTTAGATCCTACTGCTACTACTCTGTTTTGGCCAGCGTGTGTGCTAACTCGCTACAAACACTTGCATTTTGAATAACAAGAGTATCGCCTACGCCAAAGATGATACTGCTTCGATCTCATGTCAAATAAGCCATCGAGATGAAATTTATCCTGTCTGTCAGGAGTATACATAATTTCTTTATGATATTTTCAGTATGTTGCAATGGTTGATAAATAGGTTCTCTAATCTTAGAAGCAGATTTGAAATCAGACTGAATATCGTCTACCCCAAACTAGTTTCAGTTTCAGTTTTAAAGCTTTCATTACACCCGAGCAACACCGGGCTATACTACTAGTATATATATATATATATATATATATATATATATATATATATTAGGTGCGATCGGTAAATTGTCGCAATTAATTTATTATTTCAAATATTCTTTAAGCTGAGTCTGAGCTCCAGGACCATGGATTAGTTTTAAAGCTTTCATTACACCCGAGCAACGCCGGACTATACTGCTAGTGTATATATATATATATATATATATATATATATATATATATATATATTAGGTGCGATTGGTAAATTGTCGTAATTATTTTATTATTTCAAATATTCTTTAAGCTGAGTCTGAACTCCATTACCATGGATTAGTTTTAAAGCTTTCATTACACCCGAGCAACGCCAGGCTATACTGCTAGTCCTTTCATAATTTTCCAAACAGTCTACCATGAAGAGATGTTCTGGTTTACTTTCGAGTTAATTGCGCATAGCAATTTCAGCTACGATATCGGAAAAAGAAATTATCTTTTATAGATGCTTTTAATTTTCGGAACAACCAGAATTCTCATGGTGCCAAATCGAGACTTTGAATTTCAGACTTCTCATTGCATGTGTCATCTTTTAGTTGAAATACAGATTTGCATTCTTGTGGTGCCAAAACTGTTGTCATTTCAGTCCTTATTCTGCGGACGCATTATTTCAGTTCTTACAAAGTTTCATTGTTTTGTAATGTTTGGCGCGAAAAACGTTTCACGCTAAACATTCTGTCTCTCATTGCTTTATAAGTAACTCAAGAGTAATACTCATGATTCTGGAACGCTATTAGACAATTCCACCACACAAAAAGATCTAGGTACACCTGAAAAGATCTTTATATACTACTTAATGAATGTTCAAACATCTTTTCTACTTGAGGCACCACGTGGTATGAGACGTTGCTTCTAAATCAACACTTGTAATTGCCGCCCAAAATGCCAAATACAGGTGGGGGATAACAGAATCAAACAAGTCCAAGAATTCAAGTTCCTAGGAAGTGTTCTAACAGGAGATGGAAAGTGCGACACGGAGATCCCAAGGCGAATTGGCATGGCAAAGGACGCGTTCCAGAAGATGAGCAAAATACTAACACACAGGAAGATCTCAATAGAAACGAAGAAAAGAGTGCTAGACTGCTACGTGATGTCAGTTCTTCAGTACGGCTGTGAATGCTGGACAATATAATCGAAAATGAGGAAAAAACTGGAAGCGGCCG
Source organism: Ascarosepion bandense (assembly GCA_037127315.1). Lineage (NCBI taxonomy): Eukaryota > Metazoa > Mollusca > Cephalopoda > Sepiida > Sepiidae > Ascarosepion > Ascarosepion bandense. The sequence continues at coordinate 7,497,152 of JBBBDQ010001417.1, forward strand.
AAATGTGGTTCTACAGAAGGATACTACGGATATCGTGGACTGAGCATACAAGCAACGACGAAGTGTTAGAAAGAATGGCAACAAAAAGGAAATTGATGCTGAGCATCAGGAAGAGACAACTGAAGTTCCTGGGACATGCAATGAGGAAGGAGAGCCTGGAGAACCTGATGCTGACTGGTCAGATAGAAGGAAGGAGAGACAGAGGAAGGCAGCGGATAACATATCTGCAGAGTCTGATCAGGTGGATGACGGAACGGGGGTTGCCAGGAGCAACAGGAGCAAACATACTAAGAGCCACAAGGGATAGGGAGAGGTGGAGATCCATGATCGCCTACGTCCTGAAGGGACAGGGCACATAGAAGAAGAAGAAGAATTGCCGCCGCTGCTTTCTTTCTTTATATTTCTTTCATTTTTTTTTAACTTTTTTTTTTATTCCTGTCTCTGTGGGATACAGTAAATTAACGTCACAATTTAAGGGTATCCAGAAGGGATTCAGCAAAAGTCACAATAACTGAGCATTACCTTAATCTTTTATTTACTTGTGTCTTCATTATTTGCCTCTCACTGATGCTTTTTTTCCATTCACTTTGTATATACATCTCTGTTTTTCAGTTCTACGTCTCGCCAAATATCAAACAATGACTTTACGTTAAGAGAACAGTAAAAAAAAAACTAAAAAAAAAACAAAAAAAAAAACTAAAAAAAAAAACTAAAAAAAAAAACTAAAAAAAAAAAAACTAAAAAAAAAAAACTAAAAAAAAAAACTAAAAAAAAAAAACTAAAAAAAAAAAAACTAAAAAAAAAAAACTAAAAAAAAAAACTAAAAAAAAAACTAAAAAACTAAAAAAAAAAAACTAAAAAAAAAAACTAAAAAAAAAACTAAAAAAAAAAACTAAAAAAAAAACTAAAAAAAAAAACTAAAAAAAAAAACAAAAAAAAAAAAAACTAAAAAAAAATCTAAAAAAAAAAACTAAAAAAAAAAAACTAAAAAAAAAAACTAAAAAAAAAAAAACTAAAAAAAAAAACTAAAAAAAAAAAACTAAAAAAAAAACTAAAAAAAAAAAAAAAAACTAAAAAAACTAAAAAAATAACAAGGATGTTACGATAGAAAGTAAAACGAATAAAACTAAAGATAAGCTACTAAAATGAGAAAAATTTTAAGAAAATTTAAGATTATTCTACTACTATTACTACTAATAGGACACCAAAATTAAAATGAAAGAAAACTTGGTAAAAATTTAATAATAATGAAAATAACTCATCAAAAATATTCGGACAAAGTAAGATTATTTCCTCTATTACTAATACACGAAGAAAATTAAAATTAAAAAAAAAATACTTGTTGAAAAATAATATTATTGATATTGCTTCATTTCAAAAATTAAGACAACTTAAGACTAATGAATCTAAATTTAAAAAAATATAGGAAACAGAAATATTATATATAAGCTAGGTATGTATCTGTTAATTTTAAAATTAAAATTTTAAAATAAAAAAACATTCTTCAAGATTTCATTTTAAATTTAAATGAAAGCTTAATGATTAAATTTATTATTTCCATTAATGAGAAAATTCTGGTGTATTTCATATAGAAATTATTAAATTTGAATGTCACATTTAATTTCAATTTCTTAAAATTTTCTTAAAAGCGGCCATTTTCTTAAAATTAAAGAATTTGTAAACAAACACAAATCATAAATTTTTAAAAATATTTCAAAAGATTTCTGACACTTTATTTTAGTCCAATTTGAAAATTGAAAGTTTAATTTATCTGAATTGAAACAAATATTACTTATTTATTGCATAAAAAAGTAATATGCAACGAATTATTAACGATTGATCGTGTTTATCAGATCGAAAGTTTGACGAAGTGTTAACTGACAAGGTGTTGACAGCTGCTACGGATGGCCAGAAATGACAAATTTTCATAGACATCTATAATTAACAAAAATTAAAAATACCATAAATAAGCCAAAAAATTAACATCTTGATTTGGAATTTTTTAATAAATAAATTATTATTTAATCAGTAATCATTAATAAACTTTAATTAACATTAAGTAAAATAAAAAACTAGTTTTCTATTTCGAAAAAAAAATGAACACAGTAGAAAAGAAAAGTATTGATTTTTTTGTTGAATAACTATTCAACAAAAACATTAATAGAAAATGAAAAACCTAGGCTAATTTCAAATAAGCAGGAAATAAATTTTAAAAATAATTCGAATTAATTAAATATAATTTTCAAAATTAATTTAAATGTTTCTTTTTTATCACAATTAAAATAACTGTCAGTGTCATGAAACTGAAAGCGAAACTAAGAAAATACGTTTTTCTATTTCTAGAAAAATTGTGAACACAGTTGAAAAGTCAAACTACTCAACAAACAATTAGAAAATGAAAAACCTAATTTCAAATATGCAGGAAATAAAGTTTAATAATAACTGAAATTAATTAAACATTATTTTCAAAATAAATTTAAATGTCTTTATTAAAATTATAACTGTCATTAAAATAAAAAAATACATTTTTAAACGTCTTTCTTTAACAAAATAAATGTCATTAAAAAAAAAGTGCGAACGACAAAAAGAATTCAAGTTCAGTCAGTATAACTACGACCCTCGACCCTCGCTAATGCTTAGGAATTAAGGAATGTCTTTGATATATGATATTCCCTCCTTAGGTCGGTAAGTAGTTTTTGAGACTGTAAAAGATAAGAGGAGAGAGGTAAGGTAGGCGAACATAGTAAGCTGCTTGACTTGGGGTCAAGGGAGCTACTAATTACTTTCTTCTCCTGTCCATGTATCTGCGTTTTATATCTTTTTTGGAGAACCGCAGCTCATTTGGGATTTATTGTAACAAGACGAGATAAGAAACTAAAATCATTTTAGTAAAATGAAAATTTGACATAAGTAGAATAAAGGGACAAAACTCTTAGATCACGTGACCTGCTACATAATAATGGCACTTATAGTGTACCGTACATGAAAATAAGGAACCCAAAAAATACAAATAAAATTATTTAAAAAATCATTGAGCCCCCCCCTAACAAATAATAATCTTTGCAATTTTGGATTCGTAATTTTTTTTTTCACTTAATTATTACATAATCTCATCGGAACAAACAAATACAGAAATTTACACGATTTTAAACTATTAAAATTTTTTTTAAATTATTATAATTAAAATTGAAAAAAATTGAAAAAAAATTCTTGTAAAAATTCATTATTTATCAAATTTTTAAAATTTTTTTCAGACAATATTGTCCTTAATATTATTTATTTACAAAAGAAATTAGGAGCTTTTTTAATTATGTAATAATGTCATAAATTTATTGGAGTTATTATTTTTCAATTCAGAGCAGATTTGAAGTTCTTTGTTCGCCAACTTGGAAATCACCGACTATGTTTTTTCTATCTCCAATGACTCCTACTTTTAACCAAAAAAAAAATCACTGGAACAAAAAAGTTTTGTGCGAAATTTCATGAAATTAAGTAAGTGGGGGGTAATACATTTGAAAAAAAAAATGTTCCTACCAATATTTAAAACAAAACAGAAAATTAAAAATAATTTCATTCATTTCTGAATAAGTCCTGAAAATTTCATTAAAATCGGATAATTATTTGATTTTTACAAGAATTTCCAAATTAATGTGTTTTCTACGGAAAAAACGCGCGAAAAAAAACAATGTTATTTTTCGGAGTATTTGATGACGTAAAACAAAACAAGATTTTAACCAAAATTTCGAGCGTGTTAGAAGGATTAAAAAAATTTCAAAAAATAATTAAAAAATAATTTGGTCTTTCATCTTAATAATAAGATAAACATTTTGACGATAAAAATTTATTTTTGTTAAGTTTGTGGCGTTTTGCATTACGCTATGCTGATTTCCCCGTGAAAAGTGGAGGTACCTAGTTAAAATGAGATGTCAGTGTGATTTTCATTTTTGCGTAATTTAGACGACAATTCACCCATCGCATCTTTTATATCTGTTAAAATGAGATATCAGTTATTTTCATTTTTGCCTAATTTAGACGACAATTCATCCATCGCACTCTGTATATCTGTTAAAATGAGATATCAGTTATTTTCATTTTTGCCTAATTTAGACGACAATTCATCCATCGCACTCTGTATATCTGTTAAAATGAGATATCAGAGTTATTTTTATTTTTGCGTAATTTAGACGACAATTCATTCATCGCACCCTGAATCTCTGTTAAAATGAGATGTCAATGTTATTTTTGCCTAATTTAGACGACAATTCATTTATCGCACCCTGAATAGCTGTTAAAACGAGATGTCTGTATTGTCTTTATTTTTGCGTAATTTAGACGACAATTCATCCATCGCACCCTGCACATACTTTATTTATAGTTCATAGATGCACTTCATTTATACAGTCATTCAGCGATTGCTTTAAACTGAACAAAAAATATGATTATTAGAAAAATAAAATATTAGACAAAATCATTAAATAAAGAAATAATAAAGAGTTTAACAAGTTGTACGAATTCACAATTAAGCAAATCTAGCAATAATAATAATTATGATAATAATATACAACGAATAGACCAGTGGCTAAAAGTGTTGCTTAGTTCCAGTGAATTGACCCCAAAGAATTGTGAGTTCAATACCTGGCTACAGCAGTGGTGAACAAAAAACTTGTTGAGTGTTGAGTTAAATGGAGATAACTGAGACATCCGGAAATAGCATGGCTCAATGAACGAGAACAATATATAATAATATTAAAATAAAGGGCTCAGGTCGAAATTTTAAGAAGAAGGCTGGAGCGTACAACGGCCGAAACGTCATGAATATGACAATTAAGATGAGGACAACAGTTCAAACAACGTAAATAATGTAAATATTACCTCATCTCAAAAGCATAGACAAATACTGTTATGGTGCCTTTCTACGTGGAATGGTCTCTTCCCCCTGCTATAAATAATAACCTGCATGACTTCCGAGGACGCAGCTGCAAGGCAATCAAGTGACAGTCGTTAGGCAGTCGAGACGCAGCGTAACTATACCGTTCGGACTTACACTTCTATCTGCTGGTTGCTAACACTTATTATTGTACATATGTTCTAATATGTTCTTCTTGTTTCCGTGTCTTACTTCCGGGCCCTGATAGGTAACAACAACACGGCGACGAATTTTCGCCACAACACCCTCTTAACCACGAAAACCATCCCTTGACATAACCCTCTTCCTCGAGTAGATCAAGCAAAGTTGTTCGACAAAGTACGCTTTAAAGACCAGTTAGAACTACTCAGCAACCTGGACATATTTGGGATAGGCATTAGCATATACTAACCTATACTGGCAGCAAACAACACATACAAGAATAGATAACAATGTAAGACAAGGATGTGTCGTCTCACCGGACTTATTCAACCTATATAGCGAGGCGATTCTGAGAGAACTGGAAGTCATATCACGATTCATTTTTACTGGTGCACAATCTTAATCAACATAATAATAATAATTTAGATTTTAGATAGATAGATAGATAGATAGATAGATAGATAGATAGATAGATAATGAACAGACATAGATAGATAGATAGATAGATAGATAGATAGATAGATAGATAGATAGATAAGAACAGATTTAGATAGATAGATAGACAGATAGATAGATAGATAGATAGATAGATAGATAGATAGATAATGAACAGACATAGATAGATAGATAAATAGATAGATAGATAGATAGATAGATAGATAATGAACAGACTTTAGATAGATAGATAGATAGATAGATAGATAGATAGATAGATAGATAGATAGATAATGAACAGACTAGATAGATAGATAGATAGATAGATAGATAATGAACAGACTTTAGATATATATATATATATATATATAGATAGATAGATAGATAGATAGATAGATAGATAGATAATGAACAGACTTTAGATAGATAGATAGATAGATAGATAGATAGATAGATAATGAACAGACTTTAGATAGATAGATAGATAGATAGATAATGAACAGACTTTAGATAGATAGATAGATAGATAGATAGATAGATAGATAGATAGATAGATAGATAGATACCTTTCCCTATCTATAGGAATGGACTCTTCATCCTCCATATAGACTAACCTAAGTGAATTCCGGGGTCGCAGCTGAAATACGAAATCAAGAGACAGTCTAGACGCAGCGTAACTATTTTTACACTTACACAACTATCTGCTGATTACTAACACTTATGTTCTGTTATTCTAATACACTGCTTGAATCTATCTTCTTGTTTCCGTGTCTTACTTCCGGGCCCAAACAGGCCACAACAACTTGGTGACGAAGATTTCGCCACAAGTACCATAAAGAGTCGATATGCCGTTAAACAAATAAATCAAATCAAATCATATGGCCTGAGGAATGATCGAACCTGACGACGTTAAATAATTTATGGGGCTCCCTGAGACGATGGAACGACGTTGGAAAATGGCTAGCAAGACTAGCTCGTTGATCAACGTCATTTATCACGCGATTCCAGCCTCAGACGATTGTGTGCAATTTAGATTTCTTGTTTTTTTTTTTTAAATGTTTTGTTGAGATTTTATTCTAGACAGTCTCTCCACTGTCTTTGCAAATTATCTAAGTCTCGTACGATAAGTAGAGTTGATGTGCCCAGTTATCGACTGAACATGTAATAAAGGAAAATAGATTCATATTTTTCTTTTTAGTTTTTGTTCCCGTTTATGATTGAGAAAAATCCATTCACGGCTGTCACCGAGTACAATACAAAACGAGATTTGAAGACAAAACCTGCGCGTTCTGACTTAGCGATCGATTGGGCCCTGTCCAGGCCAACTAAAGAGACTTCCCGCCTGTGGAACTCACTCCCGTATTCTTGCTTTCCTGACGGCTACAACCTCCAGAAATTTAAATGCAAAGTTAATACTCATCTACTAACCACTGGACTCTAGCTCTCTCCCCTCCCCTGTATAACCTTCACTTTCTCTCCGCCCATGTATCTGTCATTGCACCTGCTTTCTCAGCTTTCTATTGTTCCTTTCTAACTAGCTTGTACTCCTCACTCTTTTCTAATTAATCTTTGTACATTTATGTAACCCCCTGCACATCAGTGGCGTTTCTGCCTTGCTCGGGGTGAAATGATTAAAAAATATATATATATATATATATATATATATATATATATATATATATATATTCAAAATAACGTCTGAGCAAATTAGGTATTCCTAACAAGGGCCAGCACGATTATTTCTTCCAACCACCCCATTTATTTGGTACAACACTTTCATTAATTTTCAAATATTTTTCTCTTCAGCACGTTTATTTTTTCCGCTTTTTTTAAATCCTTAAAAATGTTACGCGAATGTGCACGTCAGTCTGGTAAACAAAGAAATAAATTCAATTTTTAAAAAGTAGTTTTTATGCTTATTTTAACTTTAATTAAAACTGTGTTAGTTAACTCGGATTTCTGCAAATGCATAAACTCCTGTCGTGTATTGTATTTTTGTAGATAGAAATATGCTTATATAGTGTTACAATTATTTAAACTATTGTCGTACTGCTAAAGAAATAAAATAACTAGCGAACTCTTTTAAAATATACATTAAATCCCTTGAACTGAAAATATAATTATTCATTGAAATGGAAATTGAAATGATTCAGTTGCATAAACATATGTAGATAAACACACCAATACAATAACAAAAAAATTATTCCTAAAAATAGGCACAATGAATTTCCATGTATAGAAAGATTTTACATTAGCTGAACTCATATTTAAAATTTAAAGAGTAATAATAATATTAAGTAATAATAATTATATATATATATACTAGCAGTATAGCTCGGCGTTGCCAGGGTGTAATGAAAACTTTAAAACTAATCCATGGTCCTGGAGCTCAGACTAGTTGGACGTTGGCACGAAAGACTAAAAAGCAATAGTTGTTTCCAGTTAAAGCGAAACCGTAGACTGAAATAAAAATGAATGGATGTAAGTCAAATTTTAATTTCCTGGTATCGATATTCGATATCAAATAAGTTTTTTCGTCGTAAACTGAATTTTGAAGGCTAAATAAGTCATCTGAGTAAATGGCATCATGGCTGAGACTAAGAACTACAATTATACCTAGAGCCAGACCCGAAGCAAAAACTAACTGAAAAAAATGCAGACATACAGGCAGATAAACAGACACACACAAACATCTTTCCTTATATATATATATATATATATATATATATATATATATATTATAAATTTTCTGCACTATTGTAAGAACTGCAACCTTGAAACTTCTGAATATCGTTTCTTATGTCTTTGTCTATGAGTGTATCAAATTTGATTAAAATCGGACCACTCCTTCTATAAACCGATTTTTTCGATTATCGATATTTATCGGGGGTACCTCGACACAAAACCTAGCTAAGAACACTCGCAGACCCTTATAGTACAACTGTGTACATTTTTAAGATAATCGGTTCAGCCTTTTAGGAGTGTATAGGTAATGGACACACACACACACACACACACACACCACAGAGACAAAATTTCATGTATAAATAAGTTTATATATATATATATATATATATATATATATATATATATATATATATATATATGTTAAATACATTGTCAACTGCTATAGTCTGTCTATCGAATTACATATCGAGCAAATATAAGAAAAATTAAGACAGACCCGTTATTTCATGGTGAATCGGATGTATAAGCCTATTTCAGGCGAGCCATCGTCAGCTTCCGTCTTTATTTAACGAAAGATTCTACATGAAAGAGATTTACAAAAAACCTAAGGAAACAAATAACAAAATAAAAACATCAAAAAATAAAGGTCGCTGCCTTAAAAGAGAAAATTAAGAACAACCCATCCGTTTGGGGAACACACACACAAATTCCCATACAATCATATATATACGTCACATATGACACAAAACAGATGACATGCAAAACCGATGACTCGCAACAAATGAAACACAGCAGATGCCACGCGTAGCGGCCAATGTCAACAAAAGTTCGAAGATATATTCTATTAACATACGTAGCAGACACGTGGATTTGAAATGTAAACAAAGTGGGTTAGGTGAGAAGGAGAGTGATAGAGAAAAAAGGGGGAGAGAGATAGAGCTTTACATTTTTAATTTAAAGAAGTATCTCTGCTCCGATGAACTTAGATCACTGGTGCCTCCTAGGTAAAGATTTGCACGAGATACTAGATTAGCAACTAGATCCCACTCTTTTACAGTGAAACCGATAAAATGCAACCGCAACTTCTACTCCAATAGTTTCGTTTCTGGTACTTCCCAACTCTGGAATTCCCTTCCACATGACTGCTTCCCCGATGGTTACAATCTCCAGGAGTTTAAATGTAAGGTCAATAGACACCTCCTAACACACTAACTAGCTTCCATTCTTTTAAACACTCTTCCCAGCCACCCAACCCCCAGCCTCTGTATCCATACCCATCTATCACCCTCCTTCTGACATTTCCTATATCTAACCACTCTTTCTATTTACCTTCCCCTATGTAGCCCCAAGCGCAATAGTGGCGGTGGAATGCCTTGCTTGGGGCAATACATATTCCCACATAATCATATATACGTCACATATGACACAAAACAGATGACACGCAAAACCGATGACTCGCAACAAATGAAACAAAGCAGATGCCACGCGTAGTGACCAGTGTCAACAATAGTTCGAAGATACATTCTTTTAACATACGTAGCAGACACGTGGATTTGAAATGTAAAGAAAGTGGGTTAGGTGAGAAGGAGAGTGATAGAGAAAAAAAAGGGGAGGAGAGAGGGATAGAGCTTTACATTTTTAATTTCAAGGAAACATAATTATTCTATTTAAATTTATTTGTTTAAACTTAATTTTTAAATTTAAAAATAAAATTACATATTACTAGTGAAAGGATAAGAAAATGGAATTTTTAATCACCACACCAACTATATTATTAAAATTATACCAATTCAAAAGTTCGAAGCTACATTCTTCTAACGTTCACATAGTAGTCACGCGGATAAGGGGAAGGTGGTGAGAAAGAGTGGTTAGATATAGGAAATGTCAGAAGGGGGGTGATAGATAGTTGGGAGGATGGGAAGAGTGTTTGAAAGAATGGAAGCGAGTTATTGTGTTAGGAGGTGTCTATTGACCTTACATTTAAACTCCTGGAGATTGTAGCCATCGGGGAAGCAGTCATGTGGAAGGGAATTCCAGAGTTGGGAAGTACCAGAAACGAAACTATTGGAGTAGAAGTTGCGGTTGCATTTTATCAGTTTCACTGTAAAAGAGTGGGATCTAGTTGCTAATCTAGTATCTCGTGCAAATCTTTACCTAGGAGGCACCAGTGATCTAAGTTCATCGGAGCAGAGATACTTCTTTAAATTAAAAATGTAAAGCTCTATCTCTCTCCCCCTTTTTTCTCTATCACTCTCCTTCTCACCTAACCCACTTTGTTTACATTTCAAATCCACGTGTCTGCTACGTATGTTAATAGAATATATCTTCGAACTTTTGTTGACATTGGCCGCTACGCGTGGTATCTGCTTTGTTTCATATGTTGCGAGTCATCGGTTTTGCATGTCATCTGTTTTGTGTCATATGTGACGTATATATATGATTGTATGGGAATATGTGTGTGTGTGTGTGTGTGTGTGTGTGTGTGTGTGTGTTCCCCAAACGGATGGATTGTTCTTAATTTTCTCTTTTAAGGCAGCGACCTTTATTTTTTGATGTTTTTATTTTGTTATTTGTTTCCTTAGGTTTTTTGTGAATCTCATTCATGTAGAATCCTTCGTTAAATAAAGACGGAAGCTGACGATGGCTCGCCTGAAATAGGCTTACACATCCGATTCACCATGAAATAACGCGTCTGTCTTAATTTTTCTTATATGTGCTCGATATGTATTTATATGCATATATGTTTAGAGCTCTCTTAGAGTTATCCTACCACTATATGTAAAGGATACTCCTTAGGATTCTTCTATGCCCTCACTGCATGCTGATATATATATATATATATATATATATATATATATATATATATATATAACTCTTCAGCAATGAATTGAGTTCTTTCGGTAACTAGTGTGTGTATGCCCCGTTTATATACAGTACGCTAAAATTTCCCTTCTCTGATTCCATACACCTATGGCTTGGGGGTTTCTGTTGCTCCTATATAAATCTTTTCATCTGTATTGGTGTTATTTATCACGGTGTCTTTGTATATTTTGTGTATCTTGAAGCTTTTGGGGAAGTGCTTGTTAATGTTGGTTGTTTATAATTATTTACTCGGTTCGGAGATAGTTAAATATTGATTGTATATATTTAACTCAGTTGTCATTTACTTTGCCGATAGGGCAACTGATACTTTGAGAAAAATCCTCGTTACTGGAATACCACGAGGACTGAGATAAGCGAGTAAGTAATCTTTTGTAAAAACTCTTTTTTAACCATTTTTTCCACAGAGTTAGCCGTAAAAAGCTGTCACGCTCAGAGTGAACCTTGACAGAAAGCAACACTATTAATAAGTACTTCTAATTTACTAATGGGCTATAAATAATTTTGTAAATAATTGAATACTAATTTTTGGAGAATAAACTTGACAATTCCCATAGAAAAAATTAGTTTGGCGTTCAGACATGACAAATCGTTTTTTGTAATTGCCTAGCTACTTAAGAGACACCAGATCTATATAAAAACTTTTACAAACGACGCTTACAGGGAACAAACATCAAGCACCTAAAAGCTTATCTCACATCCGGTTCTGGGCATGACGCTAAACTGTATCCGGGAGCAATGCCTCTGATTGTGAGGTTATGATGAGCATGGAACCACCTTTTAATTTCTGTTGTTCCCAGGTCCACCCTAACCCGAAGTGGTAGCACCTGTTAGGGTCTCAGCTATGGGGAAATAGTTAACCCCAAACTGGGGTCAAAATACTATGAAAGTATAAAAATACACTTTTATAGAAATATACATATTTGAAAGAAGAATTTTAAATACACAACTAGAAGACATTTTCTGTTTTCTAAAATAAAAAAGAATAAAAACAAAAGATTTTCTTTAAAATCTTACTAAATCAAACTTCTCACTACAACCTACCATTAAAAAAAATACCTTAAGACCCCACCTTTTTGGCATTAAGTAAACCAAAGATGCTGATATGCCGTTAAACAAAACTCAAACTCAAAAACTCAAACTTATGTAATCCAATGGGACATGTAATACGATATATCGGTAAATAAGATGAAATAATATTCAGTTTCCAGTACTGCGTCAGTAGGTGCCTGGTTTTTGCAATCTTTACAAGAGCCAGACCTGGGTAAACATAGAGCACTGCTGCCATATATAAGCAGAAGCTACACACTTTTCCCTTTCTAGTCTTGACAGAATCCAAAAGCGTATTTGCACCCTTATGGGTGACAAGTTATTTTCCACACTGCAACCCGTTTCTCACAGGCGAAACGTTGCAAGCCTCTGGGTCCTCTATTGTTTTTGCCATATAAAGTGTTTGTTGTATTGCTTTGTTTTGGTATAATTAGAAAATAACACAAACTTGAATTAATGATGTTTATTTTTGGTATAAAACTTTAGGTTTTTACATCAAGTTACAACCTTTAAATTTTGTGTGGATACAGGAGCAGACTAGCTAAATTCTCTTCACTGTGGGATGCTAGTAGTAAACGAGCTTATCCCTTCTGGACTCTAGTAGTCAACTGACTAGCGTCTTCCTCTTTTAAAATCTCCTACACAAAACTACTGTCCTTAACTCCTACTCTTACTCATACTCTTACTCCTACTTTTACTCCACCTCCTACCAAAAGAAACGGTTCCTTATTTTGCCGCCCAATTTTGAATTCTTGGCGTCAGTGTGTCTATCTTTTTCTATTTTTAGAACACACGCCATTTTATAATCCATAACATGTTCAAACGAATAAAATTCCTTAGTTTTTTCCCGTTGTAACAGTCTGATCGTCCGAATACCGATGAATAGAGCAAGAAGTAGAATCAGGCCAGAGATAGGACATGAACAGTGCGAGTTCGTCAAAGACACTGGAAAAAGGAACGCCATAGTCATGGTTAGGATGCTCTTCGAAAGGGCAATACAAATGAAGAAGGATTTGTACCTATGTCTTATCGATTATGCAAAGGCGTTCGACAAAATATGCCACAAGGAATTTATGGAGATGCTCAGCAGCCTCGACATATTTGAGAAAGACATAAGAGTAATTAAGCATCTCTACTGGCAGCAAACTGCCTGCATACGGACAGGTAACGAATTAAACAGATTTACAAAAATAGAAAGGGGCGTAAGACAAGCATGTGTTTTTTCACTGGATCTATTCAACTTGTACAGCGAGACTATTCTGAGGACCCTAGATGTTATGCCAGGATTTGTCATCAGAGGCCACAATTTAAACAACGTAAGTTACGCAGATGATACAGTGCTGATTGCAGACACGGAAAAGAAACTACATGACCTCCTACAGAAGGTAGCGGAAGAGAGCGACAAGAAAGGACTACAAATAAACTGCAAGAAAACCGAATGCATGGTCATCAACAAAAAGAGCAACCCAAAATGACAAATACAGGTTGGGGGGGATACTAAAATCAAGCAGTTACAAAAATTCAAATATCTGGGAAGTGTTTTAACAGAAGATGGAAAGTGCGACACAGATATTTGAAGGCAAATTGGCATGGCGCAGGAAGCATTCCAGAAGTTGAGTAAAGTAATATAGAAAGGAAGATTTCGCTAGAAACAAAGAAGAGAGTACAAACAAAGAAGAGAGTACAAACAAAGAAGAGAGTACTGGATAGCTATGTGCTGTCAGTTTTTCAATATGGTAGTGAATGTTGGACAATATCATTAAAGATGAAGGAAAAATTTGAATCAAGTGAAATATGGTTCTACAGAAGGATGCTGCGGATATCATGGATCGAGCATGTGAGCAATGATGAGGTCTTGGAAATGATGGAAACAAAAAGGAAATTAATGCTGAACATCAGGAAGAGACACCTGAAGTTCTTGACGTGTAATAAGAAAGGAAGGCTTAGAGAATCTGATACTAACAGGCCGGATAGAGGGAAATAAGATAGAAGGAAGCAGCGGATAACATACTTGAAGGGCCTGAGCAGATGGATGGCAGAACGGGGTGTTGCGTAGTGTAACAGGAGAAGGCGTGCTCAGAGCCACCAGGGATAGGGAGACGTGGAAAGCCATGATCGCCTACGACGTGAAAGGATAGGGTATATAGAATAATACATATGCCAACTGTTTATGAGAAATTATAATGTGGATATAAAATGGGGGATCAATTCTATATTATAATCAACATATAAACGGACCCCTCATTTTGTGGCAATGCTAGTTTCTATACATTTATATTCTAGATTTATGGGCTTGAGTTATTGGATGGCAGAGCGAGGTTTGGGTGGTGTAGCAGGAGAAGGCGTGCTAAGATCCGCCAGGGATTGGGAGACGTGAAAGTCCATGATCTCCTACGTTCTGAAAGAGCAAGGCACCTATAAGAAGAAGTCTTCATGGTTAAGCCCCACCATGTTACCATCTATACTGTTGCGAACCACTTTCATTCACATCGCGTTCCATTGGTGAGACCTAACTTCCACTCGATCAGCCTCTTCCCACAAACCGTTGCTTTGTGCAACCGACAACAAAGAGGATGCTCCTCTGATTACTACAATCTGAACCTGTTCACGTCTACAGTCAGTTGTTATCGTCCTTACATATTTCCATAAGCTGTGTCCCTTACACTACCTCGAGTGGCTGTTGAGATTTGTACAGAAGGGATACCATTGTAAAATAAAATTACGTATTTAGATTTAAAGAATTAAAAATAATAATATAAACGTCGTGTCTTCCTTGTTGGGTGTGGTATTTTCCCATTAGCAAAGATTCATGTAGATTAAAAAAGAAACATTTTGAATCCTGTGTCAGATACAGAAAGGAAGTGTTCTAACAGAAAACGGAAAGTGTGACACAGAGATCCGAAGGCAGATTGGCATGGCGAAAGAAGCATTCCAGAAGTTGAGTAAAGTATTAAGAAACAGGACAATTTCACTAGAAACAAAGAGGAGAGTACTGGATTGCTATGTGATGTCGGTTCTTCAATATGGCAGTGAATGTTGGACAATATCTTCGAAGATGAAGGAAACATTTGAAGCAACTGAAATGTAGTTCTACAGAAGGATGCTGCGGATATCATGGACCGAGCATGTGAGCAATGACGAGGTTTTGGAAAGGATGGAGACGAAAAGAAAATTAATACTGAGCATGAAGAAGAGACAATTAAAGTTCCTGGGATGGGACATGCAGTGAGGAAGGAGGGCTTGGAGAACCTGTTACTAACAGGTCAGTTAGAGGGAAAAAGCGACAGAGGAAAGCAGCGGATAACATATTTGAAGGACCTGATCAGGTGGATGACGGAACGAGGGTTGCATGGGGCAACAGGAGAAAGCGTACTAAGAGACAGGGACAGGGAGATGTGGAAAGCCATGATCGCCTACGTCCTGAAAGGATATTGGCATATAAAAGAAGTAGTACCTAAATAAAAACAATATCAGCAGCTGCAAAAATAAGCATAGTATTAGCAGCAGCCCTGAAGGTATAAAAACAAGCGAACCCTTAAGTAACTCTCTTCCTCTTTTTTTCCACCTTGCGAAGTGTGTGTAATCGACTTTTGACACTGAAGCAAAAACGGTTGTGGACGCTTCACACACAAACGCACCAACACAGACAAGTCGCACTCAGAAACATCCATTAACATTTTTTGTTGTGTATTCAGTTTATCCATAAAAAAAATAGAAGCTTTTAAATTTCCCTATTGTTAATTGAGTTGAATAAATGTTATCTTGCGTTTCAAATCAATCGGTCTTTGTTATTTTGTGTGTCACTTTTCCATCATCAATATTGCTTGAACTAACCAACACGCTAAGCCTGCTTCACTGACGTTGAAAGCTTTTTTTATGCGTAAGTCAAAATGTGAATATTAATGCGGATTATAGTAAAGTAAAAAGGTGAAAGTTAAAATTGAGTCTACAGGTAAACTTTAGATTTATACTAGCAGGATAGCCCGGCGTTGCTCGGGTGTAATGAAAGCTTTAAAACTAATCCATGGTCCTGGTGCTCAAACTCAGCCTAAAGAATATTTGTGTGAAGCTTGGTGAGAATCGGATAAAAATTGTGGATTTTTATAAAGGACATACAGACAGATAAACAGACACACACACAAACATCTTGCCTTTTATATATATATATATTATCGATTTTCTGCACTATTGTAAGAACTGCAACCTTGAAACTTCTGAATATCGTTTCTTATGTCTTTGTCTATGAGTGTATCAAATTTGATTAAAATCGGACCACTCCTTCTATAACCCGATTTTTTCGATTATCGATTTTCGATATATATCGGGGGTACCTCGACACAAAACCTAGCCAAGAACAATCACAGACACTTATAGTACAACTGTGTAAATTTTCAAGAAAATCGGTTCAACCGTTTCGGCGTCTATAGACACAGAACCCATCAAAAGTACATATGTACGTACGAGAAATCGACAACTATTCGCGCGTTGACATCGCTACACACCATTCGAATGTGCCAACCGAATGAGTGTGTATGTGTGCCGTTGCACACATATACATATATAAACCGAACCCCCGCACGATTCGCATGTCTATGTTTATGCAAGCCTCATTGACCGAACTCGCGTACGTGTGTGTGTGTGTGTGTGTGTGTGTGTGTGTGTGTGTGTGTGTGTGTGTGTGTGTGTGTGTCCTTGCGCGCGTTGATGGGTGTACAAATGTATATATATATATATATATGTCTGCGTCTGTCGTGACGACAGATTTTTCCCCCACTTCCACAAAAATACACGAATATAACCAATCATTTTTTTAAAAAATTAATCAGTTTGTTTGACGATCGCAAAAGCGTGAAACCCAGGGTTACAAACTCGCACCTATATATATATATATATATATATATATATATATATATATATATATATATAGTTATGAATTAATTGTACATTGCAACACGGAAATTTCTATGCTTCGAGATAGATTCTCATCATCAGGCAATGTTGCAGTTGGTTGTGCAGATGATTTACATTTAAATGACAAAAATCTTTGGTTTGCTGTGTATGTATGTGGGAAGATATACAATTTAAAAAGAAAAATTTTCTTTATAAAAAATAATTTTTTGGTCTATCTATTTATTTGTTCTAAAGTTTTTTTGAAAAGAAAGATTTTTATTTTAAAAAATAATTTTTGGTCTATCTATTTATTTGTTGTCAAGTTTTATTTATAAAAAGAAAGATTTATTTAAAAAAATAATTTTATGTTTCAATTTATTTTTATATAGATCGTCATTAATTATTTTCCTTAAGCACTTTTGGGTTATATGCATGTTATTTCATTTAGATTTTATCCATTTTCTAATGTGAATAATTTGCAATGTCTACATATGACATTTATCTCATTGCGTTTATTTATAGATTTTTATTCTTAAGGGATTTAATAATAGTTTTTCATATAAACATAATGAACATGGTTCATTTAAGGACTTACATATTTCAGCTTCATTTAAAATTTTCCACTTTATTTTGGGTGTTTTTTTTTTTTTTGTTTCCTTTAGGTACCAATGATATTTCGATAGGGATGTTCTATTTTTGTATTTGTTATTATTAAATGAAGAGGTGTGCTGGTAAATTCGCTGCTTTAGAGTGTTTTAGTACTCCCTATATTATATTAAGCTCTATAATACTCCTTTGAGCACTGTTCATAATAACATAAATGCCAGGGCACTCAAAATAAAATTTAAAAAAACTTGAGTCCTCTTCACCTGGAATTATATTGCTCCCATACAGGTAGAGCACTGTACACGTTTAAATTTATTTTTTAAGTTTTCGACTCATATATGAAGCACCTAAAGAACAAGAAGTATATGGGTTCAAAAGCAAAAAAAAAAAACCAAAAAAAAAAACAGCCCCATACATTGAAAAGTTATGCCTTCGAAAATGATTTACTCGACATAATAAGCAACACAACATTTCACAAAAGGAGAAATGATTTCCAACAACATCTTGGACAAGTGGTGAAAGAAATAAAAACATCCGACAGAGTGTTCATGAAATCGGATAAAACGGTCAATTTCTACAAAGTTTTTTTTTTTTTTAATCATTTCACCCCGAGCAAGGCGGAAACGCCACTGATGTGCAGGGGGTTACATAAATGTAAAAAGATTAATTAGAAAAGAGTGAGGAGTACAAACTAGTTAGAAAGGAACAATAGAAAGCAGGTGCGATGACAGCTGCATAGGTGGAGAGAAAGGGAAGGTTATACAGGGGAGGGGAGAGAGCTAGAGTCCAGTGGTTAGTAGATGAGTATTGACTTTGCATTTAAATTTCTGGAGGTTGTAGCCGTCAGGAAAGCAAGAATACGGGAGCGAATTCCACAGGCGGGAAGTGCGAGAGAAGAAGCTGCAGGAGTAGAATTGTCGTCTGCATTTGGCTAACCTGATTGTGAATGGGTGGGACCCAGTTGCCAGGCTGGTTGCACGAGTAAACACCTGTTGAGGAGGCATCAAGTAACACCTAAAGAATATAATACACTAATCATGAAAAATTTGACAAAAAACTATAAAAAAGTTGATAGGAATAAAATGGACTTAGTTGATAAGATTAACACAGCTAGTAAAAAAATCACAGATAAATTAAAAATAAACAACGGAGTAGCAAAACTCAACACAAAGGAGTTCTACATAATAAAAGATCATAAGGAAAACTTCAATATAAATCCCACCATGAGAATAATAAATCCCATCAGACCAGAGATTGGAAAAATTAGTAAGAACATCCTAGAAAGGATTAACAAACAAATTATGTGACACTTGGAATTAAGATTATGGGAAAACACCACAGATGTAACTAATTGGTTTTATAATATAAAACAAAGAACAACTGCTCTTTTATCCAATCAAAATACAAAGGAGGATCTGTAACGTGGTTGATACTGCCTTGACAGACCGGCTGCAACCACTCTCTCACCGGCGTGATGTGGCTTCCCTGTGCCTCTTCTACAAGTACTTTCATGGCTTCTGCTCCGATGAGCTTAGATCACTGGTGCCGCCTAAGCACGAATTTACACGAGATACTAGATTAGCAACTAGGTCCCACCCTTTTACAGTTAAACAAATAAGATGTAACCGTAAATTCTACTCCAACAGCTTCTTTTCTCGCGCTTCCCGCCTGTGGAACTCCCTTCCACAAGTCTGCTTTCCCGACAGCTACAATCTCCAGGTGTTTAAATGTAGGGTCAACAGACACCTCCTATCACACTAACTCCCAATTATTCTCAGAACACTCTCATCTACCCAACCCTCATTCTCTGTATCCTTACCCGCCTATCACCCACCCTCTGACATTTCCTATATTTAATCATCCTTTCTCCACTCTATGTAGCCCCCTGCGCAGTAGTGGCAGTGACATGCCTTGCTCGGGGTGAAACGCTTATAAAAAAAAAAAATTATCGAGGAGTACTATCCATCGATATCAAAAGAACTATTTATTACAGTATTGGAATTCACCACTCTTTACTCAGATACAACGGAGGAGTAGAGAATAATAATAATGAATGAAAAAACATCTGTACTCATTCATAAAGAAGAACAGTAGAAAAAAAATAATTCCAAAGAGGACAATTTTGATATTACCATAGGATCTATGGACTCTACGGAATTTTAAAATCTGGTAGGATTATCAATATTATGTAATCTCACAGCCTATAAGGAAATAAATACTAAAGACACAAGGACTATATAGAGACGATAGACTTATGATAATAAGAAATGCCACTAATTTCAAAATAGATTAAATTAGAAAAATGATACATAAAGAATTTAAAAATCTTAATTTAAAAGTAACAATTAAAACAAATATAAAAAAGTAGACTTCCTCGATGTAACCTTAGATCTAGAGAAAAATATACACCAACCATACAAAAAAACAAATACAAATCCTTTATACATCCACCCAAAGTCTAACCACCCTCCATCTGTCATCAAGCATATACCCTCATCAATAGAATACAGAATTAGTAGAAATTCAGTCAGTGAGGAAGTATTTAATAAAGATAGCAATGTTTATAATACCGTATTAAAAAATAGTGGATACAAAAACCCAAATACTAAATATGTAAACGAGAAAAGTAACCCCCGAAGAAAAAATAGGAATAGGAATATCATCCGGTACACACACCCTTTTAACCAGATGGCTAGTAGTAAATTGGGGAAAAATTCCTCGCGTTAATTAGGAAACACTTTCCGAAAAAAATCCACTAAGTAAGATCTTTAAGAAAAATTCTATTAAATGTTTTTATTAAAAAAAAAACTTTACAACAAATAAATAAATAGGCTAAAAATGATAAGTAAGAGAAAAAATATAGAATTGGTACAGAATGAGAATATCACATCAAATGTAATAAAAATGAAGGGAGAAGAGAGGAAAAAAGGGAAAATGATAAGATCAGGTTAAAGGCAGGTTAACATCTTCACCGTTAAGGAGGGAAAAGAAACAAGGAAAAAGAGTAGGATGAGGAAGAAAAAAAGTAATAAGAGAAAACGTTGGTTTTCTTTCGGGCCAAATCCCAAAATGAATCTCCACTCTGATTAGCCAAAAGAAAAACACATGTAAATTTTATATCTTCCAACATACATACACAGCAAGTCAAAGGTTTTTGTCATTTAAATGTAAATCATCTGTACAACTAACAGCAACATTGCCTGATGATGAGAATCTATCTCGAAACATAGAAATTTCCGTGTCGCAATGTACAATTCATAACTACATAATTATATTAAGCTCTATAATACTCCTTTGAGCACTGTTCATAATAAAATAAATGCCAGGGCACTCAAAATAAAAAAAAAACCTTGAGTCCTCTTCACCTGGAATTATATATATATATATATATATATATATATATATAAGACATAAAAAAGCACTTTAAAGTTTCAGTGGGCTGATTTAAAAACTAACAGACGACAACGGTATTATTATATATATATGAAAAAAAAACATAAAAACTCTTTCTCGTTTCTGGCCATCAATAATGTCGAGGTAATTTAATTTATGGCCCCCTTTTCTTAAAAAATTCCAACGCATTTTCTTATATACAGTTTTGTCTTCTTTCTGACCTATATATTCTGAAATTAACAGACATCGGCGCAACGCCTCGGAAATACTTTTTCTACTTTGTCACATGATTCTCCACATTTGAGCTACTGTATATATAAATCAATATTGTATATATGTAAATCAATATTGTATATATACAAATAAATATTGTATATATATATATATAAATCAATATTGTTTATATATAGATAAATTTTGTTTATATATAAATAAATATTATATATATATAGACATATATATGTATAAATAAGTATTGTATCTCTCTCTCTCTATATATATATATATATATATAATTAATTATTGTATCTTTGTATCTATAAATATATATAATTAAGTATATATATATATATATATATATATATATATATATATATATATATATATATATATATATATATATATATATATATATAAATTGTTTCTGCAGCTTAAATATTTTCGATCTATTTATAAATTAAAGAATAATGTTTTAATTTACTTACATAATAGCACTTGAAATTCAGTCAAGCATTTATTATAAATCCTATTGTACACATAACTATGAGTGCTAGAAATACTCATGAACATTTCACAGTTTTTCTATTTGAATTTTTTTGATGAATCTTAATTATAAATTAATGATTGAATAAGAACGTCGCGAGTTTTACAACTACCAAATACCGGTGGAAGTTCGCTTATCATGTCTTTAAATATTTGAGCCGGACAACTTTAAGAAAATATTGTAATATCAATCAAAAGTATAAAATGCAGGTCATTATTTAAAGAACTAAGAGGGTACAAATGAAAAGATTTGAAACTGGTACTCATTTCCGTTTCACTGATGCAAACTTTAAACACCTGAAAGCGTTATTGCCTTTTCCATCTATCTATCATTTATTTTTCTTTCTTTTTTTTTCACTGAAACTGTGGTGATACCGACCGAGCAAAAGCGAGCAAACCATATATATATATATATATATACTAGCAGTATAGCCCCGCGTTGCTCGGGTGTAATGAAAGCTTTAAAACTAATCCATGGTCCTGGACCTCAGACTCTTTGGACGTTGGCATGAAAGACTAAAAAGCAATAGATGTTTCCAGTTAAAGTGAAACCGTAGACTGAAAGAAAAATGAATGGATGTAAGTCAAATTTTGATTTCCTGGTATCGATATCAGATAAGTTGTTTTCGTCGTAAACTGAATTTTGAAGGCTAAATAAGTCCTCTGAGTAAATGATATCATGGCTGAGACTAAGAACTACAATTATACCTACTTAGAGGCAAACACGAAGCAAAAACTAAAATAAAAGGGCTGAAAAAATACAGACATACAGGCAGATAAACAGACACACACACAAACATCTTGCCTTTTATATATATATATATATATATTATTGATTTTCTGCACTACTGTAAGAACTGCAACCTTGAAACTTCTGAATATCGTTTCTTATGTCTTTGTCTATGAGTATATCAAATTTGATTAGAATAGGACCACTCCTTCTATAACCCGATTTTTTCGATTATCGATTTTCGATATTTATCGGGTGTACCTCGATACAAAACCTATCTAAAAAGACTCGCAGACGCTTATAGTACAACTGTGTAAATCTTCAAGAAAATCGGTTCAGCCGTTTCGGAGTCTATAGGTAACGAACACACACACACACACAAAGTTTCATTTATAAATAAGTTTATATGTATATATATATATATATATATATATATATATATATATATATATATATAAGTTTGTGTACGACGTAGAATTATAAAAATCTCCGTGAACAAAGCATGTGTATCATTCTTTTTCCATTCAGCTATTCAGTTTCGTCCGTAAAGTTCGGCGTTATTATATCATGGATATAATACTGTCCATAACGACGGGGAATCAAATAGGAGAATAAAACTTTCTTCTAGAACAACCTCCCGTTATAAGACAAATTATTTTGTTTGCGACACTAAGCTAAATATTTACTTAAACGAATTATTTTGCTCCTTCTCCCCACGAGTTCTTTAACCCTCTAGGGCCGTAGAGGCACGACCTTTTCCTGCCAACATAGTTGCAGCGGTGTGTCTAATTGAAAATAGTCTGGCGGAGCATATTTCATTTCAGGCTGGTTCTGAGTTCAAAGTTTTTCTCCACTGAGACTGGTTGCTGTCTCAAGGCAAGTGAGCCCAGTTTTCCGTGCGATTTAACTCCTTAGCTGGAGGAAGCTGCATTCAAGTCTTTTCACAATGGTGTTAGTGCTAAGTGAACGAAAATACAATCGAGCGCGAACTAAAATTGAACTCGCCTAATAGACTTCATGCACCGATAATCATTATAATAAGCGGACCTCTGTATGCACAATGGCGATCTGGTTAATGACGATACAAAATTACGACCGGTTCAGGAAGGGACGCATTGATTTAAATCCCTGATTTCTATTCTGATTCTTGAAGATTTTTTTAAATCTTATTTTACAATGGCATTTGTTTTTTGTTTCTTTTATTGTTTTTTGGTTTTGTCCTTTTTTTTTCTTATTCAATCGTCCGAATGAAAGAACAAATGTTTCATTTTTCAATTTTCTTTTGGCCAAATAATCCTTGATCTTCCACGAAGCCCCCGATCAAATCGATGCATACTGACTTATACAAAATAATCCTCCTGAAACTTCTCTTTGAAGCAACATCCGCACAAATATTTTGTTGCAAAGATTTATTTATATGTTTATTATTTCACGACGATTTTTTTTTTTTTTTACTGTGCACGTTTTAAGCTAAACAGTTTCTTTTCCAGTTTTGGGTTTGTTGCATGCCTATTTGACAAAATGACAAAAATGCCGTGATTCGATGTTATTCGGGGTTAGATTAGGATTTCCATGGAAAATAGGTCATTATTTGCTTGCTTTAACGATTCAATGAAACTTTGATTCAGTACAGCGTAGAATGACAAACAGTGAAATAAAAAAAATAGTACGTCGGGCAGAAAATCCAATTTTTGCATGTGTCTCTGAAGCGTAGTTCGGTTTTAGTCGTTTATTTGTAGTTTAATCATTTACTTTCGAAACTTTTAGCTTTATCGTCTGCTTGCTCTCTCTCTGTCTCTCTCTCTCTCTCTCTCTCTCAATTTTCGATTTTTATGTTACAAAAAATACTTTATCAACATTCATGTTTTCTTTGAGTTTTCTTGAAGCTGCTGTGTCCCATTCAATTCGACAGTCAGTCTATATTCAGTCAGTCAGTTAAATGCCATACGTAATATACGCTTGGAAGATCATGTCTCGAAAGAGACATGATCGCCCAAGTGTGTATCACGTATGGCATTTAACTGACTGGGCAGAAGATTAACTCGCAGTAGGTTACCATTGCTTTCTACGGTAGACTGGTTGCCAGTCAAGGCTATAGAACCCAATCTGTCCTGTTATTTAACCCATAACTGAAGGGAAGAGACGGATTAATACCTTTCCCAAGGTTATTTCCGCATTAGTGAATGAAAGGAATTCAACTGGAATTCGAACTCGGCTCCCAGATTTCTCGTTCCGAGCCGATATCCACTGCACCACGACCTGCATCCGCCCGTCTATATGAAGAAATGAAAAACTGATAATATTTCCTATTATACTAAAACCGTTGAGTATTTATTGACACACACACACTTTTATATAAATATATATACACACACACACACACATATATATATATATATATATATATATATATATATATAATATTGACCTCATCTTTATCGCCATGTTTACGACGTTTCGACCGTTGTACGCTCCGGTCATCTTCATCTTACGTTGGAATTTCAAACCGAAAACCTCTATTTAGTACACAATAGTAGATTGCTCTCGTTCCACGTGCCATACCTTTTCTGGATAACTCAGTTCCAGTTACTTCCCTTTAGTAACATTCCAGGGCGCATGCTAGAAAAGTCATGAATAGTGGAAGTAGAACAATCAACTCCAGAAGATGAAATAAAGGGTTTGGTCCAAAATCCTAACGTATATCATTTGAAGAAGGCAAAATTTATATATATATATATATATATATATATATAGAGAGAGAGAGAGAGAGAGAGAGAGACAGAGACAGAGACAGAGAGACAGAGAGAGAGAGACAGAGAGAGAGAGAGTGTGTGTATGTATGTATGTGTGTGTGTGTAGAGCAGAGGGCAGGGGTAATACACTTCTTGGGCGCATGAAATGAATCGCTTTTTTTTGTCTCATATGACACTTAAAGATAAAGTATTACGATAGAGGTGAGATACTCACTGGAGCGTGACGATGAACCGCCCATTTTTTTTCTGTTTTGTCTCTTGTAAAGATAGATTATAGCAGGGGGAGTCAGATACTTACTGGATCGCTACAATGAACCGACCATTTTTTTTTTGTCTCATATGGCACTTGTAAAGATAGAGTTTTCTTGGCGTGGTGATACACTTATTAGAGTGTGGTGTCGGGTAGGGAACAAAAATCATCACTCAGTTGCGTCTCTGTCCCCAAAGACAGAGTGCGGTCAGTTGTAGTTCCATCTGCGAGGACAGAGTGTATCTGAGAAAAAATTCATTACTGAGTAGATGTTTGGTCCCGAGGAACAATGTCCCGCTGACGCGCCACCCCATTGCACCAGAGGGGTGGACCAGGTGCTCGTCACCAGGGCCAGCGCAAACGGCGGTTGAGGAGACTGGAAAATTTTTGTTCCTTCGCCCGTCTGTACGCGGTCGGGCTCTCCACGTTAAAAAACACCTTGTGTCACATTTCGCTCCAGTGGGGGAGTAGGGTAAATATATACTTATTAGAGTGTGACAATGAACCCACCATTTCTTGTCTTATATGGCACTTTTAAAGAGTATAGCAAGCGGGGTGAGATACTTACATTGCACATTTTTGTGTCGGGTAAGGACCCAAATCATCTCTCAGTTGCGTCTCTGTCCCCAAAGACAGAGTGCGGTCAGTTGTACCTCCGTCCGAGAGGACAGGGTTTCTTCTGAGAAAAATTACATTGATAGATGCCCGGTCTCGGAGAACAGTGTACTGCGACCGCGCCACCCCATTGAAGCAGAGGGGTGTACCAGGTGCTCGTCAACAGGGCCAGCTCAACCGGCGGTTGGGGTTACTGGTGAATTTTTGTTCCTCTGCCCGTCCGTACGCAGTCGGGTCCCCATTTAAAAAAAACCTTGTGTCACATCTCGCTCCAGTTTGGTGGGGGAAGGGGGAGGGTAAATATATACTTATTAGAGTGTGACAATGAACCGACCATTTCTTGTTTACATAGCACGATCAAAGATAGAATATAGCAAGCAGGGTGAGATACTTACCGGAACATGACAATGAACCGACCATTTTTTGTCTGACGTGGATCCTGTAATGACAGTGTATAGCAGGGGGGGGAGTCAGACACTTACCGAAGCGATACAATAAACAGTCTATTTTCTGTCTGATATGGCTCTTCTTAAAATAGAATATAGCAGGGGGAGTCAGACAGTTGCTGAAGCGAAAAGTAAACAATCTATTTTCTGTCTGATATGGTTTGTTAAGATATAGTATAGCAGGGGAGTCAGACACTTACTGAAGTGATACAATAAACAGTCTACTTTCTGTCTATGGCTCTTGTTAAGATAGAGTATAGCAGGGGGAGTCAGACACTTACTGAAGCGATACAATAAACAGTCTATTTTCTGTCTGATATGGCTCTTGTGAAGATAGAGTATAGCAGGGGGGAGTCAGACACTTACTGAAGCGATACAATAAACAGTCTATTTTCTGTCTGATATGGCTCTTAAGTTAAGATATAGTATAGCAGGGGGGAGTCAGACACTTACTGAAGCGATACAATAAACAGTCTACTTTCTGTCTGATATGGCTCTTGTTAAGATATAGTATAGCAGGGGGGAGTCAGACACTTACTGAAGCGATACAATAAACAGTCTATTTTCTGTCTGATATGGCTCTTGTTAAGATAGAGTATAGCAGGTGGGAGTCAGACACTTACTGAAGCGATACAATAAACAGTCTACTTTCTGTCTGATATGGCTCTTGTTAAGATAGAGTATAGCAGGGGGGAGTCAGACACTTACTGCTACGATACAATAAACAGTCTATTTTCTGTCTGATATGGCTCCTTTAAGTTAAGATATAGTATAGCAGGGGGAGTCAGACACTTACTGAAGCGATACAATAAACAGCTCATTTTCTGTCTGATATGGCTCTTGTTAAGATAGAATATAGCAGGGGGAGTCAGACACTTACTGAAGCGATACAATAAACAGTCTACTTTCTGTCTGATATGGCTCTTGTTAAGATAGAGTATAGCAGGGGGGAGTCAGACACTTACCGAAGCGATACAATAAACAGTCTATTTTCTGTCTGATATGGCTCTTGTTAAGATATAGTATAGCAGGGGGAGTCAGACACTTACTGAAGCGATACAATAAACAGTCTATTTTCTGTCTGATATGGCTCTTGTTAAGATAGAGTATAGCAGGGGGGAGTCAGACACTTACTGAAGCGATACAATAAACAGTCTATTTTCTGTCTGATATGGCTCTTGTTAAGATAGAGTATAGCAGGGGGAGTCAGACAATTTACTGAAGCGATACAATAAACAGTCTATTTTCTGTCTGATATGGCTCTTGTTAAGATAGAGCATAGCAGGGGGGAGTCAGACACTTACTGAAGCGATACAATAAACAGTCTATTTTCTGTCTGATATGGCTCTTGTTAAGATAGAGTATAGCAGGGGGTCGTCAGACACTTACTGAAGCGATACAACAAACAGTCTATTTTCTGTCTGATATGGCACTTGTTAAGATATAGTATAGCAGGGGGAGTCAGACACTTACTGAAGCGATACAATAAACAGTCTATTTTCTGTCTGATATGGCTCTTGTTAAGATAGAGTATAGCAGGGGGAGTCAGACACTTACTGAAGCGATACAATAAACAGTCTATTTTCTGTCTGATATGGCTCTTGTTAAGATAGAGTATAGCAGGGGGAGTCAGACACTTACTGAAGCGATACAATAAACAGTCTACTTTCTGTCTGATATGGCTCTTGTTAAGATAGAGTATAGCAGGGGGAGTCAGACACTTACTGAAGCGATACAATAAACAGTCTATTTTCTGTCTGATATGGCTCTTGTTAAGATAGAATATAGCAGGGGAGTCAGACACTTACTGAATCGATACAATAAACAGTCTATTTTCTGTCTGATATGTCTCTTGTTAAGATAGAGAGCAGCAGGGGGGAGTCAGACACTTACTGAATCGATACACAAACAGTCTATTTTCTGTCTGATATGGCTCTTGTTAAGATAGAGTATAGCAGGGGGAGTCAGACACTTACTGAATCGATACAATAAACAGTCTATTTTCTGTCTGATATGGCTCTTGTTAAGATAGAATATAGCAGGGGGGAGTCAGACACTTACTGAACTGACACAGACAATAAACAGTCTATTTTCTGTCTGATATGGCCTTTGTTAAGATAGAATATAGCAGGGGGGAGTCAGACACTTACTGAAGCGATACAATAAACAGTCTATTTTCTGTCTGATATGGCTCTGGTTAAGATAGAGTATAGCAGGGGGAGTCAGACACTTACTGAAGCGATACAATAAACAGTCTATTTTCTGTCTGATATGGCTCTTGTTAAGATATAGTATAGCAGGGGGAGTCAGACACTTACTGAAGCGATACAATAAAACAGTCTACTTTCTGTCTGATATGGCTCTTGTTAAGATAGAGTATAGCAGGGGGAGTCAGACACTTACTGAAGCGATACACTAAACAGTCTATTTTCTGTCTGATATGGCTCTTGTTAAGATAGAATATAGCAGGGGGAGTCAGACACTTACTGAATCGATACAATAAACAGTCTATTTTCTGTCTGATATGTCTCTTGTTAAGATAGAGTATAGCAGGGGGGAGTCAGACACTTACTGAATCGATACAATAAACAGTCTATTTTCTGTCTGATATGGCTCTTGTTAAGATAGAGTATAGCAGGGGGAGTCAGACACTTACTGAATCGATAATAAACAGCTCATTTTCTGTCTGATATGGCTCTTGTTAAGATAGAGTATAGCAGGGGGAGTCAGACACTTACTGAATCGATACAATAAACAGTCTATTTTCTGTCTGATATGGCTCTTGTTAAGATAGAATATAGCAGGGGGGAGTCAGACACTTACTGAAGCGATACAATAAACAGTCTATTTTCTGTCTGATATGGCTCTTGTTAAGATAGAGTATAGCAGGGGGAGTCAGACACTTACTGAATTTGACACAATAAACAGTCTATTTTCTCTCTGATATGCTCTGTTAAGATAGAATATAGAGTAGGAGTCAGACACTTACTGAAGCGATACAATAAACAGTCTATTTTCTGTCTGATATGGCTCTTGTTAAGATAGCGTATAGCAGGGGGGAGTCAGACACTTACTGGAAGCGATACAATAAACAGTCTACTTTCTGTCTGATATGGCTCTTGTTAAGATAGCGTATAGCAGGGGGGAGTCAGACACTTACTGAAGCGATACAATAAACAGTCTACTTTCTGTCTGATATGGCTCTTGTTAAGATAGCGTATAGCAGGGGAGTCAGACACTTACTGAAGCGATACAATAAACAGTCTATTTTCTGTCTGATATGGCTCTTGTTAAGATAGAGTATAGCAGGGGGGAGTCAGACACTTACTGAAGCGATACAATAAACAGTCTATTTTCTGTCTGATATGGCTCTTGTTAAGATAGAGTATAGCAGGGGAGTCAGACACTTACTGAAGCGAAACAATAAACAGTCTATTTTCTGTCTGATATGGCTCTTGTTAAGATAGAGTATAGCAGGCGGGAGTCAGACACTTACTGAAGCGATACAATAAACAGTCTATTTTCTGTCGGATCTGGCTCTTGTTAAGATAGAATATTGCAGGGGGGAGTCGGACACTTACTGAAGCGAAAAGTAAACAGTCTATTTTTGTCTGATATGGCTCTTGTTAAGATAGAGCAGGGGGTAGTCAGACACTTACTGAAGCGATACAATATACAGTCTATTTTCTGTCTGATATGGCTCTTGTTAAGAATGAGTATAGCAGGGGGAGTCAGACACTTACTGAAGTTG
This sequence comes from Ascarosepion bandense, assembly GCA_037127315.1. Taxonomy (NCBI): domain Eukaryota; kingdom Metazoa; phylum Mollusca; class Cephalopoda; order Sepiida; family Sepiidae; genus Ascarosepion; species Ascarosepion bandense. The sequence goes on from JBBBDQ010001417.1 coordinate 7,527,469, forward strand.
ACAAGGTCAAACAATCTATTTTCTGTCTGATATGGCTCTTGTTAAGATAGAGAAGAGTAGGAGTCAGACACTTACTGAAGCGATACAATAAACAGTCTATTTTCTGTCTGATATGGCTCTTGTTAAGATATAGTATAGCAGGGGGAGTCAGACACTTACTGAAGCGATACAATAAACAGTCTATTTTCTGTCTGATATGGCTCTTGTTAAGATAGAGCATAGCAGGGGGGAGTCAGACACTTACTGAAGCGATACAATAAACAGTCTATTTTCTGTCTGATATGGCTCTTGTTAAGATATAGTATAGCAGGGGGGAGTCAGACACTTACTGAAGCGATACAATAAACAGTCTATTTTCTGTCTGATATGGTCCTTGTTAAGATAGAGTATAGCAGGGGGAGTCAGACACTTACTGAAGCGAAACAATAAACAGTCTATTTTCTGTCTGATATGGCTCTTGTTAAGATAGAGTATAGCAGGCGGGAGTCAGACACTTACTGAAGCGATACAATAAAAACAGTCTATTTTCTGTCTCTGGATAAGGGTTCTTTGTTAAGATAGAATATTGCAGGGGGGAGTCAGACACTTACTGAAGCGAAAAGTAAACAGTCTATTTTCTGTCTGATATGGCTCTTGTTAAGATAGAGTATAGCAGGGGGTCGTCAGACACTTACTGAAGCGATACAATATACAGTCTATTTTCTGTCTGATATGGCCTTTGTTAAGAATGAGTATAGCAGGGGAGTCAGACACTTACTGAAGCGATACAATAAATAATCTATTTTCTGTCTGATATGGCCTTGTTAAGATAGAGTATAGCAGAGGGGCGTCAGACACTTACTGAAGCGATACAATAAACATCTATTTTCTGTCTGATATTGCTCTTGTTAAGATAGATTAGTATCGGGAGTCAGACAGTTGGGCGAAGCGAAAAGTAAACAATCTATTTTCTGTCTGATATGGCTCTTGTTAAGATATAGTATAGCAGGGGGGGAATCAGACACTTACTGAAGCGATACAATAAACAGTCTACTTTCTGTCTGATATGGCTCTTGTTAAGATAGAGTATAGCAGGGGGGGAGTCAGACACTTACTGAAGCGATACAATAAACAGTCTATTTTCTGTCTGATATGGCTCTTGTTAAGACATAGTATACCAGGCGGGAGTCAGACACTTACTGGAAGGATACAATAAACAGTCTATTTTCTGTCTGATATGGCTCTTGTTAAGATAGAGTGCCATAGCAGGGGGAGTCAGACACTTACTGAAGCGATACAATAAACAGTCTATTTTCTGTCTGATATGGCTCTTGTTAAGATAGAGTATAGCAGGGGGGGAGTCAGACACTTACTGGAAGGATACATCAAACAGTCTATTTTCTGTCTGATATGCACTTGCTAAGATAGAGCATAGCAGGGGGGAGTCAGACACTTACTGAAGACACAACACAGTCTATTTTCTGTCTGATATGGCTCTTGCTAAGAATGAGTATAGCAGGGGAGTCAGACACTTAATAAAGGACATGTAATGTAAATCTATTTTCTGTCCTGATATGGCCTGTTAAGATAGAGTATAGCAGGGGGAGTCAGACACTTACTGGAAGGACATAACAAACAGTCTATTTTCTGGTCTAATATGCCTTGTTAAGATATAGTATAGCAGGGGAGTTCAGACACTTACTGGAAGGACACAATAAACAGTCTATTTTCTGTCTGATATGGCTCTTGTTAAGATAGAGTATAGGTGCAGGGGGAGTCAGACACCTCATCAGCGATACAATAAACAGTCTATTTTCTGTCTGATATGGCTCTTGTTAAGATATAGTATAGCAGGGGGGAGTCAGACACTTACTGAAGCGATACAATAAAATGTAGTCTATTTTCTGTCTGATATGGCTCTTGTTAAGATAGAGTATAGCAGGGGGGAGTCAGACACTTACTGGGAAGGAAACAATAAACAGTCTATTTTCTGTCTGATATGGCCTTGGTTAAGATAGAGTATAGCAGGCGGGAGTCAGACACTCCTACTGAAGCTGATACAATAAACAGTCTATTTTCTGTCTGATATGGCTCTTGTTAAGATAGAATATTGGCAGGGGGGAGTCAGACACTTACTGAAGCGAAAAGTAAACAGTCTATTTTCTGTCTGATATGGCTCTTGTTAAGATAGAGTATAGCAGGGGGTCGTCAGACACTTACTGAAGCGATACAATATACAGTCTATTTTCTGTCTGATATGGCTCTTGTTAAGAATGAGTATAGCAGGGGGGAGTCAGACACTTACTGAAGCGATACAATAAAAACAATCTATTTTCTGTCTGATACGGGCTCTCTTGGTTAAGATAGAGTATAGCAGAGGGGCGTCAGACACCTCTACTGAAGCGATACAATAAACATCTTCTATTTTCTGTCTGATATTGCTCTTGTTAAGATAGATTATAGCACGGGGAGTCAGACAGTTGCTGAAGCGAAAAGTAAACAATCTATTTTCTGTCTGATATGGCTCTTGTTAAGATATAGTATAGCAGGGGGGGAGTCAGACACTTACTGAAGCGATACAATAAACAGTCTACTTTCTGTCTGATATGGCTCTTTTGCTAAGATAGAGTATAGCAGGGGAGTCAGACACTTACTGAAGCGATACAATAAACAGTCTATTTTCTGTCTGATATGGTTCTTGTTAAGATATAGTATACCAGGCGGGAGTCAGACACTTACTGAAGCGATACAATAAACAGTCTATTTTCTGTCTGATATGGCCTTTAAGTTAAGATAGAGCAGTAGGGGGAGTCAGACACTTACTGAAGCGATACAATAAACAGTCTATTTTCTGTTCAGATGTCCCTTGTTAAGATATAGTATAGCAGGGGGAGTCAGACACTTACTGAAGCGATACAATAAACAGTCTATTTCTGTCTGATATGGCTCTTGTTAAGATAGAGAAGGCAGGGGGAGTCAGACACTCATTCGAAGTGATACAATAAACAGTCTATTTTCTGTCTGATATGGCTCTTGTTAAGATAGAATATAGCAGGGGGAGTCAGACACTTACTGAAGCGATACAATAAACAGTCTATTTTCTGTCTGATATGGCTCTTGTTAAGATAGAGTATAGCAGGCGGGAGTCAGACACTTACTGAAGCGATACAATAAACAGTCTATTTTCTGTCTGATATGGCTCTTGTTAAGATAGAATATTGCAGGGGGGAGTCAGACACTTACTGAAGCGAAAAGTAAACAGTCTATTTTCTGTCTGATATGGCTCTTGTTAAGATAGAGTATAGCAGGGTGTCGTCAGACACTTACTGAAGCGATACAATATACAGTCTATTTTCTGTCTGATATGGCTCTTGTTAAGAATGAGTATAGCAGGAGGGAGTCAGACACTTACTGAAGCGATACAATAAACAATCTATTTTCTGTCTGATATGGCTCTTGTTAAGATAGAGTATAGCAGAGGGGCGTCAGACACTTACTGAAGCGATACAATAAACATCTATTTTCTGTCTGATATTGCTCTTGTTAAGATAGAGTATAGCACGGGGAGTCAGACAGTTGCTGAAGCGAAAAGTAAACAATCTATTTTCTGTCTGATATGGCTCTTGTTAAGATATAGTATAGCAGGGGGAGTCAGACACTTACTGAAGCGATACAATAAACAGTCTACTTTCTGTCTGATATGGCTCTTGTTAAGATAGAGTATAGCAGGGGGGAGTCAGACACTTACTGAAGCGATACAATAAACAGTCTATTTTCTGTCTGATATGGCTCTTGTTAAGATATAGTATAGCAGGGGGGAGTCAGACACTTACTGAAGCGATACAATAAACAGTCTATTTTCTGTCTGATATGGCTCTTGTTAAGATAGAGTATAGCAGTGGGGAGTCAGACACTTACTGAAGCGATACAATAAACAGTCTATTTTCTGTCTGATATGGCTCTTGTTAAGATAGAGTATAGCAGGGCAGTATCAGATACTTACTGGAGCGATACAATGAGCCAACCCTTTTCCAAGCATTTTTACCCATAGATCGTATATCTAAATTCTACTTGAGATTTGGGACAAATGTTCGGGTCAAGGAGCCTCCTTGGGGAAGACATATCCATTATGATAAATGAATGTTCAGAATCTGCTCGCAAAAATTCTTGGGATACTCACTGTGAGGTAGGGTTTAATAATTAATAAAACTCATCATGTGGATCATTACAACAAGAGTTCGATCTCTTCCGTGTGCATCATATCTTCAGATTGGTGCCAAAATTCAACTAACCTTAGTAAGCAATTAATGCTGTTATCACTTTATTATTTTGGTTAGTAGGCTGGTTTCGCAGTTCATTGCAAGTGAGTTCAGTTCTCATTTCTGTTTGTATCTTTTGATTTGGGATTTATGTCATGCCCCTCCCCACATATCATGTCATGATATATTTTTAAATATATTTTTGTATATTATTCACAATAAAATTTTTATACATTTTTTTTTTTAGGTCCCTGGAATGTTTGAGGTATTTTGGTGTATGAAGGATTGAATGATGATGGACATGTTCTTGTGCTGGATGAGAAAATTGTAAAGTATGTTTGGGTCATGAGTCGGATTAGCTAGGTATAGGATAGGTACTGAAGACCAACCTGAGTTCCACCCCCAAATCAGCATTTTTTTTGTTTTTTGTTTTTAGTATGTTTGGTCGGCGCTTTAAACATTCAATGATGTTTTTTTTGGGGGGTGGGTCAGCGAAATAGATATACCTAAAAATGGGTCCACTCTGCTTTCAACAGAAATTCATAGTAAAATTGATCCAACCTCTAAAAAAGCCTTTTCAATGTTACTGTCATATACTTCGATAATAATTAAGCAGTCTTAAATATCCCATCAAGAGTCAAAACTCTTGCTTTGTTGAGTCTTCTTGACTTTTTAAAACTTTGCACTGAAAAACATAAATAATTTATAAATAATAATTTTATTGGTAAATTTTCGTTTTAGGTCCCAAAGGCTTTTCCCCTTTCAAATTTATCCAAAATAGCATTATTTCTGTGCAAATGTATATGCTGAACTCAAATCAACAATTAGTTATTGAAGAAATTTACCTTTTTTGCTTTGAAAGTTCATAAAAAAACGAACTCTATCTCGCACTTTTTCTCTCCCGTAAATTTCACGAAGTCATGTAATTAACTGCAGAAATACGTTCTACGTAGACAGAATTTTTTGTCGAATTTTGGCCGATTTTCTTCCTTTACTGAAACTTCCAGCGATGTACTTCCTGTTCTGAGAGTAATAAGTGTAGAAATACAATAGCGCATTACTTTAATTTCCGGAAGTACATTGCCGGAAGTATCAGTAAATGAAGAAATATAGACAAAAAATCTGCCAAAATTCGTTCAAATGCGCAGCACGCCGTTCTGCAGTTAATTACGTGATTTCGTGAGAGTTACAGGAGATAAAAAGTGCAAGATATAGTTCGTTTTTTATGGACATTTAGATAAAAAAAAGTTAAGTTTATTCAATAATTAACAGTTGATTTGAGTTCAGCAAATACATTTGCACAGAGATAATGCTATTTTGGATAAATTTGAAGGGGAAAAGCGTCGGGACTTACAACGAAAATTTACCTTTTAAAGATATTTTTGTATTTTATTGTCATAATAAAATTTTTATGCTCATTTCGGGTGTTTTTAGGTCCCTAGTGTGTTTGAAGTATTTTGGTATATGAAGGATTAAATGCTGATGGACAAGTTCTTGTGGTGGATGAGAAAATTATAAAGTATGTTTGGGTCGTGAATCGGATTAGCTAGGTAAAAGATAAGTACGAAAGACCAGCCTGAATTTTTGTCCCCCCCCCCCCCACCCAAATCGGCGTTGTGCCATAATTGTAACTTTTTACAATAAATAAAGAGTTCAGTTCTCATTTGGATCTACAAGGTTTGTGTTTGTACGCCTAAATTAAGCTTGTTGTCGTCAGTAGCAGTTCTTTAAGGTCGAACTGCGCATGCACGTGAAAACGGAAGAAGGTATGATTCGCAGAGCTAATGGATGTGTAGTCTACAGTTTGTTTCCTTATGGAGGTTTAAAAAAACAGTTTTTGGATTAAGTTATCCCTCGTGCCAGGCATATCAAGAAACCGAAACACAATTAAGGTAACAGATTTTTCAAATTAACTAAGTATAAGTTATATTTGACGCTATATAAACTAGGACTTAATTGATTTGTTTCGTTAACGTATTTTATATGTAACTAAATGATAAAATGAAAACGGCTCGCGTTTTCTACTTCGAAGTTCTTCAGATGAAATATTTCTATTGCTGGAATCACATATGGGAGTGAAAACGCAAATATGGTAAACGGACGTCAGCTAAAATTCAATATTGTTTATATATGAATATTTAACTTTTTACAAGTATCTTTTTTGGCGTCTAGACGTACAGTTTAGCTGATTTAATTCAACTTGTAACAGTTTTTGTTTTATTTTTTTTATTAATCTTAAAGTCTTATAGATTTTTCTCAATATTTCTTGAAAAGCATTTGTTATTATTTCTTTGTTGATGTCAATCATGGCCATATGTGGTTTCTGGCTTTCTCTTTTCCAATCTTCTCACTTTTTTTTCACTTGCAGTAGATAGACTAAACTATCGCCCAGTTCACACTCCACCCACGTCTATTGAACAGGTGAAGAGGCTCACCCCTTGTTCCCTGGTTAGGATGTGGTTTCTGGCTTTCTCTTTTCCAATCTTCTCACTTTTTTTTCACTTGCAGTAGATAGACTAAACTATCGCCCAGTTCACACTCCACCCACGTCTATTGAACAGGTGAAGAGGCTCATCCCTTGTTCCCTGGTTAGGATGTGGTTTCTGGCTTTCTCTTTTCCAATCTTCTCACTTTTTTTTCACTTGCAGTAGATAGACTAAACTATCGCCCAGTTCACACTCCACCCACGTCTATTGAACAGGTGAAGAGGCTCATCCCTTGTTCCCTGGTTAGGATGTGGTTTCTGGCTTTCTGGTTTTTCTCTTTTCCAATCTTTTCACTATTACGTAGCCGCCTTGCTTGGGGTAATACGATTAAAAAAAAAAAATTATGTATCATATTTTTTTTAAACGTATATTGTCCTAAATGCAAGGTAATTATATATATACTTTAGCTAAATTCCTGACCACCAGCATTTTCTTTTTCGTATGTTGTAACTTTTTATGCTAAAATGAAATGTAGTTCAATTTTGCGATTAGACAGTTGACAACGGACTTAAGACATAATAATTGCATTCTGCCAAAAACTATTGTTGTAGTTACAGGCAATCAAATACCGTTTGTCTTTTATAATTCAAACAGAAATCTTTAAGACAGAAAATTATAAAGCTGCAAAACTAGGTTCTTAAAATAAAAAAGGCCTTTTTAAAGAAACTCACATCTCCAAAAAATATTTTATACTTTCTGATTTTTGTTTATATTGCCATCAGTTAAGTACTCTAGGCTACAAGTAGGCATTTTTATTTTTTGTCTAAATTTTGAAAAGCAGGGAAGAATTTGATATGCTATATTAATTCTTTACACTATCTAAACTTATAAATGGAACTTTGTGTGTGTATATCCGTTACCTAGACTCCGAAACGGCTGAACCGATTTTCTTGATAATTTACACAGTTATACTACAAGCATCTGCGAGTGTTCTTAGCTAGGTTTTGTGTCGAGGTACTCCCGATAAATATCGAAAATCGATTATCGAAAAAATCGGGTTATAGAAGGAGTGGTCCGATTTTAATGAAATTTGATACACTCATAGACAAAGACATAAGAAACGATATTCAGAAATTTCAAAGTTGCAGTTCTTACAATAGTGCAGAAAATAGATAATATATATATATTTAAATCGATACCAGGAAATCAAAATTTGACTTACATCCATTCATTTTTCTTTCAGTCTACGGTTTTGCTTTAACTGAAAACTTTTTAGTCTTTCGTGCCAACGTCCAAAGAGTCTGAGCTCCAGGACCATGGATTAGTTTTAAAGCTTTCATTACACCCGAGCAACGCCGGGCTATACTGCTAGTATATATATATATATATATATATATATATATATATATAAATAGTACTGTGCAAAAGTATTAGGACAAGAACTATTTAATCTTTTATGAGGCATCAAAATAAAGTCTAAAATTACCCCTGTCCTCACACTTTTGCACACTACCAGTAGTGTGCAAAAGTATTAGAACAGGGGTGATTTTCCTAAAAAATCTCACTAAAATTCAAATACAGGGTGAAAACCAATTAAATTGCTAATAAATATTGATTATTTAAAACTAGGTGTAAATGAAATGTATTAAAAAGAAGTTATATTTTATTTTTCCTATTTTCTATTAATCAAGTTATTTTGAAACTACTCATTATTCTATTATCCTTGGATATGTCTGACTTTTTTCTTATTCCCCCCTCTCGAATTGATAAGTCAAATGTTACTTCGCAAGACATACTTTGGGAACAAATTCAAGCTGCTTGGCAAGAGATACCATTAGATACATCGAAGAAGCTTGTGATGCCAGTGCCTGACAGAATGAAGGCTGTGATCAAAACAAAAGGCTGTTATACTAAATATGAAATTTATTTTTAACAAGTATTTTTATCTTGTTAAAGCATTTGTTGAGTAAATTAAATAAAATTACTTTAAATAAATTGTTTATTTTCTGTCAATAACCCTCATAAAAGATAAAATAGTTCTTGCCTTATACTTTTACACAGTTACTGTATATATAAATTATTAACCAGTTATTGGTCAGAATCAAATTAAACAAATACACAGTTGTATTAAAAAGTGCTTAGTACATATATAAAGTAGAGCTTTTAGATAATTTAAAACGGAAGTCAGTTGATTATGCAACCTTGGTTTCAACACGTCTATTGAACAGGTGAAGAGGCTCATCCCTTGTTGCCTGTTGAGGATGTAGTTTCCGTCTTTCTCTTCTCCATTCTTTTCACTCTTTTATTTATTTATTTTTCCCTCAATTGGAGTAGATAGAATAAACTATCGCCCGGTTCACACTCCACCCACGTCTATTGAACAGGTGAAGAGGCTCATCCCTTGTTCCCTGCTTAGGATGTGGTTTCCGTCTTTCTCTTCTCCATTCTTTTCACTCTTTTATTTATTTATTTATTTTTCCCTCAATTGGAGTAGATAGAATAAACTATCGCCCGGTTCACACTCCACTCACGTCTATTGAACAGGTGAAGAGGCTCATCCCTTGTTCCCTGCTTAGAATGTGGTTTCCGGCTTTCTCTTCTCCATTCTTTTCACTCTTACGTAGCCCCCTGCGCTTCAGTGGCGTTACCGCCTTGCTCGGGGTGATATGATTAAAAAACAAAAACAAACAAAAAATTTATATTATATATTTAATATAGAACGCCTGAAAATACCGAAAATTTGAAACCAAGGTAACTGAATCGGCTTCGGAATTATATATAGTATGTTTTTTTTTATATGCTAAATAAATCTAAGCTTTTTTTAAACTAAGTTACACAATTTAATTTTCTTTCATCCCAAGAAACGCCAGCTTAGCGAAAACGGTTTATTATTTAAGCATACGAACTTTTTCCTTAATTTTTTTTTTCTTTCGTTTTTGATCTGCTGACGTCTAGTGAGGCTGAAATGGTTTTCTGTTTGTCCTCTTCTTCACAGACACACACCCGTTAGGATCAAATATATGTGACGATAAACATTCACACTGACCAGAGCCAAAGCGTCCTAGGTGTTTTGCTTGTCGGGCTGCTGTGTTGTGATGAATGCGTGCGTAAACTCACGGCAGAGAGTTCGTCGCCTTGTCAGGTGCGTCCTCGCAAGTTTGGTCAAAGAAAGGAATATTCTTCGACCTGTCATTTTATGCTGAGTGTGAATGAGGCTGACGGCGATGATTGGTGCGTCGGCAATGGCTCTCTTTGTTCATAAAAAGGGTCTGAAACAATGGCTGGCGGTTTCTTTTTTTGTTGTTGTTGTGACCATGGTGACGTGCTCAACTAAGAAAGCATTGAGTTAAGACTCTGTTTATTTTTGTCTGGAAGCTCCAAACCCACGAGTGAAGCGAGCGGTGGAACCGAAACCAAACAAAAATTTACTCTTTAACTACAATGTCTTTGAAGAGGTAAATAAGTACTTTTGAGACAGGGGAAGGGAAGAGGTCAGCATAGTAGCCGCTCGACTTAAGTCAAGGGGAGGCACTGATAACTATCCTATCACCATCTGTCTAACGATGCTTTGTCTCCGCTTTTTATATCTGCCTTTTGGATCAGAAGTTCGTTTGGAATTTCATACTTGAATTTGGTTCTGGGCTTCCCATTGGCTGGTAAATAAAATTCGCGTAGGCTCGCGAAATGGAAATTTGACATTTGATTAATTTTTATTTTTCAACTGGAACATCTGCGAGGATTTTTATTCATTCGCCTTATGGTCATCATAGAGCCAACATCCGGTCTTGCTTTTGCTCGGTCGGTATCACCACAATATCTCTTTCAAAGAATATATTTACGTTAGGTCCTTTAGATGCGTAACATCGGTTGTAGGGTTGTCGTAATGACCTGCAGTAAACTAAAGTACATCAATGTTTCTTTCAGGTGTAACCAAATTGTTTTTAACTTATTGAAGTGCGCAGAACGGGGTTCGGGAAGGAACAACTCATCACCGCCGACTGTGCGCCAGAACAACACAGGACCAAGACAACTCAGCACTAGCAAAACAACTTTTTAGAAACGAATAAAACTTATTGAATATTTTTTAAATTATTTTAATATAGTAAATCGTGAAGATATTTTTAATAAAGTAAAAAATATTCACTAATTAAGGTTTTAATATTACTTTTATTCTGTTATAAAATAGTTACGTTTATCTGGTGCTGAGTCGTCTCGGTATTGTACCCACAAGGCTTACTTTTTTTTTTGTACACGTGGACTTGGGTTGTCAGATCGACATTCTTCACGTATTTGGGATCCAATAACTTTTATTTCAGACAAATCTAATATATTCTTTTCTGTGTGTGTGTGCAACGAATTTCACCTAATTAAGGTCCTCTGTTTTTGTTAATAATTGAATTTATTAATTAAAAAATTTTCTATGTAAAAAAAAAACTCCTTTTCTAAATTCTCAGTAAAGTGACACTTGATACTTGTTCGCTCGAGTCTGAAAAGGGTCTCCCCACCCTGTGAGGAAACGCATCTTTTTACACTATTTAACTGGTCCAGTAGATAAAAGTAATACACTTATTCTCGGTAGATACAATACTACACGTCCGAGTAGACAACGACCGTGCTATCCGTCAGCTGCCGACTCCACTCTCGCTACTCGATATTAATCCTTTATATATTGTGAACCGTATGTCACGTGTTCGAGCTACGTCTCAGCAAGAGGGAACAAAAACTTGGGGATTTGAGTTACTGAATGCAATTAACTGAAACTGATATGTCCGAAATTAGAACAATCTATCCCCTAAAGAATTCTATATCACCTGAAGAAGGTCGAAACGTTGTTAATATGGCAATAAAAATGAAAACAATATGATGAAAATAATATTATTTACAATACCTCATTTCCGAAATGTAGGACGTATCCTGTGGGTAAAAATATAAAGTAGCGGCTGGAAGTTTTGTGCCTTTTTATTGTAAACAGTAAAACTTGATTAGTGTGGCTAATGGGTCTATTAAAAGATACGTACTAATCGAAAACGTATTTACATTATTCGGACTATTGTCCTCATCTTTGTTGCCATTTGTACGACCTTTCGGTCCAGCCTTTAGGTGCTAGGAATTTCAAACCGAAACTTTCGTTACAATCACTGGGGTATATGAACTCCATTCTTTGCATAAAGCCTCGATTGGAAGTCATGAGTTATCTCCTTAACTCTGCAAGGAATGGAGTTCATATACCCCAGTGATTGTAATAAAGGTTTCGGTTCGAAATTCTTAGCACCTGAAGGAGGCTGGAGCGTACAATGGCCGAAACGTCGTAAAATGTTAGCAATGATAAGGAAAATAGTCCGAATAATGTAAGTACTGTAAATACTACCTCATTTCAAAAATATAGACAAATGCTAATCGAAAACGTATTAATCGAATATAATAGATTATGGAAAATAATGTTATTTGTACCTCAAATTTGTCATATTCCCAATTCATTTTTAATTTGCGTTTATTTTTTTTTTTATTCATTTATAAAATATAGGTACGTATAAGAAGATAAAATAAAAATGCTATGAATTAGTTTTTTAATCTGATTTTGTTTATAAAAAATTTAGTGGTTTGCCGCATGGTATTGTTCTTTAGATTAGAGATAAAATGTTTATCAATGTTCTTCAAAATATTCATAATTTTTTTTTAACTCTTCGATATTTTTAAAGACTTTGCCTTCATTATTCTTTTTATTAAATTCCATATATTTTCAAGAGGGTGATTGCGGCACTCAGTCTAATAGTTTTAATTGATTTTTTTTTTAAAGAACCCTAATCGAATGCGTATTAATCGATGGATTTCTGTTCTGCTTTTAGTAAGGCATCTAGTGGTGTTTAGCAGAACTTTTTTGACAGACAAGTGGAGTATTCACAAAATATGAAAGACATTTTTCTGTATGTCTTTAAGTTAACAAAATAGTTTTATGTAGTAATTCTTGTTTATTCCGTGTCAATGTATCGCTAAGTTCAAAATAATACCAGTGTGTATGGTAGACACCTCGACTCATTTTCGATAACTAACTTTTAAAATGAATTTAAAAAAAAAAGTTTTATGAAATTTTCATTTTACTTTTAATTGAAAGCTAAATGATTAAATTTACTATTTCCAGTAAGCAAAATACTCTGGTGTATTTCAAACAGAAATTATATTGATTGAAATTTAAAATTTTGATGTCTTTTTTCTTTTTAAATTTTTAGGCTATTTTTCAACGATCGACACATTTGTAAACTAAGGTTAATTGTCGGTTATAAAAAAAACTTGAAAAAATAAAATATACATCTGTGACACATTGTTTTTGTGAAATTAGCAAATTTAATGTTAACTTAATCTGATTTGCACAAGTATAATTATTTATATTTCTTAAACACAGAGTTGAACTTTCTGACTTCCCCCGTGTTTGACAGATGCTAGCTGAGGGTAAGGTGATCACAAGTGACATAATTGTACAATTCATTCCTGTATGGGGAAGAAACCGTGAAACACATGACCTTTTCATTGTACACATAGAAATTACCATGCACAAAAACAAAAACTTCAAATACACACAAAAAAAATTATTTTAAAAATACGAAGGCACGCCGATTTGTATCAAACTTTTCCATTTTCTATTAGTAAATATAATCTTCATTTACTGAGTTAATCAACTAACAACAACAAATCTTTGAAGTATTTAAAAGTATTTTTGAAACTTTATAAATTACTATAATAAAAAAAATGAAAACAATTCTTTTAAAATTTCATTATTAACCGAATTTTCTTTTCTTCAGAAAGATGTCCTTAATATATATATTTACAATATAATTTATTACATATTACATATTATTACATATGATTATTTACATATAATTTATTAAGTCAATTGAAAGCTTCTAAAAATTGAATGTCAGTTTTATTATATTTTCTAATTTACTATTGGGAGCAGATTTTCCCCCCAAAATTTAAATTCTTTTTTTTAAATAATAATTTCAAAAATAGTTTATTTGCGAATAAGTCCTGAAAGTTTCACTAAAATCCGTCAATTATTTGATTTTTGCAAGAATTTCCAAATTAATGTGTTTGTTTTTTACCAAAATTTCTAACGTGTTAGAAGAGATGAACATTTTTTTTAAATACTTTAATTTTTCCTCTTAGCAACGTAAACATTTTGAAGGAAAAACTTCACTTTTATTAATTTTGGAGCCCTTTTTTCTTTATACTATGCCGTTTCTCCAGAGATTTAGTGGAAATACTTAGTGTATAGTCATGTTAATTTTAGCAGTTTTCTTATAAGGAAACATTTAGCAGTCATTGTTCGAGCAGCTGGTAATACAATCAATTGAAATGTATAAGATATTTCTCTTAATATTCTATTATTGTATTCTTCGTGTAATATATATATATATATATATATATATATATATATATATCTCAAGATTTTTTAAATAATAATTTTTTAAATGATTTAATTTCTTTGTGAATAAGTCCTGAAAGTTTCACTAAAATACGTCAATTATTTGATTTTTGAAAGAATTTCCAATTTAATGTTTGTTTTTTATCAAAATTTGTAACGTATTAGAAGAGATGAACATTTTTTTTTAAATACTTTAATTTTTCCGATTAATAATAACGTAAACATTTTGATAGAAAAACATTGCTTTTATTAAGTTTGGAGCCTTTTTTCTTTTATACTATACCGTTTCTTCAGAGATTTAGTGGAAATACTTAGTGTACAGTCATGTTAATTTTAGCAGTTTTCTTATAAGGAAACATTTAGCAGTCATTGTTCGAGCAGCTGGTAATACAATCAATTGAAATGTATAAGATATTTCTCTTAATATTCTATTATTGTATTCTTCGTGTAATATTTTTTATTTATTTTTTTTTAATCATTTCACCCCAAGCAAGGCATTTCAGTGCCACTATTGCGCATGGGGTTACATAGGGGAAGGTAAAAAGAAAGAGTGGTTAGATATAGGAAATGTCAGAAGGAGGGTGATAGATGGGTAAGGATACCAAGGCTGGGGGGTGGGTAGATAGGAAGAGTGTTTGAAAGAGGGTTAGTGTGTTAGGTGTCTATTGACCTTACATTTAAACTCCTGGAGATTGTATCCGTCGGGGAAGCAATCATGTGGAAGGGAATTCCACAGGCGGGAAGTGCGAGAAAAGAAACTGTTGGAGCAGAAATTGCGTTTGCACTTTATCGGTTTCACTGTAAAAGGGTGGGATCTAGTTGCTAACCTAGTATCTCGTGCAAATTCGTACCTAGGGGACACCAGTGATCTAAGTTCATCGGAGTAGAAGCCGTGAAAGTATTTATAGAAGAGATACAGGGAAGCCACGTCGCGCCGGTGAGAGAGACTGCAGCCGATCTGCCAAGTCGGTATCGATCACATTACAGACACTCCGTTGTACTTTGTCAAGAAGCCCGAGGAGAATAGCAGGGTCACCCGACTAGATGTCGCAGCAGTATTCAATGCACGGGCGGATGGTAGATTTAGATATGTGCAGGTTAAAAAATAATTTAATTTTTTTGTGAATAAATCCTGAAAGTTTCACTGAAATGCGTCAATTATTTGATTTTTTTTTTTTTTTTTTTTTTTTTTTTTTTTTTTTTTTTAAAGAATTTTCAATTTAATGTGTTTGTTTTTACCAAAATTTCCAACGTGTTAGAGGAGATTAACATTTTTTTTAATACTTTAATATTTCCTCTTAATAATAACGTAAACATTTTGATAGAAAAACATCGTTTTTATTGAGTTTGGAGCCTTTTTTCTTTATATTATACTATGCCGTTTCTCCAGCGATTTAGTGGAGGTACCTAGTGTACAGTCATATTAATTTTAGTTTTCTTATAAGGAAACATTTAGCAGTCATTGTTCGAGCAGCTAGTACTACAATAAGTTAAAATTTATAAAATCTTTTTCTTTAAACAGTTTTTCACAAAAATACGTTTCTCAAGTTCTGTATTTGTTACTCTTTTCAGAATCCATTAGGGTTTCCTTGCTACCCTTTTATTTGAAGTAGTGTAGAACGCTAAACATATTCACTAAGTCATTATTTTCTGTTCGAGTTAAATGCGAAATTCATTTTGGTTGTTGCTGTTGTTGAAAGTTATCAAGTGATGTGGTTTCTGTTAATTGGTACAAATTTTTTTTTTGTGATTATGTAGCGCCAGACTTCAAGGTTCGAATTGTGTTCTTCGTGTAATATATTACTTTGATTGACAAAATATATTCCGGTGGTGGTGGCGGAGTGCAACAACAAAGGCTTGAAAGACAATAGCCGACAAAGATATGATTGACGTCAATTAAGCAACAACCCGAAAAGGCAGAAATGCGTAGGAATTTTCGGCTATAATTCTGGGGTTTCTGGTGGGGAGGAAAAGTCAGAGCACACACACACACACACACAGGGGAGAGAGAGAGAGAACAAACAAAAAACAAAGTACTTCCGCTGGATACCGACTCCCCTACAACTCCTTCGTCTGCGTGATTTTCTCCGGTGACCTCCTACTCCACATCAGTGTCACCATCGTTGTCTAATGATCGTTGTTTGCAGAGACTTAGGTATAATATAGCATTCACCAGAACTCACAAGCTTCTATTGCTCAAAGCTATTTTGAATCAAAGATAAGAGAAAGTGTTCGTGTGCAGCTGAGTGTTTAGATATTTCTAAACTGGTTTAGCGCCATACATGACATTCTTATGAACGCCTTGCTCTGATGAGGCTATTTAAGAACATAACTCAAATTTTCAGGCTAATGTTTTGACTTTGTAGCAATTTGGCTGAAACTATCTCTAGTTATTCTATTTTCAACTAGCAGTATAGCCCGGCGTTGCTCGGGTGTAATGAAAGCTTTAAAACTAATCCATGTTCCTGGAGCTCAGACTCAGCCTAAACAATATTTGAAATAACAAAATAACTGCGACCATTTACCAATCGCACTTTATCTATATATATATATATATATATATATATATATATATATATATATATATACTAGCAGTATAACCCGACGCTGCTCGGGTGTAATGAAAGCTTTAAAACTAATCCATGCTCCTGGAGCTCAGACTCAGCCTAAACAATATATATATTATTCTATGTCTATAGCATAACTTGGTTTCATGCACCATGGTGCTTATTATAAATGACTGTTTCCGGATTTCAACGTATATATATATATATATATATATATATATATACTAGCAGTATAGCCCGACGTTGCTTGAGTGTAATGAAAGCTTTTAAACTAATCCATGGCCCTGGAGCTCAGACTCTTTGGACGTTGGCACGAAAGACTAAAAAGCAATAGTTGTTTCCAGTTAAAGCGAAACCGTAGACTGAAAGAAAAATGAATGGATGTAAGTCAAATTTTGATTTTCTGGTATTGATATCAAATAAGTTTTTTTTTGTTTTTTTTTTTTTGTCATAAACTAAATAAGTCGTATGAGTAAATGGTATCATGGCTGAGACTAAGAACTACAATTATACCCACTTAGAGCCAAACCCGAAGCAAAAAATAAAATAAAAGGGCTGAAAAAAAAAAAATACAGACATACAGGCAGATAAACACACACACACACATCTTGCCTTATCTATATATATATATATATATATATATATATATATATTATCGATTTTCTGCACTATTGTAAGAACTGCAACCTTGAAACTTCTGAATATCGTTTCTTATCTCTTTGTCTATGAGTATATAAAATTTGATTAAAATTGGACCACCCCTTCTATAACCCGATTTTTTTCGATTATCGATTTTCCATATTTATCGGGGGTACCTCGACACAAAACCTAACTAAGAACACTCGCAGACGCTTATAGATATTGTAATGAAGTGGTTAAAGCTCTGAACAGTAATATTGAATTGGTGAGTTTGAATCCAGTGCTGTCATTGAAAAGTACTGGATAGAAAAGGAAATGTAATATCCGGTAATAATCTTGTCGGTTCTGGGTTCCTGTTAGGGCTACGTAGCGTCTTTTATTCTTCATAATCGTCTCTACTAGATTAATCCTCGAAAGATTATTCGATTTTTCTTCTCTCTCATATCTCTCTCTGTCTCTCGACGCTTCTCTTTCTTCCTCCCGCGTAGGCAGAGAGGATTTGGTCCGCCTATTGTAATCGGATATATTTCTGTCTACCTAGCTTTTGTCAAACACTCGCTGCAACCTTACTTTCCGAGTGGATTTCGGCGCTTCATTGACACTGTCTCGGATTTTTGCTCCCTGACTAAATCTTACTACCACCACCAGCAAGTGGAATGAGATAATTCTGTTCTAGAACACGACATACTTCTGAAGCAAGTTATTGGAAATCTATTGTAAACTATTTAAGATGGAGGAATGAGTATATTATTGCAAACTTTTGCTTGACCAAAATCATTCCTCTTTTTTCTTCTCTTTCCTCTCTCTGACACTCTGACTCTTTCCTCTCTCTGACACTCTGACTCTTTCCTCTCTCTGACACTCTGACTCTTTCCTCTCTCTGACACTCTGACTCTTTCCTCTCTCTGACACTCTGACTCTTTCCTCTCTCTGACACTCTGACTCTTTCCTCTCTCTGACACTCTGACTCTTTCCTCTCTCTGACACTCTGACTCTTTCCTCTCTCTGACACTCTGACTCTTTCCTCTCTCTGACACTCTGACTCTTTCCTCTCTCTGACACTCTGACCTCTCTCTGACACTCTGACTCTTTCCTCTCTCTGACACTCTGACTCTTTCTCTCTCTGACTCTGACTCTTTCCTCTCTCTGACACTCTGACTCTTTCCTCTCTCTGACACTCTGACTCTTTCCTCTCTCTGACACTCTTTCCTCTCTCTCTCTGACTCTTCCCTCTCTCTCTCTGACTCTCTGACTCTTCCCTCTCTTTCTGACTCTTCCCTCTCTCTCTCTCTGACTCTCTGACTCTTCCCTCACTCTCTGACTCTTCCCTCTCTCTGACTGACTCTCTCTCTCTTCCCTCTCTCCTTCTCTCGCTCTCTCTCTTTCATCTTTGTTTACTCGACCAATACAAGACTCAACAGCCACTCGATCTTGTGCAACTGAAAGAGGTTCAATATAAATATAGTGTTGATAGCAAAGAGGAGAATAATATATCCAATAAGTCAATTTGAATTTCCTTGCTGAGCTGTAATCATTGACAAGAATTACCGTTAGACTAATGACTTTGTCTTTTTTATTTGTCTTAATTAATTTTTACTTCTGTTTACCCAATACAATAGCTAACAGCCACTCAAGTTACGGTGTGCCTGATTATGAGAGTACGTGGGATGGGCAACGGTTTACCTTCCTCATCGGAGAAGAATCTTCTTGCCTGTCTGTTTCACAAAGTATACGCTTGTGAAAGAAGCTGTATATGTGAAACTTCTTCCTTACAGATGGAATACGAAGTCAATGAGGATAAATTTCACCTGTATATGTGGCATGGCTGTAAATGTTTAAACTGATGGAATCTGACTTGCGTATCGAAAGAAAAATATTAAATGCCAAACATTTATTTAAAAATATAATAGAAATACAGTGGGTACAACTGATAGAATCAATTTTTTCAAATATTTCGGTAGAAATTCAAATTTATTGAAATTTAATAGAACTTCTATACTTACCATGTTTCGTTCGTTGCACTTTCCGGTTATTTTCCGGTATCTATCGTTGTGTTCTGCAACCCCCTCGGAATTTTGAGTTTTGTTTAATGGCATATCAATCTCATATCAAAAAGGTGAGATTTTTTTTTATGTTCGGTTATAGTGAGGAAGTTGATTTATTAAGATTTTAATGAAAATGTTTTGTTTTTATTCTTCTTTATTTTATAAAACTGAAAATGTCTTCTAGTTTTGTATTCAAAAATGTTTTGCTGAGAAAATTTTTTTTCCTTCAAAAATGTATATTTCTCTATAAAAGACTATTTTTATACTTTCATAGTGTTTTGACCCCAGTTTGGGAATTAACTATTTGCCCCTAGCTAGGACCCTAACTGGTGCTAACATTCCGGGTCAGGATTGACCTGGAAACAACAGCAATTAAGAGGTAGTTCCATGCTTCTCACAACCAGAGGCCTTGCTGCCGGATGCAGTTTACCGTCATACCCAGGACTATCAGAATTTTGAAGTGAACCCTTTATTAAAATCAAGTGAATAGATTGTTTTCGTTCTGCTTTCAATCCTGTGGGAATATTTCCGATCAATTAATATTTACTAATTATATTCATTTTCGTGTCGCTTGTCTTCTTTATTTTTCCACTGTCAAAGAATATGTGACCTTTTAGCATTGTTTTAACCATTCGATCGTTCCAAAAGATGTTTTAACTATTCGCTGGTTCGCAAATATTTGTGATCTCTATCTGGTAGTACTGTAAATCTTAATTTTTTTTTTTGGGGGGGGGGGCTAACACCTGACTATTTATATGTACCACATCCCTTCAGAAAATAGGTCATAGTTCTCTACAACTGTGACTCTTAGCAGGTTTTCACCGTTAGCTAAGGTACCCGCCTCCTATTTTTCTTGCCCAAAATATGCCTCCTTAGGGTTAAGGTTTGGATAAATCTGGAGAGAAGACACTTTTTTTTTTTCCTAGGCCTCTTTTTATTTTTGTGTCTTCTTCTATGTGCATTGTCCTTTCAGGACATAGGCGATCATGGCTTTCCACGTTTCCCTATCCCTGGTGGCTCTTAGCACGCTTTCTCCTGTTACACTACGCAACCCCCGTTCTGTCATCCACCTGATCAGGCTCTTCAAATATGTTATCCGCTGCTTTCTCCTGTCTCTTTTTCTCTCTATCTAGCCTGTTAGTATCAGGTTCTCCTTCCTCATTGCATGCCCCAGGAACTTTAGCTGTCTTTTCCGGATGCTTATTATTAATTTCCTTTTCGTTTCTATCCTTTCCAAAACCTCATCACTGCTCACATGCTCGATCCATGATATCCGCAGCATCCTTCTGTAGAACCACATTTCAGTTACTTCAAGGTTTTTTTTTTTTTTTTTCATTTTTGATGATATTCTCCAACATTCACTGCCATATTGAAGAACTGGCATCACATAGCAATCTGGTAATCTCTTCTTTGTTTCTAGTGAAATTTTCCTGTTTTTTAAATTAAATACTTTACTCAGCTTCTGGAACGCATCATTTGCCATACCAATTCGCCTTCGGATCTCTGTGTCGCACTTTCCGTCTTCTGTTATTTTTGTTTAGCTACTCAATTCATTTCCTACGCTCTGTTGACGGGGCTTTAGAATACGTTTACTGCACTTCGGCAGGGGGTAAAAGTTACCAAAAGAAGCCACCTGTTTGATTTGGGTGGCGACCTGTTATGCACTTAGTGGTTGAAGGTTTTAGACGTATAGCTATACATACACTTCTAAACTTCAACAAGCCACTTCGGCACCTACTTGAGCTAGACGGGCGATTGAAGAAGCCCAATCCAATCAACCGGCTGGTCACATCAAGCCCTATGTCAGATTAACAAAAACTCTGAACACATTTACGATATCAAACATTAAAATTAGTAAGCAGCGGCTGTGGGAACTGTTAGACTGGGAACAAAGGAATCTGATACGGCTGTTTCAACCTCTGAGGAAAACCCATAGTTAAATGGATAACCCCAGATATAACAGGTGCTTAGAATGTAGCTATAGGAATATGGTTGATGTCTATTAATTCGGTTTTGTGTCATTCATAACCGAACTTCCTAAAGCTTACAAATTTTATCCAGAGTTATCAGGTTTTCATCATCAGAAGGTTGGTTGGCAGCAGAACGTTGTAGATTGAAATGTGTGGACTAGTGTGGTAGAAAAAATATACATTTTGTATGATTGAATAGAGATTTATTAAAAGGAAAGAATAACAAAATTGGTAGAAATTAATGTTCAGTTAGAAAGTTAAAGGTATCAAGAAATGGTCATAGTAGTAATTTGTTGGAGAGAGTTTATGCAGACGTACGTATGTATGTATTAGCGTTTGTTTAGTAGGTATGTCTTTGAATGGAGAAGAAGAATAAAAGAAATCAGCACACGAGAAAGAGGACAATGTGCGACGCGACATATGTCTGGGTCGTGGTTGAAGTTTCTCTGTTACATTTTAGTGTGTCGTCTCGTCTCGCTGCTCTCATCTGGCTGATTGACGCTGATCAAAGCCATTTATATAGTCATTTAGAATTTCGCACTGGATCGCAAAGTCTTCTGGATCTTGCAAACCGATTCTATTGGTCAGAATATCAATTTAACATCTACTTGCGAAATCCGGTTTCGACTTTTTCTTTAAGCACATGGTCAATCCTTTTTTCTATTTGGGAAAAACCAGGACTTCACACGTCATTGTGAATTTTTGTAAAAGTGAAGAAGGTTGATTTTAATTCTTAATTTCCTATCCACCACAGGAACCCTCCCCACGTTTGAGTATACCAGACATCCAGCCCGGGAGAATAAGGCGAATGGGGTTTCCCTCCTCTCTCATCATCTCCCCTTATAGGGCTCCAAGGTCGGTAGGGAGCATGGCTGATGAATAATAAAGTACGAGAACACAATACCAAGAAACTACACATTTATATAATTGTTTTGTTTTTTATAATCGTGTCGCTCCAAGCAAGACATTTTACTGCCACTGTTCTGCAGGGTGTTACATAGGAGGAATGTTATGGGAAAGAGTGACAGGTTACAGGGGGTGTAAGGAAGAGGGTAAGAGAAGGATGAGAATACTGATGAGAGTGAGGTGGACGGAGAAAGGAGCATGAGAGAGAGGATGCAAGTTAGTGAGACAGGAGATTGTGTTTACAATTTATTGGTTTCACAGTAAAAGGGTGGGACTTAGTTGCTAATCTTGTGGCTCGAGTAAATTCATATATAGGGGTGTACACAGAAAATGACACAGAATACACATCAAATATCAATCAAAGGAATATTTTTTAAACTCATCGTCATAGAACCAACAGAAAACAAACTAATAACAAAGTTGTCATCTTTTAGTATTAGAAAGATCTTAACATCTCGGGTAACTTAAAAAAAATAATTACTGATAGAAATCAAAGGATAGCATAATACTGTAACTCTACTAAGGAGGCCCAAATTTCATGATATAAAAGTAAGGGTCTACTGTCACCAATTTTTAACTTCCTCTAGAGGTGTGGTGAGAAGCACTAAAGTTTCACTGTGTACACAAGAAAAAAATTAAGAACAATAATTCAGAAAATACGACTTTACAGAAATAAAAAAAAGATATGCATTAAAAATCATAGAATTATAAATGCCAACATTTTTATCATTACTTTTGATGCACCAGAACCACCACCACGAAATAAAAAATGTATAGTTTCTAAAGTAGAAACATTTATTTCAAACCCATTAAGATGCTTCAAATGCCGAAGATATGGACATGGTAAGGATAAATGCACAAGGAAGTCGGTATGTGAAAAATGTGCGGTGAATGATTCTAATCACACAAATCACATGCCCAAATAAAACTAAAGACCCTAACTGTATACACAAAACCCATAGGGCAACTTCCAGAGATTGGAAAACCTGGAGGAAAAAAAAAGAAAGATATATACTAAGAATTAAACACACCAAAGCAATTCACTGCTCAGAAGTAAGAAAAAACACCGAAACAAACTCCAGTGGACAATCATATGAAAAATTACCCGACCAACATCAAGCTATACCTATGAACATGTAATATGAAACAAATTACATGAAA
The DNA here is from genome assembly GCA_037127315.1 of Ascarosepion bandense. NCBI lineage: Eukaryota > Metazoa > Mollusca > Cephalopoda > Sepiida > Sepiidae > Ascarosepion > Ascarosepion bandense. The sequence continues at coordinate 7,550,841 of JBBBDQ010001417.1, forward strand.
CAAAAGAACTAACATTTTAATTCAAGAATTAAATAACACATTGAAAACTGTAGAATCCTTAGATAGCAACAGCCAGTAATCAGTTGAAACTGACAGCACAGAGCTGCCCAGCAACTTAGTCGGTGGTTTATATAACAGCCTGAGAGATTCCACTCTGCCATGTAGGCATGTATTCTGTGGGTTCTGATTGGATGATGATTCCAGTGTGGATGTTGTACTTAATAAATATCAGCACAATATCCACTCAATGGAGAGAGGGACATGTATTGAGTTACAACCCTGTTTATTTTTGTCTGCCAACTGGACGCTAGTTGGAAACATCAGGAAGGTGAGTCTCATACTCTTAATTGTTCAAAAAACATTAAAATTAATTGTAAATTTGGAAATAACCTACACCACTGAAGAAAAAAAAACTATCTACAATATAAATCCGACACAAAATTTACTGACAACCTCTCAACTACAACACACTCAAAATTTCTAAAATTAAAAATTCTTCAAACAAAACTGAGAGAACAAAAATCGAAGAAACAGAATGAAAGCAAATAAAAAGGATGACAACACAGATAAAGATAATAAAAAAAATTAAAAGAACCCAAATAATCAACAACATACAAATACTCGATGAAGATCAAATTCGCAAACCAGAAAAACAAACCGTATAGAAAAAATAGAATATATGGAAATAGCCAAAATCAAAAAAAAAAAAAAGAAAAAGTCATTCTAAAATCCACTCACTAAAATTAGATAATTACCATTCAAATAGACAAATGGAATACAAGCATAGAACTGTCAGTCAGTCAGTTAAGTGCCATACGTGAAACATGCGTGGGCGATCATGTCGTGAAAGAGACATGACTGACTGGGCAGAAGATTATCCCGCAGTAGGTTGCCATTGCTTTCTGCCGTAGACTGGTTACCGACCAAGGCTATAGAACCCAATCTGTCCTGTTATTTGACTCATAGCTAGAGGGCAAAGAAATGTATTATATTATTATTATTATGTAGTAATTAGTGGGGGATCGGTTTCCTATTGTTATGAAGTAATAAACTGATCCCCCACTTTATGACCAGTAGAAGTTTTAATCATTATTCCAACTACTATATTCAGTCAGTCAGTTAAGTGCCATACGTGAAACATGCTTGGGCGATCATGTCTCGAAAGAGACATGACTGACTGGGCAGAAGATTATCCCGCAGTAGGTTGCCACTGCTTTCTGTAGTAGATTGGTTGCCATCCAATAGAACCCAATCTTTCCTGTTATTTGACTCATAGCTAGAGAGAGAAGCGACATATATTATTAAGTAGCAATTACTGGGGGATCAGTTTATTACTTCATAACAATAGAAAACTGATTCCCCACTTCATGCCCAGCAGTAGCCTTAATCAGGTTTCCAACTATTATATTCAGTCAGTCAGGTAAGTGCCATACGTAATACACGCTGGGTAGAAGATTATCCAGCAGTAGGTTGCCATTACTTTCTGTGGTAGACTGGTTGCCAGCCAAGGCTATAGAACCCAATCTGTTCTGTTATTTAACCTATAACTGGAGGAAAGAGACGGATTAATACCTTTCCCAAGGGTATTTGCGCGTAAGTGAATGCAATGAATTCTACTGGAATTCGAACTCGGCTCCCGATTTCTCGTTCTGAGTCGATATCCACTGCACCACAACGCACATAGAACTGTGGAGGTGTTGAAACAAACTAAGAAGAAAATCTCTCTTAGGCTTCTACGCAGATGACACCACAATTTACTCCCGCATCAGTAAGAATCCAGGTGTGACGGACAAACATAATCTCGCTGCTTATCTTGAGAAGGATCAACACTCTGTGGTGAATTGGGGTAAGAAGTGGCTTGTAAATTTCATTGCGTCTATGACCAAGCTGCTGTCTGTCAATCATTACAGGCAACCTCTCCTGCCTCCCATAAGCATGGACCAAGTGATTCTCCCTGAGAGCAATACTCTGCGCCTCCTCGGCCTTACCCTCTCTTCTGATCTCAAGTGGAACCCATACATTGAGTTAATAGCTAAATCCACTGCTAGAAAGGTTGAGTCACTGTGTCGAGCCAGGGTGTTTTTTTTTCCCCACCTGAAACCATCCTGCATATACACAAATCAGCCATTCGTCCGTGCATGGAGTACTGTTGCCATATATGATCAGGTGCCTCCGCTGTTCATCTCCGTGTTCTTGACAGGCTCTAAAGGAGAATCAGTAATGTGATAGGTACCGACTTGGCGGCTCCACTACAGCCACTTTCCCACCGACGGGATGTGGCTTCCCTTTGTTTGTTCTACAAATACTTCCATGGCTTCTGCTCTAACGAACTTAAGTCACTGGTGCCTCTGCAACAGGTGTTTACTCGTGCAACCAGATTGGCAACTGGGTCTCACCCGTTCACACTTAGATTAACCAAATGCAGACGACAATTCTACTTCTGCAGCTTCTTTTCTCGCACTTCCCGCCTGTGGAACTCGCTTCCTTATTCTTGCATTCCTGACGGCTACAACCTCCAGAAATTTAAATGCAAGGTAAATACTCATCTCTTAACTACTTGACCCTAGTTCTTTTCACACCACCCTGTATATCCTTTCCTTTCTCTCCACCTTTGCAACTGTCATCACACCTGTATTCCCATCATTCTCTTGCTCCTTTCTAACTGGTTCGTCCTTTTCTTCACTCTCCTCTAATCTCTTTACTCTTATGTAGCCCCTGCTCATCAGTGGCGTTACCGCCTTGCTCGGGGTGATATGATTAAAAAAAAACAAGTTTTTGTAGATTACAATCCAAATATAGTCTGCTTGCAGAAGACTCTTCTCAAAGAAACTAACATATCCTTTAAAGGATATAAAACTTCTCATAAAATAAATGCATCAACAATAGAGAATAGGCCATATCGGCTAGAAAATCAATACCCCATAAACAACTTCAATTAAATACAGATCTACAGACTATGGCAATAGGTCCTGGGTATGACGGTAAACTGCATCCAGCAGCAAGGCCTCTGATTGAGAGGTTGTGAGGAGCTTGGAAGCACCTCTTAATTGTTGTTGTTCCCAGGTCCACCCTGACCCAGAGTGGTAGCACCTGTTAGGGTCTCAGTTATGGGCAAATAGTTAACCCTCCAAACAGGGGTCAAAACACTATGAAAGTATAAAAACAGAATTTTATGAAATATATACAAAAACATTAAGGAAGGCCGGAGCTAACAACGGCCGAAACGTCGTACAAATGGCAATAAAGATGACGACAACAGTCCGAATAATGTAAATACTACCTCATCTTTAAAATACTGACAAATTCTTCAGACCTATTGTTTCACTCAATATAGCACTTATTGACACATTAACAGATCAAATGAAATATTTTATTAGTTTAAAATGTGTTAAATATATAAATTTGTAAAATATGTTTGTTATATATATTAATTTGTTAAATATACAAACTTCTTTTAATTGTTAACTTTTTGTTCGATTTTTTTAATAATTCGATTCGGGTTTTAAATGACCCGAAATGGGTTGATACGCTACAAAACAAACAAACAAACAGATCAAAGAATTCCTGGAATTAAAATGCACAGTTTAGTGAAAAATAATAGAAAATATTTCGATATCAGCTACAATTTAATTTAAATAAAACTTAATTTAAAACACACACAGAGAAGGAAAACAGTAGAACGAAGTATCAATATATTTAGTCGAATTTGCCGTACACATGAAATAACAGCAAAAAAAATAAACAGTTTTCCGATTGATCTGGTAGCTAAGGTAACAAGATAAGCTAAGCAAATCTTTAAAATACAGATTTCCAATGCCGCCATTGTTTCAACACAAACTTAATTTTTGTTCTACTGAGTTCATCCACAATAATCGAAAATTATTAAGCGCTCAACCGAAATAAATTAAAATAGCGTAATTTTTTGAACCGCTACGAAAAACTCTAAAATAAACAAAAAAAATAAAAATAAAAAAAAAGAAATGGGTCACTTATTATAGAGGAAGACATATTTCAAAATGGATGACAGGCAGCGACGAATATAGCAAGAAATATATGAAATCGATTTTTGGGTTGGAAACAAAGAATTTTATCTCCTTAGCGACGTGAAACGAATTTCTCTTGTAATTCCCAATCTTGTCAATTGAATAAGCATTTCACGTACTTAAGGATGGTTACCTTCGCACAATTAGATGAATAGAGTCAAACTTTTCTTTCTTAGCTGAATTAATTAGATTTTTCAAAAACAGGCGTATTTCTGAAAAAGTTGAATTATAAATTGCAGTGTATGAAATTAGGAATAAGAATTATTAAAATTATACATGTTCACACTATTATTATGATATCTAATTGTGGTGCAGTGGATATCGGCTCGGAACGAGAAACTGAAGAGACGAGTTCGAATTCCAGTTGGGAAAGGTATTAATCCGTCTCCACTTCTAGCTATAGGTTAAATAATTGGGTTCTATAGGCTTGGTTGACAACCAGTCTACGCAGAATGTAATGGCGACCTATTGCAGGAAAATTTTCTGCCCAGTCATATATCTTTCGGGACATGATCGCCCAAGCGTGTATCACGTATGGAACTTAACTGACTGATAATTTTTCTTTATCTCCATCTCCGGGAGAATTCGTTTCCTATCGGTTATAATATAAAGTCTTGCTTAGGCACTCACCATGACGTCTGTAAGAAATACTCTTCAGATTGACTCGAATATAAAATATCAAGTCATTCTTATTTATGAAGTGTTAGAACTCGTTTTCTATCGGTTATAATATAAAGTCTTGCTTAGGCACTCGCCATGATGTCTGTAAGAAATACTCTGAAGACTGACTCGAATGTCTTCTGCTCGGACGAACTTAAGTCACTGGTGCCTCCTCAACAGGTGTTTACTAGTGCAACCAGATTGGCAACTGGGTCCCACCCATTCACAGTTAGGTTAGTCAAATGCAGACGACAATTCTACTCCTGCAGCTTCTTCTCTCGCACTTCCCGCCTGTGGAACTCGCTCCCATATTCTTGCTTTCCTGACGGCTACAACCTCCAGAAATTTAAATACAATGTCAATACTCATCTATTAACCACTGGACTCTAGCTCTCTCCCCACCCCCGTATATCCTTCCCTTTCTCTCCACCTATGTATCTGTCATCGCACCTGCATTCTCAGCTTTCTATTGCTCCTTTCTAACTAGTTTGTACTCCTCACTCTTTTCGAATTAATCTTTATACAGATATGTAGCCCCCAGCTCATCAGTGGCATTTCTGCCTTGCTCGGGGTGAAATGATTAAAAAAAAAAAACTATATATATATATATATATATATATATATATATATATATATACACACACACTGCTTCCGTATTAAGCACTTTTTAAAAGTAAATAACTGTGGAAAATATATTTAGTTTAAGCCACTTATATATATATATATATATATATATATATATATATATATATATGTTACAGCTGTATTCATCAGTACGGTTAGACATCTGATTGCTTTTAGCCAGTATTGAAACCCGACTGAATTGTCATCAGTCAGCAATTCTACCTCTAAGCTATGGGTGCTCGGTAGAAAAAGGCAGACGTTTTAGCATGTGATAGACCTTGTAAACATACGCCAGTAGCTAAGAGTGTTCTAATTCGTTACTGAATGAACGATGCATAGATGCTAGAGTAGCTGCTGTTTTTTTTTTTCAAAGTCTACCATTCTTCCAGAGTTTGAGAGCGTAGAATCCGCAGACAGATCTGTTTCACTGTATCACAGCTCATCAGTATGGATGGACATCCGATTTATTTGAAATAATTGTTTAGCCCCTCATCAGTGGCATTTCTGCCTTGCTCGAGGTGAAAAAAAAAGTCATTCTAATTTGTGAAGTGTTAGAATTCGTTTCCTATCGGTTATAATATAAAGTCTTGCTTAGGCACTCGCCATGACGTCTGTAAGAAATACTCTTCAGATTGACTCGAATATAAAATATAAAGTCATTCTAATTTGTGAAGTGTTAGAACTCGTTTTCTATCGGTTATAATATAAAGTCTTGCTTAGGCACTCGCCATGACATCTCTAAGAAATACTCTGAAGACTGACTCGAATATAAAATATAAAGTCATTCTAATTTGTGAAGAGTTAGAACTCGTTTTCTATCGGTTATAATATAAAGTCTTGCTTAGGCACTCGCCATGACATCTCTAAGAAATACTCTGAAGACTGACTCGAATATAAAATATAAAGTCATTCTAATTTGTGAAGTGTTAGAACTCGTTTTCTATCGGTTATAATATAAAGTCTTGCTTAGGCACTCGCCATGACGTCTGTAAGAAATACTCTTCAGATTGACTCGAATATACAACCATTCTAATTTGGGAAATGTTAGAATAAGAAATATTCGGAATACTGAAACATTCAATGTGGGAACGCGATGCGAAGCGTGTGCTGACGAACCTTAACGCTAGGCATAACCAGGCCGCCTTCTGAAGGTTGACGCTAACAGATATTCCGAACTACTTTGGGGTATTGCCTCCTCACAAGGAGGAGAACAAGATACTTACTAATGTCATTAGTATGGCACTCAAGTGAAACTACGGAGAATTGGTAAATGAGACGGGTTAACCACGTATTTCCGCTGGAAGGAAAGATTATTCAGAAACCACAGACGAACTGTGCCCTAGACCAGCTCCTGCATCTCCGACCAAATTCATTTCCAAGAGTAGACAAAGACCGAACCAGACAAACCATCCGTCCAGAGGACTGTTCTAGAAAGAGAAACTTCTTTCCACACACCCAACCACGAGCCAAGAAACTTATAGCAGTTGACGTAGGCCCCAGTCACTTTTTTATGCCTTCTGGTTTTTTGCTAGAATGTGCGTTGTGGTGCAGTAGATATCGACTCCGGGTGCTAGGTTTTAATTCCAGTTGAAATTCCAGTTGAATTCCTTGCATTCACTTACGAACAAATACCCTTGATGAAAGGTATCAACCGTCTCTTCCCTCCAGTTATGGGTTAAGTAATAGGACATATTGGGTTCTATAGCATTCGCTGGCAACCAGTCTACCGCAGAAAGAAAGCAGGATAACTTTCTACCTAGTCAGTCATGTCTCTATCGAGACATGATCGCCCAAAGCGTGTATAACGTATGGCACTTAACTGACTGATTTCTTTGCTGACTTCGTCAGTCTAGGCTCTGCTCGACACAAGACTCAAAATGTCGGAGTACCTGACCTAGGTGGGAGCACCAGATAGTGAGCACCAGTGACAGACCGGATTCGTCTTCGAAGTCGGATCCAGTACGAAAGTACGGCCCAAAACTGGTGGTCGAAATGACAGCTCCCATAAATCGATGGTCAACCCTATCAAATGCCTTGGACTGATTTAAATCAATCAGCACAGCTTCACTGTCAACTTGCTTGATGATCAAGTTTACCATATGAAGATTGTCCTGAATAGTCTTGCTCTTCACAGCACAAGTCTTTTCAGAGCCGAACATACTAGAGTGAACAGCCTGCAAACCGCTGGCTAAGATCTTGACTAAAATCTTTAACTTTGTGTTTTGACATCGTTAAAGACGGAGTGTTACCTATCTCATCCTCACCGTTCTTGTTCTTGCGTAGCAACTTGATCACACCCCTGGTAAAACGTTAAGATGTAGACCCCTGCTTCATTCGTCAAATTAGTTCCATCAAAGGAACAAGGACATACGACTGCTTCAAATACAGTTTATAGGGGAGACCATTTTATCCCGGAGATTTATCCCGGACAAGCAACTTCAGCGCTTCCCAGATTTTTGTTTATGTAATGAGAATCACACTCCAAGCAGCTTCAGCTGGAACGAAAAATGTTGGCTAAATAGGCGTCGAACTGAACAATGCTAAGACTAAGCTCTCCCAGGAACAGATCCTGAAAATAGTCACAAAAACTTTACACATACCCGCGTTTGTAATTACGGTCCTATTTATCCGGCAACGTGACCCACGCGAGATGTCGATAACTTCTGCACACAGTTCAGTGGCCATATTTGTCGTCTAGGAAGTTGGAAGACATTCTTTTTAACCTAACCCTAACTACCAGAGCTTGACCCAACTCTTCCCTAAGTAAAGCTACGGCTCCACTATCACGGTATTTGATTGCCCGATCAACTTTTTGCTCACACGCCTTTTGCGCTGCTAATCTAATTAGATTGAGTTGAATTCTATAATCAAGAGCAAACGAACTAATTTTAGATCTTAATTTATCCCACCATATGTTCTTAACCACAGTCCTCAACTTCCTCTGTAACATTAGTAGCAACCGTTCCTGGAAATCTCCCTCATTAAATAATGGGTTAAATTTCCAGTAGCTTTATTCTTATGCTTATCTAAGTTTACTCAAATCCGGACAAGCCTATAATTTGAGTAAACAATCGAATGAAAACTTGAACAACTTAAGAGCTTTACATCGTCGTATCGATACATCCCCTATTCGTCCAAGTTCACATACCTCCCTGGGTTTCTCATTACAGTACTTATTATTGAGATCATACTTATCGATAAACCTAAATGGTTTTGCATATCGGTTGTTAGTACCCGATGTTTTTCCTACACGATTTATGTCGGTGTCAAGGGCTGTATTCCAATCAACCACTAAAATTCCCTGACGAGGAATCAAAAACGGCTCGATACGTCGAAACAAATCAAGCAGCCCGACATAGCTATTAGGCGCACAAACCCCAATGAGACGATAAGCTTTATTCTTTATAGAAACAGTACACACAACCTGCCCGCCGGATCTGCGAAGACAAGAGCACACGCTGTCTAAATTCTTGGTCGCTAGTCAGGAAAATTCTCCACTCTATCGGTCGGGGCTTTAGAATACACCGACTGCACCTCTGCCAAGGAGTAACCCTCATCGAGGAGTCTTGAGTATGACGATAAACTACATCCGGCAGCATGGCCTTCAATTGGAAAGTTTTGAGGAGCATGGAACCACTTCTTAGTTGCTGTTGTTTCCAGGTCCACTTTGACCCAGAGTGGTAGCACCTGTTAGGGTCTCGGCTATAGACAAATAGTTAACCCCAGACTGGGATTAAAACTAAGAAAATATTAAAAATAGATTTTTATAGTGAAAATTACAGCAATACTTCTTTTGGAAAAGAAAATATTACCAGCAATAAGAATATTAGCAGCAATATATTTTTGAAGAAAAATATATAATTTATCTGACTCTCGACAGAACCCTCTTTACAAAATACGTTAATGAAACCTGATCTAAAAACTGATTTCCTACTAAGAATATATATATTCTATTCATACGAATTGATTGTAAAAATCTTGTCAGTATTAAATAACCCACTGAGATTGATATACCGTACCGAAACAGGAAACTTTTCTTTAGTTGAAACTGGGTCTCCTGTACACAATATAAATATCACTCCGAGACGTTGAAGATCTCGAGTGTGGGCGAGACTCTGCTCTCAGATCCTAGGCATTCACACTAGCCAACCAGAAAGCTATTATCAGACCAATTAGGTTTGCTCTTCTACATTGAACATGGCCCGGGAGAGGACACCAACAACCTGTCCATTGATTCTTACCCATTTCACTCTTGGTGGTAACATCAGGAGACAGGCCACCAATGTCCCAGGGGAACGTTATTTTTCAAACTCTACACAGGGAGGGGTGAACGAAAAGCGTGAGCTTCCTTGAACAAAAATGCTTCAATTTTTTTCACATTGGTAAAGCAAGTAAAGAAATTTAAATACCTGGGAAGTGTTCGGACAGAGGATATTGAGATCCGAACAGGCATTGGCGTTTCAAAAGCTAACCAGAATACTGATAGACAGGAAAATCTCATTGGAAACTAAGAAGAGTGCTTGACTGCTATGTGATCTGTCCTTCTGTATGACAGTGAGTGTAGGACGATCTCATCAAGGATGGAGAGGCTTGAGGCAGAAGAAATATGGTTCTACAGAAGGATGCTGAGAATACCATGACCTGAGCATGTGAGCAGCTTTGAAGTGTTGGAGAGAATGCAAACGAGAAGAAAAATGATACTTAACATCAAGGAAGAGACAAATAAGGTTCCTGGGACACGTAATGAGGATGGAGGGCCTGGAGAATTTAATGCTCACAAGACGGATAGAAGGAAAGAGAGACAAGGGAAAACAGCGCGAGATCTGCTTGTTAGGTCTGAGCAAATAGATTGCGGAGTGGGGTTTGAGAAAGATATCAAGAGAAAAATATTGAGAGCGACAAGAGACATGGGCAAGTCGAAGTCCGTGATCGCCTGCGTCCTGAATAGACACGGCATATAAAGATGATGATGATCTGGTGTTAATGCAATACATCTCGCGATTCTTGACAAAAATAAAAAAAGGACCAATTGCTATTTGATGTCAGTTCTTCAATACGGCAGTAAATGCTGGATAATATTATCAAAGATGAGGAAATAGACGGATTAATAAATACCTGGGAAGTGTTCTAACAGAAGGCGAATTGGCATGGCGAAGGAAGCCTTCCAGAAGTTGAGTAAAGTATTAAGAAACAGGACAATTCCGCTAGAAACAAAGAGAGAACTGGATTGCTATGCGATGTTGGGTTCTTCAATATGGCAGTGAATGTTGGACAATATCTTCGAAGATGAAGGAAAAACTTGAAGCAGCTGAAATGTGGTTCTACAGAAGGATACTGCGGATATCATGTGAGCAATGATGAGGTTTTGGAAAGAATGGCAACGAAAAGAAAATTAATAGTGAACATCAGGAAGAGACAACTGAAGTTCCTAGGATATGCAATGAGAAAGAAGGTCTTGGAGAACCTGATACTGACAGGCCAGATAGAAGGAAAAAAGAGACAGAGGAGGGCGGCGGATAACATATTTGAAGGGCCTGATCAGGTGGATGACGGAACGGGGACTGCGTGGAGTACCAGGAGAAAACATATCAAGAGCCACCAGGGATAGGTAGACGTGGAAAGCCATGATCGCCTACGTTCTGAAAGGATAGGACACATAGAAGAACATAATCGATGCTAACCTGGCATCTTGACTTCAGTCACTTGCTCAACGACGTGACGTGGCTTCCCTCTGTCTTTTCTACAAATATTCTCATAGCAAGTACTTCTTTTTTTCACTAGTGCCGCGACTACATGAATTTGAGCGCAGTACCAGTTTGGCAACTCGTACTCACCGTTGCATTGTTTAAACAGCTTAAGGCAGCCGCCTCTTCTACCTTCTTTTCCTCGCACTTCCCATTTGTGGAATACCTGAAGTGTTATGAAATATCAGTCCTTCAATATGACAGTGAAGGCTGGATAATCTCACACGTAAACAAGAAACTTGAAGCAACAAATGTGGTTCTACAGAAGGATGCTGAGAATACGATGAACCAAACATGTGAGCAACGAAGAAGTTTTAAAGGAAATAGAAACAAAAATATTTATACTTAAAAGCTGAAAGGGATCGTTGAAATTTCTAGAGCACATTATGAAGAAAGAAGCCTTGGAGTGCAAAACTCAAAGGACATTCTGAAGGCAAAAGAGAGAAAGAGAGAGGGAGTGAGAGAGCGAGAGAGTGCGGGCACATCGAGTAACAAGCTTGCATAAATGGAGGACAGGACAAAACCCGAGATGAATAAAGAAAATACAAATCTTAGTAAGAAATACAAACGGTAGGAAATTGTGGAGAGCCATGATTGTCCACGTCCTAAGAAGTATTGATGCAATCGCCATTTATACCGATTTTCTCCCCTCGCACTTCCCATTTGTGGAATACCTGAAGTGTTATGAAATATCATTCCTCCAATATGACAGTGAATGCTAGATAATCTCACGTAAACAAGAAACTTGAAGCAACAAATGTGATTCTACAGAAGGATGCTGAGAATACGATGAACCGAACATATGAGCAACGACGAAATTTTTGTTGTGGATCTTTGTTGCCAATTTGTTGTGGCGAAACTTCGTAGTGACCGATTTGGCCGGAAGTAAGACACGGAACGCAGAAGATAGGTTCAAAACAGTATATTAGTATAACAAGAACGTAGATACAAATAAGTTCTAGTAATCAGTAATAAGAAATAAGTCCGAACGGTACAATTACGTGACTTTTTGCCTAAATCGTAGCTGGCTTTGACTGCGCACGAGCTGTCGCAAACTGCCGTACTTAACTGCTCACTTAATTGCTGTCCTGCAGATAATTATATAGTAAGAGGAAGAGTCCATTCCTCGTAGGAGGGCACTATAAGAGTTTTAAAGAAACTGGAAACATTTATACTTAAAACCAGGAAGAAGTTATTGAAATTTCTAGAGCACATGATTAAAGAAGCCTTGGGGTATTTAAAACTCAAAGGACATTCTGAAGTCAATACAGAGAAAAAGAAAGAGGGTGTTGTGGAAACATTGAGTAACCTGTCTAACAAGCTTGTATAAACAAAGGACAATAAAAACTGAGATGGATAAAGAAAAGACAAATCTTAGTAAGAAATACAAAGGGTAGGAAATTGTAGAGGGCCATGTAATTAAAAACACAGTATTCAACGAAGCGTTATACTCACGTAAAATATCGATCAACAGACTACTTTAAAAATCCATAAACTATTAAAAAACACAAAAAATTGTTAGAAACAAAAAAAAAAGTGTTGAAATGTCATTTAACGTCCAGCCCTCTTCTATGGCAGTGAATGCTTGGGAATTTTCTCAAAGATTAAGAGAATTTTAGCAATAGAAATATGGTCCCACAGAAAGATGCTGAGCATACCATGAACTGAACATGGAAACAACGACAAAATTTAGAGAAAATAGAAACAAAAAGGACGCTAATACTTAACCAGAATAGACAGTTGGAATTTCTCGGGTACATAAGGAAAGAAAGCTTGGAAAATTTGATACTTACAGGAAATATTGAAGGCAGGATGGACAGAGAAAAACAATGCATAGCCTACCTAGCGATCTTGATGAAATATATGGCGGGACAATGTTTAAAAGAGATAACAAAAATACCAAAAAAATGCTATAAAGGACAAGAAATTGTGGAGAGCCGTGATCGCTAACGTCCTGAAAGAACACTGCATGTAGAAAATTTCACTTATACCCAAATAATATTTCATTGTTCATGTCTGTCTGGATAAGTGAGCAGCGTAGTGGTTATGGAATATGGGACTAGCGTGTCGAGTTCAAATTCCAGCAGAGGCCGTTGCGTTTATTTTCGCACAAATATTCTTGTTAAAGGTATGAATTCATCTTACATACCCTCTCTGACTAAAGATTAATAGCAGAGTAGACTTGGATCTCTATCTTTGGTTGGCAGCCAGTCTAGGAGAATGACAATTCTAAACTCATAACCGGTTGAGCATAAGGCGAACAACGCCTCACCAAAAATACCTACTTGCTACGGAAACCACAAGAACGCCTAGCGCTGGAAGGGCGTGGTCCTTTACTCCACAGTGGAGATGTCAGAGGGAAGACGTCAGAGTTAACAACCTAAGTAACAATGACAATGATGTAAATGTCGATCTGTGTTGAATGGTGTTTACGTAAGTTGTTTGCAGAAAAGACTGGTATTTTTGTGCAATCGGGTGAAATAAATGGTGCGTGGCAGTGTTTGATTCATTACAATGCTTCCTCTATCCATACGCTCACAGCTGTTGCTCTTTTTAATACATAGTTTAAAATAGTCAGGAGCAAGGCTACAACAGTAAAGTTTGTAAAATACCCGATACCCTGTAACCTTATTACAAACACCAGGTGATCTTTCATTTGTTAAGCTTCTGGCTTTATTTTGAATTGATTTAATCCATTTTGTAAAGTTCCAATCTTAAAACCAATGATTACCGATTAGGTTTTGCAGGGTTTAACAAAGTCGACGGAGACGATAGGGTTAACTCAACTGTTACTGCAAGGGCCCCTGGAGAGGAGTGTCCGTACGAATAAGGACAGACTTCTTGTTAATGCATGGGCCTCTTGAGAGGAGTGTGGGTAAGGTAGGGTTAGCTCAATTGATATTACAAATGCCTCTTTAGAGGAGTGTCCGTACGAAAAAGAATAGCCATCTTGGTTCTTGAGAGGAGTGTGGGTGCGATAGAGTCAATCCTATGGTTAACACTTTAATCCTCTTGAAAAGAAAGTCTATGCAATAAATTCAGCTTTAATGTTAGCACAAAGGTCTCTTGGGTGGTTCAAAATTCAACATTTTCAAATACACATGGCTGCCTCGTTGTAGTGCAGTGGTTAGCATGCTGATCTCACAGACTATCATTAGTTATGTTCGATGTTCTCTCGGTGACTGATACTTTATTTTTGTATAAATATAGGTCAATCTTAGTAAAGAGCTATATTGTTGTGAGACTGATACTGACCTACATCATGGACTCTTCCAGTACTATATTACTATGTGAATGGTAGGATGTGCGTTGTGGTACAGTGGATATCGGCTCGGAACGAGAAACCGGGGAGCCGAGTTCGAATTCCAGCTGAATCCATTGTATTCACTTACGCGCAAATACCCTTGGGAAAGGTATTAATCCGTCTTTTCCTTCCAGTTATGGGTTAAATAGCAGGACAGATTGGGTTCTATAGCCTTGGTCGGCAACCAGTCTACCGCAGAAAGCAATGGCAACGTACTGTGAGATAATCTTCTGCCCAGTCAGTCATGTCTCTTTCGATCGCCCAAGCGTGTATCACGTATGGCACCTAAACTGACTGAATGGTAGTATTATTAGTAGCAGCACCAGTAGTGCAGTCGCAGCCGGCATTTGCTGCTGTTACTATGACACTGTCAGCTCTCTGCCTTCGGGTAGAGGGCGCTCTCTGCTTCCGAGCAGAGAGCACCAACCCAGTCGTGGTCCCGCCGAAGGGTAGAATCACGACTCGGTAATAATAGACAGACATTTTTTGGCCCGGCTATATGACCGGGAAGACCCACTATAAAATGACCTTGTGTCACATCTAACTTTGCGTGGGAAGGTTGGTAAATACCGTAGCACCAGTAGTGCTACCTTTGTCACTGTCAGCTCTCTGCCTGCGGGCGGAGAGCGATGACCCAGTCGTGGCTCCGCCGAAGGGTAGAATCACGACTTAGGAAAGATAGACAGATATTTTTGGCCGGAAGACCCACATAAAAATGACCTTGTGTCGCAATTCGCTTTAAGTGGGAAGGCCGCCTAAATATTGTAGCACCAGTAGTGCGCAGTCGCTTACGACTACCAATATCGGACCCAACTGAATAGCAAGCTCCGCTTACTCTTACACTATTTTTTGTAACTTTTCTGTTTAATATATCTTTCTTTATCTCTAACCCGTGTTCCGTGTTTTCCTTCTGTGGCCCCCACTTTGGGTCCACATCATATATGAAGGCCATTATATATTATTGGAGCAAAAATTATTTTGGGCTGAGGTGCAATCTAGCAAACAGTTATGATTGTAATGAGTTCGATCCTTATTGAGTGCTCTGTAGTTATAGAAACTTGTGTCAGGTTATCAGTCAGTTAAGTGTCATACATGATACACGTTCGATCGATCATGTTTCGAAAGAGAGAGCCATGATCATGGCTAGAGATCCATGATTACCCATGTTGTGAAGTGACGCGGCGCATAGATTTTTGCATTCACTGTACTGGAGAGCCATGATCGCTCATCTGAAGTGACGCAGCGCAGAGAATATTTTTGCATTCACTAAGTAAATGCTTTGTGTATAAATAAAATAAAGTAGTTATAAAAGAGAAAAACGAGTTGGCTGTAGTCAAGATCACTGAGTCAATACGAACCGTCCTCCTCCTTTAGCTGTTTAGTATGTCTTTCAACATTACTAAATACAGTTCTTGATCATGGGCATGACAGTAAACTGCATCCGGCAGTCAGTCAGTTAAGTGCCATACGTAATACACGCTTGGGCGATCATGTCTCGAAAGAGTCATGACTGACTGGGCAGAAGATTATCCCGCAGTAGGGTGCCATTGCTTTCTCCGGTAGACTGGTTGCCGACCAAGGCTACAGAACCCAATCTGTCGTGTTATTTAACCCATAACTGGAAGGAATAGACGGATGTATACCTTTCCCAAGAATATTTGCGCGTAAGTGAATGCAATGAATTCAGCTGGAATTCGAACTCGGCTACCTGATTTCTCGTTCCGAGCTGCTATCCACTGCACCACAACCAAAACCTCTAATTGGGGGGTTTTGAGGAGCATAGAACCACTTCTTAATTGCTGCTGTTCTCATGTTCACCCTGAGCCGAAGTAGTAACACCTGCTAGGGTCCCAGTTAGGGACAATTAATTAACCCCTAAACTGGAGTCAAAACACTATGAAATACAAAAATACTTTTATAGAAATATATAGATAAAAATACACATTTATAGAAAAAAATGTAGATAAAAATAGACTTTTAGAAAATGTAGATAAAAGTAGACTTTTATAGAAAAATGTAGATAAAAAGTAGACTTTTATAGAAAAATGTAGATAAAAGTAGACTTTATAGGAAAATGTAGATAAAAGTAGACTTTTATAGAAAAATGTAGATAAAAGTAGACTTTTATAGGAAAATGTAGATAAAAAGTAGACTTTTATAGGAAAATGTAGATAAAAGTAGACTTTTATAGGAAAATGTAGATAAAAGTAGACTTTTAGAAAATGTAGATAAAAGTAGACTTTTATAGGAAAATGTAGATAAAAGTAGACTTATAGGAAAATGATAAAAGTAGACTTTTATAGGAAAATGTAGATAAAAGTAGACTTTTATAGGAAAATGTAGATAAAAGTAGACTTTTATAGGAAAATGATAAAAAGTAGACTTTTATAGGAAAATGTAGATAAAAGTAGACTTTTATAGGAAAATGTAGATAAAAGTTAGACTTTTATAGGAAAATGTAGATAAAAGTAGACTTTTATAGAAAAATGTAGATAAAAGTAGACTTTTATAGAAAAATGTAGATAAAAGTAGACTTTTATAGAAAAATGTAGATAAAAGTAGACTTTTATAGAAAAATGTAGATAAAAGTAGACTTTTATAGAAAAATGTAGATAAAGTAGACTTTTATAGAAAAATGTAGATAAAAGTAGACTTTTATAGAAAAATGTAGATAAAAGTAGACTTTTATGGAAATATATACATAAAAGTAGACTTTTATAGAAAAATGTAGATAAAAGTAGACTTTTATAGAAAAATGTAGATAAAAGTAGACTTTTATAGAAAAATGTAGATAAAAGTAGACTTTTATAGAAAAATGTAGATAAAAGTAGACTTTATAGAAAATGTAGATAAAAGTAGACTTTTATAGAAAAATGTAGATAAAAAAGTAGACTTTTATAGAAAAATGTGGATAAAAGTAGACTTTTATAGAAAAATGTAGATAAAAGTAGATTTTTATAGAAAAATGTAGATAAAAGTAGACTTTATAGAAATGTAGATAAAAGTAGACTTTTATAGAAATGTAGATAAAAAAGTAGACTTTATAGAAATGTAGATAAAAGTAGACTTTTATAGAAAATGTAGATAAAAGTAGACTTTTATAGAAAAATTAAATGTAGATAAAAGTAGACTTTTATGGAAATATATACATAAAAGTAGACTTTTTATAGAAAATGTAGATAAAAGTAGACTTTTATAGAAAAATGTAGATAAAAGTAGACTTTTATAGAAATGTAGATAAAGTAGACTTTTATAGAAAAATGTAGATAAAAGTAGACTTTTATAGAAATGTAGATAAAAGTAGACTTTTATAGAAAAATGTAGATAAAAGTAGACTTTTATAGAAAAATGTAGATAAAAAAGTAGACTTTTATAGAAAAATGTAGATAAAAGTAGACTTTTATAGAAAAATGTAGATAAAAGTAGACTTTTATAGAAAATGTAGATAAAAGTAGACTTTTATAGAAAATGTAGATAAAAGTAGACTTTTATAGAAAAATGTGGATAAAGTAGACTTTTATAGAAAAATGTAGATAAAAGTAGACTTTTATAGAAATATATACATAAAAATAGACTTTTATAGAAATATATACATTTTTGAAGGAAAAATAACATCCTCAGCAAAACATTTTTGAATGCAAAAATAGAAGACATTTTCATTTTTCTAAAATAGAAAAGAATAAAAACAATTTCCATTAAAATCTGACTAAATCAACCTTTTCATTATAACCGAATATTAAAAAAATACCTTTAAAACCCACCTTTTTGATATTAAATAACTCACAGAGGTGTTCATATACCGTTAAACAAAACTCAAATTCAGTTCTGAATTCCGAGTTTTTCTCATCCTAGACCGGTTGCTACCCAATGCTATAGAACCCAGTCTGTCATATTTACTCGTAACTCGGAGAGGGAGAAGGACTGGATCCATACTTTTCCCAATGTTATTAGTATGTAAACGAATGTAATGAACTTGATTGGAATTCGAACACGGCTTTTTGTTTTCTCAGTCCGATCCGCAATCTATTATTCTACTGTGCCTCCTAAAATAGAAGTACAGAAAAAATAGTCACATTTATTATCCTTTCTTTTCTCATAACTCTTTGGGTCAAGTCACTGGAAGTAACCAACGCCTATATCCACGAGTCCCTGAGTTGAGAATTAAGATAAAGGGAGATAATTACATGGCGTCGGAAGTGGCATCGCACATAGAATGAGAATGTTATACCCCAGTGATTCAAATAAAGGGTTCAGTTCAAAATTCCTAGCACCTGAAGAAGGCCGGAGCGTACAACGACCGAAACGTCGTAAACATAGCAATAAATATGAGGACAACAGTCCGAACAATGTAAATAATCATCTAAATAGTTTTCCAAAAAAACTTATCGTCGTAAGTTGTTCACATGTTTGCAAAAAGGGTAATCAGTTATCGAGAATTAAAGAAAGTCGGATGAGGCAGTTTCACCACCCAATTCCTTTGAGTTCTTTAGCGTTCTTTCTACAACACGTGGTCAAGCATTGCCATACAAGGGGCTTGGACCTTTCCTTT
This sequence comes from Ascarosepion bandense, assembly GCA_037127315.1. Lineage (NCBI taxonomy): Eukaryota > Metazoa > Mollusca > Cephalopoda > Sepiida > Sepiidae > Ascarosepion > Ascarosepion bandense. The sequence goes on from JBBBDQ010001417.1 coordinate 7,569,765, forward strand.
TACTGGTGCTGTACACACCCGCTGCAATTTCTGGGGCATTGGACCGATTTCTTGGTAATACATCTCAGCTGTAGGGAATCAATCCAGTTTTAGACCAATAAATGGTCAATATAACCTTTGTTTATACTGGAACGTCGTCTTTCGGAAATGTTTAGGAGTTTCCTTTCGATTCAACCATTACCCTGAACGTCGTCGGATATCATATAGGATCCATTTTTCATCCCATGGCACAAGGCAATCGAGAAATGGGTCATGTTTGTTGCGTAAAAGAGCCAGACAGACTTCATAATGACGATTTTTTTAGTTTTCATTCAATTCGTGTGGTGAACAAATGTTCAAATTCTTAGCGTTTCCAATTGTGTTAAAATATTCAAAAATTGATTCAAGACTTGCATCTAGCCCTCTTGCAAGTTCTCGAACAGTGGTGCAAAGATTTGTCTCCAATAGTATTTTCAATTTCTCATCTTCAATGGAATGCTGATGTCTAGGTTGTCTTCACGACGAAATTTCTGAAACTAATGTTGCACTTTGTATTTGTTAAGCTATTTTTCCTAAAATTGTTTTAACCATTCTGAGATTTGTTCTTTTTTTTTTTTTTTTTTGATTTTTTTTTATAATCGTATCGCCCCAAGCGAGGCATTTTACTGCCACTGTTGTGTAGGGGGTTACATAAGAGGAAAGTTATGAGAAAGAGGTGACAGGTTACAGGAGGTGTCAGGAAGAGGGTAAAAGAAGGATGAGAATACTGATGAGTGGAGTGCATGGAGAAAGCATGAGAGAGAGGATGCAAGTTAGTGAGATAGCTGACTATTGACTTTACATTTAAATTCTTGGAGATTGTAGCTGCCGGGAAAGCAAGTAAATGGAAGGGAATTCCACAGGCAGGAAGTGCGAGAAAAGAAGCTGATAGTAGTTTTCATTTACATTTTATTGGTTTCAGAGGGAAAAGGGTGGGACCTAGTTGCTAATCTTATACTCAAGCAAATTCATATATAGGGGGTACCAGTGAGCTAAGTTCAGCAAAGCAGAAGCCGTGAAAATATTTGTAAGAGAGACACAGGGAAGCCACATTGCGTCGGTGAGAAAATGACTGTATCCTAGCTGCCAAGTCTGGTTCTATCACATTACAGATTCTCCGTTGGATTTTGTCAAGGACCTCTAGGTTGATAGCAGGACAACCCGACCAGATATGGTAGCAGTATTCAATGCACGGGGGAATGGTAGATTTATATATGTGCAGGATTGTTTCAGACGTGAAAAACTTCCTGGTTCTGCACAGAGAACCGATTTGATTTTTATTCCTTTCTCCTCGCTTTCCTTTAGTTGGTCTCTTCCTCTTGCTAACAAAAATGCAGTCTGTCTTCTCGCATATATTGCATATGTGGCGAATTACCTCGTAGATCCAAGAGGGCCAGAGTTGCGTAGCCTATAGGTGCGAGCAAATTGCTCACGATGCAGACTCTCCGGTCACCGACGCTGGAATGACGAGGCGCATGCGTCAGTAAGTCAGATCGAGGCTGGCAGCATAGAACTTACGTTTACATCTAACCATCTTCATCTGACGGTTACATCTATCAGGAGAGGATCATTTTAATCTTCCTCATTAAAAAAAAACAAAATGTCAGTATGTGCACAAAACATTTAAGATGGCAGTACTGGCCGTTTCAGTAAAATAATGTCTTTATGGTTTGATGTTGTAATCTTAGTTTTTTGTAGCTTAACTGACAAAGCAGCTGTCGCGGTCAGACAGAACTTTTCTTTGCTGACAGCTTATTCTTTATTTGTAATTCAATAAAGAGAATGAAATGAAGACTAAAGAATGCATTGCAAAATTGAATAATTGCCTATAATGGTGGTTTTTAAATATTTCGACTCCTATTGGAGGAGATGCAATAAAAAATAAATTTAAACAAAAAACAAACAAAGTCCAGAATCTTACGCAATCTAAATTAATTATTCATTGTCTGAAAGTCAACGGTTGACTTAAAAACGGTCTTTCTGATTAGGTATACTTCCCTCTTGAATTAAAGGGTGGGTTGAAATAAACGGGGTAGAAATCTTACTTTTTTCAAAATCTAATAAACGCTCAGGTTAGGATCGGGCAAAAGATTTTTAATTGGAAATCTGTGTGAAGAGAAGACAGTGACTCACTCTTGGCAAAACAAATAAGCAGTACGATTGGAATAAAAGCGGATAGACTGGATTCCACTCCCCCCCCCCCCCCCCGAAAAATTTGATGTGTGTTGTGGTGCAGTGGATATCGACTCGGAACGCCAAATCGAGGAACCGAGTTTGAAATCCAGTTGAATTTCTTGCATTCACTTACGCACAAATACTCGTGGGAAAGGTATTAATCTGTCTCTTCCCTCCAGTTATGGGTTAAATAATAGGACAGATTGGGTTCCATAGCCTTGGTCGGCAACCAGTCTACCGCAGAAAGCAATGGCAACCTACTGCGGGATAATCTTCTGCCCAGTCATCATGTCTCTTTCGAGGCATGATCGCCCAAGCGCGTATCCCGTATGGCACTTAACTAACTGACTGAATATAATAATTGGAATCGTCATTAAGGCTTCTACTGTTCATAAAGTGGGGGATCGGTTTTCTATTGTTACGAAGTAATAAACTAATCCCCCAAGTAATTAAGTATCTTTATTTTTATTTTTTTGTTTTTGTTGTTTTGTCGTGGAACTTCCTTTTAAATTTTTAATTTCGATTGGTATTCAAAGTTGTATCTTAGTACGTAATCTGTAAACCGATCGCTAGACGTGCGTCGGGTAACTGAGGCTTTTTACAGTCACTTGGATAATATTACATGAAGATTGCATCGAATGTTACATGAACACAAGATAATGCAATTTGTTGAGGAGGAACGATAAACTTTTCTGGTAAATTTTTGTTTTGTTCCCCGAAGGCCTTTACCCCGTCAAAACTTTTTAAAACATCCTTAATTCTGTGCTGATGTATATGCTGAACTGAAATCAATAATTGTCTATTGGAGTAACCTACCTTTTTCTCATGTTATTCCCAGAAATAAATTGGACTATCTCTCATCTTTTACCACCGTTCTGATATCTGATTCACCGCTGAATGAATTGAGAAGTAGGATACTTATTTCGGCCTTTTTAATCCCTTTGAGCAATTAATCCGCGATTTGTTTGGTTTTGGAACTCGTTTTCAGCGTAGTAATAGGAAGTAAAAAGGCCGAAAAAGCGGAAAACTACGCGTGAAGTCATTCTTCAGTGAATAAGACTTTTGAACCGTGGTTAAGGGGTGAGATAAACAGCGGCAAGAAGTTCCATATTTTTCTGCTCGATAACATGAAAAAATAGTAGGTTTCTTTATAAACAATTATCGATTCGAGTTCAACATATACCTTTGCACGGAAATAGGGATGTTTTGGAACGGTTTAAATGGGGTGAAGGCTTTCGGGGAACAAAACAAAAATTTACCACTTTTCTAAGGGTTTTCGCCGCTTAGCTTTTTCTTCTTTGTGTGTGTGTGTGTGTGTGTGTGTGTGTGTGTGTGTGTTTTACCCTTCTCCACTCCCTCACCCGTTCGTGTTTCCTTTTCTTTGTATGGAGGTCGTGTCTTCCTCTGCGACTGTGATTTTTTGTTAGTCTTTCTCAGAACGTTCGACAAACTACATTCAACAGAAAGATCTCTAATCGGGAGGTTTTTGATGAGTAATATACTTTTCCTTACACCTAATGGTGTGTAGGGCAGCGTTTTAACTGTTTCCGGAACAAACTGCTTTTTATGGAGCAGGGTTGTTAGCCCTGCGCCCAACCTCCAAACCTGGAGGAAGGTAATTTTCTAAGCGTAGCTTAGACGTAACACACGGTCGAAAGTAGGGGGTACTCCGTGTGGATCGAACTCACTACTCAGTTATAATGATTCTAGCGAGACGAACGTGCTAACCATTACACCACGCCGAGGTGCCTTTTTGATGAGTGGAGCCACCTTTTCAGATTCACTCTGATCTGCGGTGGTAGCATCTGTTAGGGTTCCAGCTATGGGCAAATAGTAAACCTCCACACTGGGATTAAAATATAAAAAAAATAGGAAAATATATGTTCTGGGGTTGTTAACACCCCTATATCCATGGATATGGATTCGTCTGGTTTATATAATACCAGACATTTCTATCTTCAAGCAGAGGAGTACCCTTGTACTCTACTATGACACTGTCAGCTCTCTGACTTCGGGTAGAGAGCGCTCTCTGCTTCCGAGCAGAATCACGACTGGGGAAAAATAGATATTTATGGCCGGGAAGACCCACAATAAAAAGACCTTGTGTCACATCTAGCCTTGCGTGGGAAGGTTGGTAAATATCGAGGAGTGCCCTTCGGGTGTAGAGCGCTCTCTGCTTCCGAGCAGAGAGCACTAACCCAGTCGTGGTTCCGCCGAAGGGTAGAATCACGACTGGGAAAAAATACAGATATTTTTGGCCTGGTTATATGGCCCGGAAGACCCACAATAAAAAGAGCTTGTGGCACATCTAGCCTTGCGTGGGAAGGTTGGTAAATATCGAGGAGTACACTTGTAGTTTAACCGCTCACGGTGAACAGGACTCTTTCACCTTATAATTGTGATCCCTTAAACAGGACCACAACAATATATTTTTATAATAAAAATGCCATCTATATATTTATGTATTAAAAAATAATTACCAGTAATAGAATTGTGACTTTTTGTCGTGCTCGTCACTCTCGGCGAGTGCGACATCTTGCCGTGCTTGTCTCTTTCTGTGGGTGTGGCTTTTTCATATGAACCACCTCTCTTTGTTTCTTTCTGTTACTTAGATTGAATTTAGTCTGATATTTTTAGTATCTGCTTAATGTTGAAAATTGTATCAAAGCATTAACGAAATCAATGTTCTGCTGCAAAATAGATTTGCAAAAACCAAAAAAAAATGATAATATTTACAACTTTAATTTTAACCTAAAATATTCAACAATATAATGTGACTAATTGGCCAAGATAGAAGTCGTTCCTTGCAGCAGATACCACAAAATATCGCATGTTCATGGGAGAGGATTCTACTATCAAGAACCAACATCATTCTCTTGTCCTTCTGGTACAATGTTGTTCCGTGAATTTTGTGACTAAGTGATTGTAAGTTCAATCCTTGGGCGGGCCAGTATGTACTTGAACCCAGTCAAAACGGGGGTGGGGGTGACACTGTGCAATACTAAATAAAAAAAGTAGACGAAATCCCAAAATATGAACAGTGGGCGCAAATTCTACCCCTGTAGATTAAATAAAGGGTTCAGTTCAGAATTCCCTGTAAGTTATCCATAACGATAAATAACTGAGGAAGACCGGAGGGCACAACGGCCGAAACTTTGCGATAACATCAAACATGAGGATAATAGCTTCAGTATAAATAGTATAAATAAAGTTTCTTTGTTCCCTCTCTCCGTTTGCACAGAGAAGGATGGTAAAGGAGGGGAAGGTCTTAGGCATTCGCCTGACTTTTCTATGACACTGTCAGCTCTCTGCTTCCGAGCAGAGAGCACTAACCCAGTCGTGGTTCCGCCGAAGGGTAGAATCACGACTGGGGAAAAATAGACAGAGATTTTTTGGCCCGGCTATATGGCCGGGAATACCCACTATAAAATGACCATGTGTCACATCTGGCCTTGCGTGGGAAGGCTAGTAAATACGGAGAAGGATGGTAAAGGATCTAAAAATTTACGAAACACTGCTCCTCCTCGGGTTAACTGTCACATCAGGCCTATATAGATTCCATAGCTAAATCCGCTGCTAAGAAGGTCTGTTTTCTGTGCAGAGCCAGGAAGTTATACCCGTCTAAAACAATCCTGCACATATACAAATCTACTATCCGCCCGTGCACTGAAACTGCTGCCATATCTGGTCGGGTGCTCTTGCTATCCACTTAGGTCTCCTTGACAAAATCCAACGGAGAATCTGTAATGTGATAGAACCAGACTTGGCAGCTAGGATACAGTCGTTTTCTCACCGATGCAATATGGCTTCCCTGTGTCTCTTCTGTAAATACTTTCATGGCTTCTGTTCCGATGAACTTAGCTCACTGGCACCCCCATATATATGAATTTCCTCGAGCAACAAGATTAGCAACTAGGTCCCACCGTTCAAGTGTAAACGCAAATTCTACTCTTTCATCTTTTCTTGCACCTCCCGCCTGTGGAATTCCCTTCCGCTTACTTGCTTTCTCGACAGCTACAATCTTCAAGAATTTAAATGTAAAGTCAATAGTCATCTCCTGTCTCACTAACTTGCATCCTCTCTCTCCCTCTCATGCTTTTTTCTCCGTCCACTCTACTCTCATTAGTATTCTCTTCCTTCTTATATGCTCTCCCTGACACCCCCTGTAACCTGTCACTCTTTCCCATAACATTCCTCCTATGTAACCCCCTGAACAACAGTGGCAGTAAAACGCTTGGGGTGACACGATTATAACAAAATCAACAAGCAATCGGAAGCAGAGGACAACCATGATCGTCTACGTCGGGAAGGATTCTAAAATAAATATTTCCTTCTGTGTGACATGTCTGTTCAGGATGTTGGTGACCATGGCTCTTCTCAATTCTCTGTCTTTTATAGCTCTGAATACATCTTGTCTTTTTGTTATCTCTAATCTTGTTCTGCCATCCAAGCTCGCGAGGTTAGTGATGTGCTGTTTGCCTGTATCCCTATTGCCTTCAGTCTATCCTATCAGTATTAGAATTTCTAAGCCCCCTTTCCTCATTATCTATCCTGGAAATTTTAACTGTCTCTTCCCGATTAGGATGTTACAAAATTAATGGCCGATTTCGGAAGCATAATTTTTTAAGAAAAAAAAAACTGTTGAAATTAGTCAAAATACGAGCCTTGATTATATATACACCTCTGCCATCGATCGACGAGATTATTTATTTTTTTTATTCCTCGTTGATAAGAAGTTATTGGCTGTGATGCAATGGAATCTTTAAAAGCTGATTCCACCTCTGATTTGGATCTAAAGGTTTTACCATTTAAAATGTGCTTACGTGTTAACCCTCTAGGGCCATTCGTATCATATTTGATACAGTATTTCCCTATAAGGAAACATTTGGTATTCATTGACTGAGCAGTCAGTACTGCTTTCATTTGAAATTTATAAAATACTTCTCTTAAAAAATTTTTCAGGAAAATATTTCTTTCAAGGCTTGTTTTCATACTGTATCAAATATGATACGAATGGCCCTAGAGGGTTAATAATATAATATGATTAAGGCTTCTACTTGACATAAAGTGGGGGATCAGTTCTATATTGTTATGAAGTAATAAACAGATCCCCCACTAATTACTACTTAACCCTCTAGGGCCATTCGTATCATATTTGATACAGTATGAAAACAAGCCTTGAAAATTTTTCAGGAAAATATTTCTTTCAAGGCTTGTTTTCATACTGTATCAAATATGATACGAATGGCCCTAGAGGGTTAAAAAATTATTATCAGTGGGAGAAAAATCAGGGGACTACAGAGGATGTAAATTTTTATATCCAAAGTCTGAGTTTTTGCAACGTTATTCTTGGAATATTGGCCGCGCATTATTATGGAGCAGAATTGGACCACGTCGATTCATCAATGCAGGTCTCATCTTTTTGCAGGTGTGCGTGCATTGCAGCAAATTGATTGCAGTAAAGCTCTGCATTATTGCTCTGATTGATTTTCCAGAAAGTTGCAGCGAATAAGACCAACTGCAGGCCACCAGATAGCATAATCTTTTGCTAATGCAAATTTGACTTTCGGAAATATTTGGGGGACTCATCACGATCAAGCCATTGACCTAATCGATTACGGTTATCATAAAGGATCTACTTTTCGTCACAAGTGATTATTCGGTCAAGAAAGGGATCATTGGTGTTACGCAGAAAAAGCATTTTCATTAAAATTATGAGGGACCCATTTATCGATTTTTTTCACCTTACCAGTACTCTGCAAATAGTGTGAGACTGTTGCAGTGCTGACACCAAGCATCTGAAACATTTCTCTGACGTACACTCCCGAACAAAAATCGAAGACCACTTAAAAATCTTTAAAAAGAATTTTTTTATGGATAGATTTTAAACTCTTCCCACTTAAGGTTACCAATACTACAATCTAAAAGATTATGGAAACAAAAAGCTACATTCCAAACATTTTATTTAGAAATTTACATTTTTATAAAATGAGGCGATTTGCTCTCATCATCAGTAGAGAATTCCTGGAATCACCTTCGTACTGTCCGATCACTTCTGAAACGATCTCCTGATGTTCTGTTGATATTAGAAGTTTCGGAGGTACCGTGCCCGTATTTGAACTCGTGCAAGAAAAGTAAACAAAAATCATGTTCAAATTTAAGGGCTTCTATGCTTCAAGAATATTTCTTTCTGAAAATAAGTTGAAAATTAGTAAAGAGAATACATTAATCATTATGTATACCAAAATTTACATAATATATAATGTGAATACTGTGTTAAAATGGCTTTTCAAAATACAGCGGTCATTATTTTTGTAACAACCTAATGTTGGCCTTCTTTTTGTTTTCTATTTTCTCTAAAATTTCATCGTTGATTACATGTTCATATCATCGCATTCTCAGAATTATTCTACAGAAGTACATGTTCTAAAAATAGAAAAAAGATAGACACACTGACGCCAAGAATTCAAAATTGGGCGGCAAAATAAGGAACCGTTTCTTTTGGTAGGAGTAAGAGTAGGAGTAAGAAGTAGGAGTTAAGGACAGTAGTTTTGTGTAGGAGATTTGAAAAGAGGAAGACGCTAGTGAGTTAACCACTACAGTCTAGAAGGGATAGGCTCGTTTACTACTAACATCCCACAGTGAAGAGAATTTAGCTAGTCTGCTCCTGTATCCACACAAAATTTAAAGGTTGTAACTTGATGTAAAAACCTAAAGTTTTATACCAGAAATAAACATCATTAATTCAAGTTTGTGTTATCTTCTAATTATACCAAAACGAAGCAACACAACATACATTTCTGTTGCTTCAAATCTCTTCATCTGTGTGGAGATTGTCCTGTATTCACTGTGTTGTAGAGCAGCTAACACCACTCTGAAGAATGGAATGGTTTGGGGGCAAGAGGAGTTATAAAAACAGATTCATAGCAGTCTGGGAATTCGGAATATCATTGACATTCTGAGGGAATCGACTGCAGAGAGGAACCCAAACGGGGCTCCACCGAAGAGTAGTCTCGTCTGGGGAAAATGCAGACAAGAACTTCTGTCCGAGTTTAACGTCTCGGTGTTCCCACTTAAATGGCCTTGTGGCGCATCTACCTCTGGCATCCGTTCATGTGGGAAGGTGGTTGATACCTTCGGAGTGTCATTGACGATTACTATCAGACTGTGTTCTTTGCGACTCTAACGACTTAACCTCCCCACTCTTCTACTGTTGTTCAACTTTCTGGTGTTTGTCTTATTTGTATTAATATCCCTTAGCAAGGATATTGTGCTGTAATTGCTCAATACACATCTTCTGGGTATCGTTCTGCCACCTCGAAGGTACAACAGCTTGCTATATAGGAGGACTGATATTATGCAACAACAGAAGTCTTTTCTGTCTTTTTAATGATTTTTTTTTGTTTTCTTAATACGTTACTTAGCTTTTGAAAGCCATCTTCCTCTATACCAATGCACCTTCGGATTTCAATGTTACACTTTCCATTCTCTGTGAAAATATTTCCCAGATGTTTAAATTGTTGTACTTGTTTGATTTTGGAATATCTAAGTTGTAATTTACGCGATGGATTGTTCATTTTGCTAACAATGACGCTTTCAGTCTTTTTGTAATTTATGTTTAGTCCTTTCTTCTCGCTTTTTCATTAACTTCTGTAGAAACTTTTATAATATCCTTTCTGTATCTGCTGTCAACACTGTCATCTGCATATCTTACGCTGTTAAGATTGTGCAAGCCAATTATGAATCCTGATAGAACTTCTAATTCGCTAAAAATCGCCTCATTTTATAGGTTGAATAAGTCCGGCGAGAAGACACATCCTTGTCTTATACCCTTTTCTGTTTTTGTATATTTACTGAATGAATTTTTTCCGTATTCAAGCGGTTTGCTGCTAGTATAGGTTCTTTACTAAACTTCACAAGTATGTCAAGATTGTCTAGCAGTTGCAACAGTTCTTTATGGGGTCCTTCAAACGATTTTGCATTATTTATGAAAAAGTTGCTCATTCTTCTGTATTTATATTGCTCTTTCTAATAGCATTCTGAACATAAATATTGCATTCCTTAGTCCAGTGTCATTAACGAACATACACATTTTGTTATCTAAACTTATTTATAAATGGAACTTTGTGTGTGTGTCCGTTACCTATAGACTCCGAAACGGCTGAACCGATTTTCTTGAAAATTTACACAGTTGTACTCTAAGCGTCTGCGAGTGTTCGTAGCTAGGTTTTGTGTCGAGGTACCCCCGATAAATATCAGAAATCTATAATCGAAAAAATCTGGTTACAGAAGGAGTGGTTCGATTATAATCAAATTTGATAGACGCATACACAAAGACATAAGAAACAATATTCAGAAGTTTCAAGGTTGCAGTTATTACAATAGTGCGGAAAATTTGATATCGATACTAGGAAATCAAAATTTGACTTACATCCATTCATTTTTCTTTCAGTCTACGGTTTCGGTTTAACTGGAATCAACTATTGCTTTTTAGTCTTTCGTGCCAACGTCCAAAGAGTCTGAGCTCCAGGACCATGGATTAGTTTTTAAGCTTTCATTACACCCGAACAACGCCGGACTATACTGCTAGTGTATATATATATATATATATATATATATATATATATATATGAAGTAGATATATTGGGCTTTTGACTAATACGAATTTGTACATTAATCAAACAAAACGTCATGACCACTACCCTAATGTGTTGATTGCCTATGTTATCTCAAAACCCATAACTTGTGAAGTTGAGAATGAAATAAAAATCTATGAATAAAATAATAATGAATAATAATACAGGTAACTACATTTTCTAATAATATTAAAAGAAAATATAATTATCTCATTAATAGCCCTTAAACGGCGCTAAGTAAGTCGATAAAATTACAAATATTTTCGTTCCTGAATCTATTTCTCCTTATTTTTGCTGAATCTATTTCTCCTTTTTTGCTCAAAGATGTTAAACACTGCGCAAATAACGTTCCCGCCGGGGAACGTTGGTTTCCCGGTTCTACTGATGACTGAACTCTTTTTTCCACCTTCGAACGATAAAGTATAGTATAACCCGGATATAAGAGATATTTTCTCTGGTCACAAATTAGAGCCTGTGGTAATGTATATAAAATTGGCCAAACCCGGATATAAGAGATCTTTTTATTCGGTTCCGACAACTCTTATATCAGGGTTACACTGTATATAAAATAGACCAAACGCGGATATAAGAAAACTTCATAAGTCTTTTCTTTGGTTGCTCCGATTCTACACAAGGCCGAATTGAGCTCGTTCGTTATCTCTTCTTCTAAACCCCGCTTCACCATCCATTTGCTCAGACCTAACAAGTCCCCTGTTTCTCCCTTTATCCGTCCTGTGAGTATTAAATTCTTCAAGCCCTCCTTCCTTATTACGTGTCCCAGGAACCTTACTTGTCTCTTATTGATGTTAAGTATGAGTTTTCTTCTCGTTTGCATTCATGGATGTGCGTTGTGGTGCATAGATGGGCGCTGTGATGCAGTGGATATCGACTCGGAACGACAAATCGGCGTGCCGAGTTCGAATTCCAGTTGAATTCGTTGCATTCACTTCTGCACAAATACCCTTGGGAAAGGTATTATTCCGTCTTTTCCTTCCAGTTATGGATTAAATAACAGGATAGATTGGGTTCTGTAGCCTTGGCTGGCAATCAGTCTACCACAGAAAGCAATGGCAACCTACTGCGGGATAATCTTTTGCCCAGTTAGTCATGTCTCTTTCGGGACATGATCGCCCAAAGCGTGTATCACATATGGCACTTAACTGACTGACTGATTACAATAGTTGGAATCATGATTAAGGCTTCTACTGGGCACAAAGTGATGGATCAGTTTTATATTGTTAGGAAGTAATAAACTGATCCCCCTCTAATTACTACTTAATAATATAATACATCTCTTCTCTCTTTAGCTATGAGTCAAATAACAGGACAGATTGGGTTCTATAGCCTTGGTCGGCAACCAGTCTACTGCAGAAAGCAATGGCAACCTACTGCTGGATAATCTTCTGCCCAGTCAGTCATGTCTCTTTCGGAACATGATCGCCCAAAGCGTGTATCACGTATGGCACTGACTGAGTTAGTACCATACTTATACATACTTACCCTAACGTCTAGGCCATAAAAAAAGAACTGGCCTACCCAAAAGACAAAGACACCATAAAAAAGAACAAATGGTCTATCATAAAAATCCAAGTTTTTGTAAGATTTTTCTTTGTTTATCATACGTGGACGCGCATACAACCACAATACACACAAACTTTTTCATATGCCGTGTCTCTTCAGGACGTAAGTGCTCATGCACTTTTATTTGGCTCAGCCTCTTGTAGCTCTCAATATTTTTTCTCCTGGTATCTCTTCTAAACCCCACTTTGCCATCCATTTGCTCAGACCTAACAAGTACGTCACGCACTGCTGTCCCCTGTCTCTTTTTCCATTTATCCGCCTTGTGAGTATGAACTCTTCCAGGCCCTCTTTCCTCATTATGTGTCCCAGGAACCTCATTTGTCTCTTCCTGATGTTAAGTATGAGTTTTCTTCTCGTTTGCATTCTTTCTAACCCCTCATCGTTGCACACGTGCTTCGTCCATAGTATCCTCAGCATCCTTCTATAAAACCACATTTCTGCTGCCTCAAGCCTCTCCTTCATCCTTGATAAGATCGTCCAACATTCACACACAAACAGCCTATTAAATTCCATAACTTTACGAAACTTTGGAAGAATTCGTCTGGGATCTGGTGTCAGGAGAAAGTATTTAAAGAAAAAGCATCGACATTATGGTGGGACTAAAACCGAGATGCCAGATCAGGACCAATTATATTTCATTTAATACGTTCATCTTTATTTGCAACCGCTTATTGACACGTATTGTTGTTGTGGCAAAATCTTCGTCACCAAGTTGCTGTGACCTGTTTGTGCCAGAAAGAAAGACACGGAAAGGTGTTACGTGTTAAGCGTAACAAAAGAAAAAAGATGATTAGCCAAAACTCGGAGTTAAATCACAGACAAATATTGAATTTACAAAAACATTAAATAAAAATATTTGTAAATATACTGTTTTTTGCATTCAAATAGAAAACAGAGTTTACTACTGGCAGAGTGACGGGTAAGTGTTACTAAGGGAAATGAAGGTGTCAAATATCTTTACCCAGTTAAGATAGCGAGGAAGTTCAAGTGCTATACTTTTTGTAAATCCTCAAATGTGTATATAAAGAATAATTATTAGTTTGGTCAATGAAAGAGTCAAAAATATCTATTTACCCTTTTAGTTCCATAAGGTTCCCTTTCAGGTTTTAGTTGGTCAGCAACTTTTTTTTAGAGATTCTTTCGGCTGGATGCACAGATCCATGAATCGGGCCGGAGTTGATAATGTCAGCAAATCCTGGCAACAACTAACTACTCTCTTCCCCAAACCTATTTTTATAGGAGCTAACACCTAATTTGCATATTTCTAGAACATTTCGAATTCTCTCGATTTTACTGGAATTTTCTAGAACCTTCCAAAATGTTCTATTCCTAATTTTTCTATTTAACAACGTCTTCTTCTATGTGTCAAGTCCCTTCAGGACGTAAGCGATCATGGTTTTCCACGTTTCCCTATCCCTGGTGGCTCTGAGCACGCCTTCTGTTACACCATGCAACCCTCGTTCCGTCATCCACCTGATTAGGCCCTTCAAATATGTTATCCGTTGCTTTCTCCTGTCGCTTTTCCCCCGCTATCTGGCCTGTTAGTAACAGGTTCTCTAAGCCCTCCTTCTTCATTGCGTGTCCCAGGAACTTCAGCTTTTTTCCTTTTTGTTTCCATCATTTCTAGGACCTCATTATTGCTCACATGCTCGATCCATGATATTCGCAGCATCCTTCTGTAGAACCACATTTCAGTTGCTTCAAGTTTTTCCTTCATCTTTGATTGTATTGTCCAGCATTCACTGCCATACTAAAGGACGGACAGCACGTAGCAATCCAGTACTCTCTTCCTAGTTTCTAGCGAAATTGTCCTGTTTCTTAATACTTTACTCAACTTCTGGAATGCTTCCTTCGCCATGCCAATTCGCCTTCGGATCTCTGTATCGCACTTTTCGTCTTCTGTTAAAACACTTCCCAGGTATTTAAATTTTTGAACCTACTTGATTCTAGTATCCCCCGACCTGTATTTGGCATACTGGGCTGCCCTTTTTACTGATGACCATGCATTCGGTTTTCTTGCAGTTTCTTTCTAGTCCTTTCTTGTTACTTTCTTCAACTACCTTCTGTAGGAGGTTTTGTAGTTTCCTTTCTGTGTCTGCTATCAGCACTGTATCATCTGCGTACCTTAGGTTGTTTAAATTGTGACCTCCGATTACGAATCCAGGCATAACTTCTAGGGTCCTCAAAATATTCTCGCAGTACAAGTTGAACAGATCCGGTGAAAAGACACATCCTTGTCTTACGCCCCTTTCTATCTTTGTATATCTACTCAATTCATTATCTGTCCGTATGCAAGCGGTTTGCTGCCAGTAAAGATTCTTGATTATTCTCAAGTCTTTCCCAAATATGCCCAGGCTACCGAGTATCTCCATCAATTCTTTGTGGCGTATTTTGTAAAACGCCTTCGCATAATCAATACAGCACAGGTATAAGTCTTTAGCAACTACTTCCTGAATTAAACTTTTTTGTAATAACAAGTAGGACTCAATAGAATCCCTTACTACAACTTTTTAGACATTATTATTATTATTTTTATATATAAATGCATCCTCGTAGCAGTAGGTTCAAACAGTGTATTAGAATAACAAGAACATATATAAAAATACGAGTGTTAGTAATCAGCAAATAGACGTGTAAGTTCGAACGGTGTTGTTAAGCTGCGTCTTGACTGTCACACGACTGCCTCACAGATGCGTCCTGGTATTTTATCAGTCAGTTAAGGGACATACGTGATACGCGTTTGGGCGATCATGTTTCTTTCGAGACATGACTGTCTGGGTAGAAGATTTTCCCGCAGTAGATCTCCATTACTTTTTGCGGTAGACTGGTTAACAACCAAGGCTATAAAACCCAATATGTTCTTCTATTTAACCCATAACTGAAATGGTATTTGCGTATAAGAGAATGCAACGAATTTAACTGGAACGGCTCTTCGATTTCTCGTTCCAAGCCGATATCCACTTAACGAGAAATCGGAGAGCCGAAGAGATAGTGGAGAGTCGTCAAAAAGCCGTTAGTTACATTAGCATGTTGGAGAGGGCATCGTTATTGATTGAAGGCCTTCGCTTGTGTTGGAATGACGTTGTCTTTCAGCTGGACAACGCTGTCATCCGTAATTTTCCGTAGAACAAAGGACTTTTTCATGGCAAATAACGTGGTTCTTCTGGGCCATCCAACGTGTTCACGACTTGGTTATCCTTAAAAAGTTTTACAGCTCCAAATAGACACCCAGTGTGCATTTCATTTCATTCACTGTCCAGGATACACTTTTTGGACATATTATTTTATTAAAATAATGAATTCCGACACCGACAAACAAAAGCATTAGAAGACGTCATGACCACCGTCTTGAAATGGTTTTGGCAATAATTCTTCCACTGCCATCCCACAAAGTACCACCTTGAGTAAAAGAAGCGGTCGCAAACAAAGGAGAAAATGTTTGTTTAAATTAATCAATTAAAAACAAAATCTTCACTTGTTTGTTGATAAATTATATTTTTTAATTAAATATATACTTTTCACACATATATTTCAACTAGCATCATAGCCCGGCGTTGCCCGTGCAACTCAGAACATTTTAGTAATAGAAGATGCCACTTTTTATTTTACATATTCTGTTTTTGTTTGAAAAAACACTTTTTGTAAAACAAAAAAACAAAAAAAAAATATTTTTGTTTCAAAATTGCGGGGAAAATATTCACATTTTTTTTGTTGACGAAATGAATTTTTAAAACGTCGGAATAAAAAATAAATATAACGGCTCATTTTTTTTTTTTTTTAATAAAAAATATTTTAGTCGCGTTTGACACGTGTGACTTGATTTCTGTGACGTAATTCAGCAACCATCTTAGATGTTTTACGGAGCAAATGTAAACAATCGGCCCCATTGGCCAAAAAGTGCGAAAGGAAAAATTACTGAACTTATAACTCAAAAAGTATGTGTCGACCTAGCTTCCTTCTAGATATGTGTCCCTAGAAGGTTTGAATGGTGTAGCTTAAAAAATGTAGGCGTGCATAGGGAACAGTCACACACACCCACAGATTGCCTTTTATATAGAGATTAAAGTAACAGTATTTTATATTTTTAACCCTTTTGTATCTGGTCTTAAGATTTTGACCAGAAGTGTGTGTGTGTGTGTGCAGTAGTAGTAGTAATAGTCAGTCAGTTAAGTGCCATACGTGATACACGCTTGGGCGATCATGTCTCGAAAGAAACATGACTGACTGGGCAGAAGATTATCCTGCAGTAGGTTGCCATTGCTTTCTGCGATATACTGGTTGCCGACCAAGGCTATAGAACCCAACCTGTCCTGCTATTTAACCCATAACTGGAAGGAAGAGACGGATTAATACCTTTCCCAAGGGTATTTGCGCGTAAGTGAATACAATGGATTCAACTGGAATTCGAACCCGGCTCCCCGGTTTCTCGTTCCGAGCCGATATTCACTGTACTACATCCGTAGTAGTAGTAGTAGTAGTAGTAGTAGTAGTAATTATCACACATGATATCACATTATACAGTTAAATCTAAATCTAACCTAAACTTATTTATAAATGTGTGTGTGTGTCCGTTACCTATAGACTCCGAAACCGCTGAACCGATTTTCTTGAAAATTTACACAGTTGTACTATAAGCGTCTGCGAGTGTTCTTAGCTAAGTTTTGTGTCGAGGTACACCCGATAAATATCGAAAATCGATAATCGTAAAAATGGCTTTATCAGTTTTATAGCAATTCTCTACCTATTAATGGGAATTAGGCTCCTGAACCCTAAATTACATCAAAAATAAGAATCGAGAAAGTCTACGTTCAACTGAAAAAGAAATGATGGTCTGCATGTCGCACCAAACGTTGAAGTAAACGTGGAAGCACAGATTTCACACTAAATAAACTACACAAATAATTAAATAGAAACATTGAAATAAAGTAAGTTCATATATTTGTGTGTATTTTTTAATTTATGGTTTTATTTCATACTAGCAGTATAGCCCGGTATTGCTCGGGTGTAACGAGAGCTTTAAAACTAATCCATGGTCCTGGAGCTCAGACTCAGCCTAAAGAATATTTGTGTGAAGTTTGGTGAGAATCGGATAAAAATTGTGGATTTGTATGAACAGACACACACACAGACATCTTACCTTATACATACATACATACATATATATATATATATATATTATCGATTTTCTGCACTATTGTAAGAACTGCAACCTTGAAACTTCTGAATATCGTTTCTTATGTCTTTGTCTATGAGTGTATCAAATTTGATTAAAATCGGACCACTCTTTCTATAACCCGATTTTTTCGATTATCGATTTTCGATATTTATCGGGGGTTCCTCGACACAAAACCTAGCTAAGAACACTGGCAGACGCTTATAGTACAACTGTGTAAATTTTCAAGAAAATCGGTTCAGCGGTTTCGGAGTCGATAGGTAACGGACACACATTTATAAATAAGTTTAGGTTAGATTTAAATTTAACTGTATACCTTTTAATAACTTCGCTAAGTATGCTGGGATATTTTCATTTTCTACACGATCATTGCTTCAAAAGTTAGAGAAACACTGCTGAGAACGTGGCCAGTGCATCGGACTTGTACTTTGTCTATTGTTATAATGATAAAAACGTAAATAGTCTATACAGACTAACAAAAAGGTGATTTTTTTTTACCTCTTTCTTTTAGCTGTTACCTTGTTCAGGCATGTTCTGTTGTCTTCTCTTCCGACACAGTTTCTCAGACAGTTATGTTCATCAAGCTGTAAAATAAATCAATTGAATTGATCATTTTATATAATACTTTGATCTAAGGTTTGCATTGAGGCGTAAAACTGACAGTCACCAGGCAGTGTTGATTTTTTTTTTTTTTATGTACATACTATCAATATCTATAAATGCTCTCACCGACATCAATCATTATTCCGCTATAAATATCTTTCTTTTGTGCAGTGATCATGGATTTGCACAACATACTATTCTTTGGAGCTATCAACAGTTTTTTTTTTACCTCAATATCTCTTTCTCTCTCATATATATAGTACTGTGCAAAAGTATTAAGATAAGTACTATTTTATCTTTTGTGAGGTATCAAAATAAAGTTTAAAATCAGCCCCTGTCCTAACATTTTGCACACTACCGGTAGTGGACAAAAATATTAGGACAGAGGTGATTTTCCTAAAAACCTCACTGAAATTCAAATATAGGGTGAAAAGCCAAGTAAATTGCTAATAAATATTGATTATTTAAAACTAGGTGTAAAAGAAATGTATTAAAAAGAAGTTATATTTAATTTTTCCTATTTTCTATTAAACAAGTTATTTTGAAACGACTCATTATTCTATTATCCTTGGATCTGACTGAATTTTTTCTTATCCCCACATCTCGAACTGATAAATCTTACTTCGCAAGACACACTTTGGGAACAAATGCAAGCTGCTTGGCAGGATATACCATTAGATACATTGAAGAAGTTTGTGATGTCAATGCCTAACAGAATGAAGGCTGTGATCAAAGTAAAAGGCTATTATACTAAATATTGAATTTATTTTGTAACAAGTATTTTTTTTCTTGTTAAAGCATTTGTTGAGTAAATCAAAAAATTACTTTAGTTAAATTGTTTTTCTGTCAATATACCTCATGAAAAATAAAATAGTTATTGTCCTAATACTTTTGCACAGTACACACACACACACACACACACTCTCTCTCTCTCTCTCTCTCTTATTTATATATATATATATATATATATATATATATATATATGAGAGAGTCAGTTAAGTGCCATACGTGATACACGCTTTGGGCGATCATGTCTCGAAAGAAACATGACTGACTGGGCAGAAGATTATCCCGCAGTAGGTTGCCATTGCTTTCTGCGGTAGACTGGTTGCCGACCAAGGCTATAGAACCCAATCTGTCCTATTATTTAACCCATTGGCGGGAAGAGACGGATTAAAACCTTTCCCAAGGGTATTTGTGCGTAAGTCAACTGGAATTCGACACAGTACGCCGATCTCTCGTTTCGAGTCGATACCCACTGCACCTCAACACACATCCAATATAAGAGAGTGCTATGCCTAAACTATCGCCATTTTATATTTTCAATTTCGCGGATGAGTGTTAATTTTGATTTTGTGGACTGCACTGTATAGTAAGTTCAGTTGGACACAATCTGTGAGCAAAAGAGCATCATGACGCAAGTCTCTAAGCCAGAAATTTAAAAACTGCATGCTGTACTGCTTGTCATTCGCACCGGAAGCTTCAATACAAACATTTTAGAGTGTTTGGGTGTCAATCAGTGATTTGCATTTTTACATCTGTTTCTAAATACTTGCAAACTAAAATCCTTATATCTCCCTTGGTAAAGTCCATCGGAAGACGAAACTTATATTTTTTTTTTTTTTTTTTTTTTTTTTTTTTGGTAAAGAGTTTTACATTTGTCTTCACACACGCACATGTATACATGTGTGCGTATTTGGGCAGCAATCTCTCTTTTATGCAGGTTTCATTAAAAATGAAAGAAAATGTTAGAAGGAGTGGCCCGATTTTAATCAAATTTGATACACTCATAGACAAAGACATGAGAAACGATATTCAGGAGTTTCAAGGTTGCAGTTCTTACAATAGTGCAGAAAATCGATAATTATATATATATATATATATATATATATATATATATATATATATATAGAAGCAAGATGTTTTTGTGTGTGTCTGTTTATCTGCCTGTATGTCTGAATTTTTTTCAGCACTTTTATTTTAGTTTTTGCTTCGGGTTTGGCTCTACGTAAGTGTAATTGTAGTTCTTAATCTCAGCCATGATACCATTTACTCAGATGACTTATTTAGCCTTCAAAATTCAGTTTACGACGAAAAAAACCGATTTGATATCGATACCAAGAAATCAAAATTTGACTTACATCCATTCATTTTTCTTTCAGTCTACGGTTTCGCTTTAACTGGAAACAACTATTGCTTTGTCTTTTGTCTTTTGTGCCAACGTCCAAAGAGTCTGATCTCCAGGACCATGGGTTAGTTTTAAACCTTTCATTATACCCGAGCAACGCCGGACTATACTGCTAGTCATATATATATATATATATATATATATATATATATAATGAATTATATTAAAAGGAATTTTAGAAATTGTTTTAAGGTCAAATATTTACCATTTTGGCTACTTATATAAATTGTTGAATTCATTGCATTCACTTACACGCAAATACCCTTGGGAAAGGTATTAATCCGTCTCTTCCTTCCAGTTATGGGTTAAATAACAAGACAGATTGGGTTCTGTAGCCTTGGTCGGCAACTAGTCTACTGCAGAAAGCAATGGCAACCTACTGCGAGATAATCTTCTGGCCAGTCAGTCATGTCTCTTTCGAGACATGATTGCCCAAGCGTGTATGGCACTTAACTGACTGATATAAATATATGTGTGTGTATGTGCGTACTGTATATGTAAATAATCTAAAATTTCGCACGGTATAATTAATGTTGTTTTTTTTTTGTTTTGTTTTTTTTTGTTTTGTTTTTTTAAAGATTTTTTTTTTCCTTGGAGTTTTATTGATGAAACTAAAACCCAGTCGTTTATGAGATTCGCATCTTCAGGTAGAAACATAGCAACGAAGCTGAACAGATAAACAAATAAAGACTGAAGTACTAATTGTTCTTATCTTCCATAAACACGATGTTGTTATGCCACCAACGGCCCAGTGTATGATTAGTATTTGCCAGGTGAGGATAACGAACCTATAATACCTATTGATTCTGTCTAACAACCTCTGCACAAATATTACTGATGGTTCTTTAACGTAGCGTACACATCATATCGGCTACAATTTATTTCGATTGTAGCCTTCCTCTGGCTTAAACACGCCGACGAGATGATTATGAAAAGCACTGATTCATTATTGAAACATTCAAATCGATAAAGCTAACCACTGTGATTTTCATAATGATCGAACTAGACATAATAAGTATAGATTTCTTCAAAAAGTAGTTGAATTTTATTTTATAAAGTTAATCATAAAGTTATAATTGTTTTTACGCTGAAAAAAAACAAAGTGAAATTATCAATAAAAATTATGTACGCCGTGTTGCAGTGGATATCGGTTTCGTAATGAGAAATCGGAGAGCGGGGTTCGAATTCCAGTTGAATTCGTTGCATTCACTTTCTTTTTTTTTTTTTATCATATCACCCCGAGCAAGGCGGTAACGCCACTGATGCGCAGGGGGCTACGTAAGAGTGAAAAGATTGGAAAAAGAGAAAACCAGAAACCACATCCTAAACAGGGAACAAGAGATGAGCCTCTTCACCTGTTCAATAGACGTGGGTGGAGTGTGAACCGGACGATTACGTGCAAATACACTTGGGAAAGGAATTAATCCGTCTCTTCTCTCCAGTTATGGGTTAAATAATAGGACAGATTGGATATGATATGACGTGACAACGAATGCGACCGCCGCGACCGCTGCGAAGCTGATTCGAAAACAACGAACGGATGTGTGTTGTGGTGCAGTCTCGGTACGACAAATCGGGGAGCTGAGTTCGAATTCCAGCTGAATTCCTTGCATTCACTTACGCACAAAATACCGTTGGGAAAAGTATTAATCTGTCTCTTCTCTCCAGTTATGGGTTAAATAATAGGACAGATTGGGTTCTATAGCCTTGGCTAGCAACCACTCTACCGCAGAAAGCAATGGCAACCTCTTGCGGGATAATCTTCTGCCCAGTCAGTTATGTCTCTTTTGTGTATCACGTATGGCACTTAACTGACTGACTGATTCGCAATTAGAAATCTGGTTTCAATAAATTTTTCATTCAATGTAACTAATACAAAATTATCAACTTAATATGGATTTATTTTTTAAATATTAAAAATTCTGAATTTATTCTGTAAGAAAAAAAAACTACAGAAATGAGATATTTCTGTACATTTTTTCAGACGATCTTTAAAACGAAATACTCAAAAATTGGTAAAAGTAACGAATCTAATGTTTAGTTTCAGTATTTATCACATTAGACGCAAAATTTTACAAAAGAGTGCAATGTTACTTTTCTAATGAAAGTGAAAAAACAACCTACCCTCTTGCTCATAGGAACAGTCATTGCAAAGAGTAGCGTTTGAGTCGTACGCATTGCCGCACTGAACTACGGTATTATCTATTGCTATATTATTAATCCATGTCTCTCACTATCTCTTTCCTAATATCGATCACACTGTGATAAAAGCCTGAACCGAACCTTTTATTACGATCACTGGGGTATATCATTCCCATTCCTTGCGCGAAGCTTCTTTTGATAGTCATGAGTTATCTCCATCTAACCAGATTCTTAAGTTACTTGTTCACCATTGCGAGATCGTAATAATTGTTGGTTGAGCGAATACAACTCTCGTTGCTACCGTGATTTCATTGCTACCGTGATTTCATTGCCTGCCATTTTCTCCTATTCAGTGTATAAATGATTGGTAACTGAGTGACGTCAGTGACTAGGAGTTGGTGAATCAAGTTCAAGTTGTCAGTGAAAGACAGGTTTTATGATTCAAGAAACCAGCAATTTTTAATAGCAAACAGGACCGACATAATTAAAAAGAGAAAGACAACATAATAGTTTAAAACGTAGGAGAGAAAAAAAGTTAACCGGTTATCGCTCCAGGCCCATCAGGACTCGTTCGTGGAATTATTTTTTCCGACCGACTGAAAGGAAGCATGAAATAGAAAATACAAGGTGTCAATTACATCCCGAAAGGGATGATATATATTTTATTTACATTATTCGGATTATTGTTCTCATCTTGGTTGGCATTTGTACGACCGTTGTATGCTCTGGCCTTAAGATGCTAGGAATTTCGAACCGAACCTTTTATTACGATCACTGGGTAATATCATTCCCATTCCTTGTGCAAAGCCTCTTTTGGTAGTCATGTGTTATCCACTTTGGTAGTCATGAGATATCCACTTCCAGACAGAGGGAAAAAAACGCAAAATCTACCTCACAAGTTTATGATTGGTTGGCAGAACAGGGATTAGGAGAAATAACAATATATGCAAGATTCGGTCGGTATATTATTGTCTAAATTACGCAAAAATGAAAATAACACTGATATATCCTTTTTAACAAATACATTTACCAAAATTACACAAATATCTACAAATACTAAAGAGCAAATTTATTTAATAAAATCGCCATTGGCTTCAAACATGGATACAGACGACTTCGAAATCTCTTGCAATTCTTCTGTTTAAGTTGGTGGATGCTCCCATAATTCTTGACTTTACTTAATATTTGGTGTTACAAAGAAATGGTTCTGAAAGCCACGACTGGGTTCTCTTGCCTGTGTGGTATGGTGCAGAGTCCTGTTGACTAACATAGTGTTTTCCATCATCCAGCCTCGACACAGGGTAGGACTACCTTCTCAAGGCATTTGATGTAGGAGGATGAATGAAGTCATAATGTCACCATTACTCGTGATCATTCCAAACACATTCTTAATCACCATTAGACTCATCCAACTCTTTCCGAGTGATCTGCACTGTCCTCAGAATAATATTTAAATATATTCGTATTGGTGGTTCCAGTTCAAATGCCAAGCATTACAGCATGCCCTTTCGAAATATCTTTTTCTCGCAGACGGTGCCCAACTGACTCTTCTATTCAGCATAGTGGACAAAATAAAATGAAAAAAAACAATGTGCATGTAGGAAATAAGAAATATAAAATGGTGACAATTTACCCATCACATCTTGTATCAATGTAACCCTGATATAAGAGAGTTGTCGGGACCGGATAAAAGTTATCTTATATCCGGGTTTGGTCTATTTTCAGTGTAACTCGGATATAAGAGAGTTGTAGGGATATGATAAACGTTATCTTATATCCTGGTTTGGTCTACTGTCAGTGTAATCCTGATATAAGAGAGTTAATCGGGACCGGATAAAATTTCTTATATCCGGGTTTTGGTATATTTTCAGTGTAACCCGGATATAAGATAGCTTTAGGGGTAGGGTAAACGTTCTCTTATATCAGGGTTTGATCTATTGTCAGTGTAATCCTGATATAAGAGTTATCGGTACTGGATAAAAGTTCTCTTATATCCGAGTTTGGTCTATTTTACATACATTACCACAGGATCTAATTTGTGACCAGAGAAAATCTCTCTTATACTCTGGTTTATCTTATATCCGGGTTATACTGTAGTACTAACTGTAATAGTATTAATAGTACCCGTAATACCAATACTAGTAGTAATAAAAGTAATGGTAGCAATAATAATAGTAATAATAGTCCAGGTTGCTCGACAAAAGAACAAGAAATTTGTCATATAATTTTGTTTTATAAAATTTTATTAATTTGTGATCATGTCTCTTTCGAGACATAACTGAGCAGGTAGAAGATTTTCCCGCAGTCGGTTGCCATTAATTACTGCGGTAGGCTGGTTGCCAACCTAGGTTATAGAACCCAATCTGTCCTACTATTTAACCCATAACTCAAGAGAGAGTGGAAACTGATTAATACCTTTCCCCAAGGGTATTTGTGCGAAAGTGAATGCAAAGAATTCAACTGGAATTCGAACGGCTCTCCAATTTCTCCTTCCAAGCCGTTATCCACTGCATGACAACGTCATCATATCTTCTATGTGCCCTGTCCCTTCAGGATGTAGGCGATCATGGTTCTCCCCGTTTCTCTATCCCTTGTGGCTCCTAGTATGTTTGTTCCCGTTACTCCTGTGAACCCCCGTTCTGGCCCTGCAAATATGTTATCCGCTGCCTTCCTCTGTCTCTCTTTCATTCTATCTGGCCAGTCAGTATCAGGTTCTCCAGGCTCTCCTTCCTCATTGCGTGTCCAAGGAACTTCAGTTGTCTCTTCCTGATGCTCAGTACCAATTTCCTCTTTGTTGCCATTCTATCCAACACCTCATCGTTGCTTGCATGCTCAGTTTGACCAAAAACCCACTACCGTCATCATATAGTAAATCTAAAATATCCTGTTTTTGTGGGACACATTGTGGTAGTAATAATAATAGTAGTTTTAGTAACATTAGTGATGTGCGTTGTGGTGCATTGGATATCGGCTCGGAACGAGAAATCGGGGAGCAGAGTTCGAATTCCGGCTGAATTCATTGCCTTCACTTACGCGCAAATACCCTTGGGAAAGGTATTAATCCGTCTATTCCTTCCAGTTATGGGTTAAATAACAGGACAGATTGGGTTCTGTAGCCTTGGTCGGCAACCAGTCTACCGCAGAAAGCAATGGCAACCTACTGCGGGATAATCTTCTGCCCAGTCAGTCATGTCTCTAAAGAAACATGCTCGCCCAAGCGTGTATCACGTATGGCATTTAACTGACTAGTAACAATAGTAATTAAATTGTTAGTAATGGTGATGATGGTGGTAATAATAGTAGTAGTAGTTATAATAATATTGGCTGTAATAGTGATGGCGCTAGTAATAACAATATTACTAGTAATAATTATGGTGGTTATAGTGAATAGTATTATAGATGCATGTTATGTTATTAGTAATATTAATGTTATTAGTAATATTAATGTTATTAGTAATATTAATGTTATTAGTAATATTAATGTTATTAGTAATATTAATGTTATTAGTAATATTAATGTTATTAGTAATATTAATGTTATTAGTAATATTAATGTTATTAGTAATATTAATGTTATTAGTAATATTAATGTTGGATGTGCATGAAAGGTGACTAAATAAAGAAACAATGTGGTTGCCAAGTATAAACATGTTGATAAATATGTGTGTCCTCTACCACCCGCTTATGGTTTCGAACCCTTGTCTGTTAGAGTCAAGTTCTCTTACTCCCTTTCTCTACTTAATATTTCAGTTTCACGCAGTTTTTTCTTTTTCTCTCTTTTTCTCTCTTTCTCCTCTTTTTCTCTCTTTCTCCTCTTTTTCTCTCTTTCTCTCTTTTTCTCTTTCTCTCTTTTTCTCTCTTCCTCCTCTTTTTCTCTCTTCCTCCTCTTTTTCTCCTCTTTTTCTCTCTTTCTCCTCTTTTTCTCTCTTTCTCTTTTTTCCCTTTTTCTCTCTTTATTCCTTTTTCTCTCTTTATTACCTTTTTCGCTTTTTTCGCTTTCCCCCTCTTTTTCTCTCTTCCCCCTCTTTTTCTCTCTTCCTCCTCTTTTCCCTCTTTCCCCCTCTTTTTCTCTCTTCCCCCTCTTTTTCTCTCTTCCCCCTCTTTTTCTCTCTTCCCCCTCTTTTTCTCTCTTCCCCCTCTTTTTCTCTCTTTCTCTCTCTTTCTCTCTCTTTTTCTTTCTTTCTCTCTCTTTTTCTTTCTTTCTCTCTCTTTTTCTCTCTCTTTGCAGGACTTCCCCTTCCCTGTTGGATTAGTTTACGACTAACTTTTTTTTCTATATTGCCTAATGAATACTTAATAGCATAAAACCTGAAGTCACGACATTTTGTCTCTCGAACGATGTGATACTGGATTCCAGGTCAGTTGTCTAACTGGAAATTTCTAAATGCTTGTCTTTGTTCTTTTGTTTTTGTGTGTGTGTGTGTGTGTGTGTGTGTGTGTGTGTGTGTGTGTGTGTGTGTAAAGTTTTCAAGGTCTCATTAAATCGAATTCTATCATTATTAGAAAGAGCGAATGTTATTTTCTCTATCCCATCATGTCTAAATAATAAAACATGACCACACGTGTTCGTACAGTTTTCAACACGTAACACTAACAAACTTCGAGCATAATACAAAAAAAATAACCTCTTAAAGTTGGATTGAATTATTTTTGTTGTTTATCGACACTTTGTAGATTATTTAAAGCCGACACGTATTTTGGATTTTCTTTTTCTTTTATTTTAAATGTTTTGGATATCAGTTATGATTATTTTTCGAAATAAAAGCAGTAATATTTTACCCATAGCTAGTGGAGAGGATATGGATTCATACTTTATCTAAGGATATTTTCGTGTAAGTGAAAATAAAGAACCCGACTAGAATTCGAAATTGGCTCTCCGATTTTCTCAGTCGCTTTTCATTCCACACCCCGCACATCCACACTAAAAATAAGGCACCTCAACGTGGTGCAATGAATAACAAGTTTGTCTCGCTCGAACTTATTACGACTGAGTAATGAGTTCGATCCTTACAGAGTGACCCATACTTTCGGCCTTATGCCACATCGAAGCAGCGCTAAGAAATCAACACCCACACAGAAAATGAAAGTATCATTGGAATACACGCTTGGGCGATCATGTCTCGAAATTATCCCGCAGTAGGTTGCCATTGCTTTCTGTGGTAGACTGGTTGCCGACCAAGGCTATAGAACCCAATCTGTCCTGTTATTTGACTCATAACTAGAGAGAGAAGCGATGTACTATATTATTATGTAGTATTTATAGGGAATTCAGTTTATTACTTCATAACAATACTAAACCGATCCCCCATTTTATGACCAGTAGAATCCTTAATCATAATTCCAACTATTATATTCAGTCAGTCAGTTAAGTGTCATACGTGATACACGCTTGGGCGATCATGTCTCGAAAGAAACATGACTGACTGGGCAGAATATTATCCCGCAGTAGGTTGCCATTGCTTTCTGCGGTAGACTGGTTGCCGACCAAGGCTATAGAACCCAATCTGTCCTGTTATTTAACCCATAACTAGAAGGAATAGACGGATTAATACCTTTCCCAAGGGTATTTGTGCGTAAGTGAATGCAATGAATTCAGCTGGAATTCGAACTCGGCTCCCCGATTTCTCGTTCCGAGCCGATATCCAATGCACCACAACGCACATCAGTCAATTACGCCCAGTGAAAAAAGCGGAAAATTTATTGTCACTGGTCTATTTTTCAGGTATCATTCACCTTGAATAAATTTGTTGAATATTCATTCGACTCTCGCTTAACTCTAATTGACTAATTGCCACTCAATATTGTGACTAGTCATTTAAAGGTTATTTGCAGGTGTTATATTAAGCGTGTGGTGGCAGAACAAAGAAACGACAGAGGTTTAGGAAATAAATAATTGTATTAATGAGAAATACAACAAGTGGTAAATCGGTGTGAATGTCTCCCGTTAAAAGAAAAAAATAAGTAGAGTAAAAGTCGATCATGCGGTGGGAGAGTAAGCTGAGAATTACTGTGGCGACGGCCTTTCTCAGGTGTCATAGGAGATTGGAGGTCGCTGCCGACGTGCATTGTGAATCGTGTCAGTCGATTGCCTTTGATGGGTTTTTATATCTTTTTCTTAGGCTCATCTCCGCTTCAGTTTTTCTTTGCTTCTTTAGGTAGAAGTGGGTGCTATTGGTGAAAATTCTGGATTGTGTGTATTTTCTTTTGTTTTTTAAAGGTGTAAGTGAAACGGAAGCTATGTACGGAGACAATGCGCAGTTAACAAAATTTTAGTTTAGTTTTGAGTTTCAGAGTGTTCACATTCGGCCAGTGGTGGAAATTTGTATAACATAAATCAATAGAAGATCTAGTTTTAGGATGATTATAACACATACAACTTCAATCTTTCGTTCTGCCCTTCCTGTATGGCTAAACAAGTCACTGATTTTGAGCGTCAATTTATCGAACTTTTTTATAGAAGAATATCCGACGTAGGGATTGACGTCATGTGCAGAAATTCTTCCCCTATCACCAGGTTTAAGCGGTTTCTTTGCGTCTTTCTGAATTTAACGCTTTTCTACTGAGCAGTTTCTGAGTTTGAAAAAAATGTCGGGGGATATTATTACAGAAGCAACCAGAAATCTTTTACGTTAGTGGTATAGATTTATGGTGGACCAAGTATGTTTGTTAGTAGTTGGATTTAACTTGATTTGGTCTTGTTTAGTTTAGTCTACCATAAAAAATGTATGAAAATATAAAACCATCAAGATGTTATATAATATATATATATATATATATATATATATATATATATAATTTTAATTCAGATACTTCAATCCAAGGGAAAAAAGCAGGAAGGTAAATTCCAAAAAACCCGATCCTAATTAATATTAAAAATTTATTTTAATATTAAAAAATGATACAGGAAGAGAGCTCCATGTAATAAAATATTACAGAGCAAATATATATATTAAAAAAGGATTAATTCAAAGATGTTGAATAGCCATTTCGATATGAAGATCCCCACGGGGGACGACACATCACCTCAGCAACAGAAAAAACCTTTCAGAAACTGGAGAAAAATTAGTCTACTTTTCCTTTTTAAATAGATTGCAAAGAAATTAAAAAATAAAAAATAAATAATAAAATAAAATAAAATAAAATAAAAATAAAGGGAAAGAAAAAGAAAAAGAAAAAGAAAACGAAAAAGAAAATATATATATATATATATAAATTCTCTATTTTATAAAATAACTAATGTCGTAATGAGTAATATCTGCTTTTAAACTAAAGAAAAGAATTCATAGGCTAATGTCGTCATAAATCCTAATTTTTAAATTTTAAATTTAGATATTAACCCCTGAATATAATCCATATTTAGATTTTCGTTTGACAGGTGTTTCCATTTTTTTTCTTATTATTTATGTTTTTATTAATGTATAATTTATTTCCCCTAATACTGATTGGCTTATTTTTTCTTATTAGCCTTTTACTATTGACGCATTAAAAATCCTACCTCCTGTTTCTTACAGCCTCTTTTCAATAGTTCTAGGTTTTTCCATTCAGTTGTGTATATATATATATATATATATATATATATATATATATATATATCCGCCTGAGTACAGAACGAGGAGAGAAAAGAAAAATTTTTCCCGTCCAAAACATTAATTCAAAACAGTGCTCGATATATGATGTATAGAGCTGTGAATATTTATTATAAATTATGTTTTAGAACATGAACATATTTTTTTCTATATATGTCCTCTTCTCTACCATAATATGTTTGTTTCAATGTTGGGATTCCAACATATCATCAGGAGGAAAGAGTGAGAGTTGGAATCATTCTCTGTTTATATTTGGTTCGTTGTTGTTGTGGGGTTGGTTGGGGTTATTGATAATTAAGGGAATGTGTCTTTCGTTTTGACCGTTAGACTTTTGAAGAACTTGGTGTGTAAGTGCGAAATTGTTGATTAATGGTATCTTTGTCTGTTGGAATGTAAGTTTTTATCGGTCGGGTATATCTTTTGGTTAGAATTTCTAAGAAAGTCTAACGGTCAAAACGAAAGACACATTCCCTTAATTATCAATAACCTCAACCAACCCCACAACAACAACGAACCAAATATAAACAGGAAAATTCCAACTCTTACTTTTTCTCCTGATGATATGTTGGAATCCCAACATTGAAACAAACATATGATTGTAGAGAAGAGG
This sequence comes from Ascarosepion bandense, assembly GCA_037127315.1. Lineage (NCBI taxonomy): Eukaryota > Metazoa > Mollusca > Cephalopoda > Sepiida > Sepiidae > Ascarosepion > Ascarosepion bandense. The sequence continues at coordinate 7,600,477 of JBBBDQ010001417.1, forward strand.
ACATATATAGAAAAATTATGTACGTGTTCTAAAACATAATTTATAATAAAAAATATATATATTCTAAACATATACTATTAAATATAAGAGACAATGAATTGCCTAGCAGAATTTTGTCAACACAAAATAAAATCGTCGGTGATGGTGGATGTTATTGTGTTGCCGTCTTAATAATATATATAAAAGCAAGATGTTTGTGTGTGTCTGTTTATCTGTCTGTGTGTCCTTTATAAAAATACACAATTTTTATCCGATTTGAAATAGGTCTTCTAACAACAGACATCAATTAATTAAACGCTAGCCGTCCTAAAAATTCCTAAGGTCAACAAACAGGATAAGTTCCTAAACCACACACACAAAAAGAACCCCTACACAAACGCACAAAACTGACCAAGTCGTCAAACCACTCCACACGCCGCTTTCTTAGAAATTCTAACCAAAAGATATACCCGACCGATAAAACGTACATTCCAACAGATAATATCATTAATCAACAATTTCGCACTTACACACCAAGTTCTTCAAAAGTCTAACGGTCAAAACGAAAGACACATTCCCTTAATTATCAATAACCCCAACCAACCCCCACAACAACAACGAACCAAATATAAACAGAGGATGATTCCAACTCTTGCTCTTTCCTCCTGATGAAATATTGATAACACAACATTGAAACAAACATATGATTGTAGAGAAGAGGACATATATAGAAAAAAAATTATGTACATGTTCTAAAACATAATTTATAATATATATATATATATATATATATATATATATATATGTGTGTGTGTGTGTGTTTTGTATGATGCTGTCATAATCTTAATCAAATTTATTTTATTTTCTAATAATTATAATTATTCTAAATTGGTTAGGGTTTTTCCCCTTTTATCAGCCATATAACTTGAGATGAATTATTTACAAAATTATTCTATATACATTATAAATTCATTTGGAGTAGATAGACTAAACTATCGCCCGGTTCACACTCCACCCGCATCTATTGAACAGGTGAAGAGACCCATCCCTTGTTTCCTGTTTAGGATGCGGTTTCCGGTTTTCTCTTTTCCAATCTTTTCACTCTTTTCCTTTTTTATTATTTTTTTTCAATTGGAGTAGATAGACTAAACTATCACCCGGTTCACACTCCACCCACATCTATTGAACAGGTGAAGAGGCTCATCCCTTGTTTCCTGTTTAGGATGTGGTTTCCGGCTTTCTCTTTTCCATTCTTTTTACCCTTACGTAGCCCCCTGCGCATCAGTGGCGCTACCGCCTTGCTTGGGGTGATATGATTAAAAAAAAAAAAAAAAAAATTTCAATTATTTGTCCAATTAAAAATTTATGTATATCATATATATATATATATATATATATATATATATATATATTACTTAAGTGTTTATGCCATCTTGAATTTATTTTTTGTTTAGTTTACATTTATCTAAATCTTAAATTTCAATTTTCGTAGAATAGTTTTTCTTTTCTACAGGGATATTATTTACTTATATAATAATTTCACTTCCGGCCTTTTCCTTTTTATTCCTGAGGTAAATTTTAACGTAAAATATTTTGTTCTCAACAATATTTAGGCCATGTTTTCGTTTAAACTGAAAAAATAAAATATTGAAAAAATTCGACAAAGCCGGGCAAAGCACGAACCTTTCTTTTCTATATTCATTTATTTTAAAGTATCTAACTCCCCCACCGTCCGTGCCAGCTTTTACCTCCTGTCTGCCAATCTAACATACTTTTCCCATCCTTTTACTTCCTTTCCCCTTTTCTTCTTCTTCTTCTTTCTTCCTTCCTTCCTTTTCTTTTCGCTTCGCTTTTCCTTTACCTTTTTTGTTCGTAACGCTTACTTCCGTTGTCTTTACCCCCTCCCATGTATACACACACACACACACACACACACACACACACACAGAGAGAGTTGTATTTTCCATAATATTTAAGATGGCCGATGAAGAGAAGTCCATTCGCTGAAATGGCCATACGATCTCGGGAAGTTTAAATTTTTTATATGTAAAACTAGCAGTGTAGTCCGACGTTGCTCGGGTGTAATGAAAGCTTTCAAACTAACCCATGCTCCTGCAGCTCAGACTCTTTGGACGTTGTCATGAAAGACTAAAAAGGAATAGTTGTTTCCAGTTAAAGTGAAACCGTAAACTGAAAGAAAAATGAATGGATGTAAGTCAAATTTTGATTTCCTGGTATCGATACCAAATAAGTTTTTTTACGTCATAAACTGAATTTTGAAGGCTAAATAAGTCCTCTGAGTAAATGGTATCATGGCTGAGACTAAGAACTATAATTATACCTACTTAGAGCCAAACCCGAAGCAAAAACTAAAATAAAAGGGCTGAAAAAAATAGACATACAGGCTGATAAACAGACACGCACACAAACATCTTGCCTTTATATATGATTAAAATTTATATATATAAATTTTAATCATTTCACCCCGAGCAAGGCAGAAATGCCACTGATGTGCAGGGGGCTACATAAATGTAAACAGATTAATTAGAAAAGAGTGAGAAGTAGAAACTAGTTAGAAAGGAGCAATAGAAAGCTGAGAAAGCAGGGGCGATGACAGATGCATAGGTGGAGAGAAAGGGAAGGTTATACGGGGGTGGGGGAGAGAGCTAGAATCAGTGGTTAGTAGATGAGTATTGACTCTGCATTTAAACTTCTGGAGGTTGTAGCCGTCAGGAAAGCAAGAATACGGGAGCGAGTTCCACAGGCGAAGTGCGAGAGAAGCTGCATGAGTAGAATTGTCGTCTGCATTTGGCTAACCTGACTGTGAATGGGTGGGACCCAATTGCCAGTCTGGTTGCACGAGTAAACACCTGTTGAGGAGGCACCAGTGACTTAAGTTCGTCCGAGCAGAAGCCATGAAAGTATTTATAGAACAGACAAAGGGAGGCCACATCTCGACGGTGGGGAAGTGGCTGCAGTCGAGCCGCCAGATCAGCACCTATCACATTACAAACTCTCCTTTGGAGCCTGTCAAGAACACTGAGGAGAACGGCAGGGGTGCCTGACCATAAATGGCAGCAGTACTCCATGCACGGACGGATGGTTGACTTGTATATATGCAGGATGGATTCAGGCGGAAAAAACATCCTGGATCGACATAGTGACCCAACCTTCTTAGCAATAGATTTTGCTATGGATTCAATATAGTGGTTCCATTTAAGGTCTGAGAACAGGGTAAGTCCGAGGAGGCGTAGTGTATTGCTCTCCGGAAGAATCGCTTGGTCCATGCTTATGGGAGGCAGGATAGGTTGCCTGTAATGGTTGACCGACAACAGCTTGGTCTTAGACGAAATGAAGTTGACAAGCCACTTCTTGCCCCAGTTCACCACAGAGTGTAGATCCCGTTCAATGTCAGCAGCGAGATTGTCTGTCCGCCACGACAGGTTTCTTACTGGTGCGGGAGTATATTGTAGTGTCATCTGCATAGATGCCTACTTGGGACTTGATCTCATCTGGGAGGTCGTTGATGAAAATAAGGAAGAGCGTCGGGCCCAGGATAGAGCCCTGTGGGACACCAGCATTCGTGCTGTAGGATGAAAAGGCACGCCCATTCAAAACGACCTTCATTTTGCGGTTATTTAGAAAAGATTGGATTAAGTCAAGCAGGCGACTGGTAATACCGTAACCCCGTAGTTTGCATAGGAGGCCAGAGTGCCAAACCCTGTCGAAAGCCTTGGAGATGTCCAGAGCAACCGCGCGAGCCTCGTCAGACTCATCAAGGGCCTGTAGCATGTACTCCGTTACGGTTGTTAGCAGGTCGGCCGTAGACCTGGCAAAGCGGAAGCCATATTGCCTGTCAGAGAAGAGTTTGTGGGCTGTGAGATGAACTATTTCAGCATTGATTATGGCCTCGAATACTTTCCCGAATATCGGTAGAAGACTGATAGTGCGATAGTTGGATGGGTCCGAGGGTTCACCACAGTTCTTAAATACAGGAATGACTGAAGAGAACTTCCAGCATGCAGGAAAGCAGGAAGCAGAAAGGCAGTAGTTAAATAGTTTAGAGAGTACAGGGGAAAGTTCAGGAGCACACTTTAAGGACTATCACCGGGATTCCATCGTCTCCACACGCCTTATGGGGGTCGAGTTTTGAAATTATTCGGGATACTTCTGTCGGGGTAATATATACGTCGTGCAGTTTGGCCTCAGTTCTAATAGGGAAATCGGGTGGGTGTACTCCGGACGAGTCAAATATATATTATCGATTTTCTGCACTATTGTAAGAACTGCAACCTTGAAACTTCTGAATATTGTTTCTCATGTCTTTGTCTATGAGTGTATGAAATTTGATTAAAATCGGACCACTCCTTCTACAACCCGATTTTTTCGATTATCGATTTTCGATATTTATGTACCTCGTCACAAAGCATAGCTAAGAACACTCGCTTATAGTACAATTGTGTAAATTTTCAAGAAAATCGGTTCAGATGTTTCGGAGTCTATAGGTAACAGACACACACACACACACACAGAGGCAAAGTTCCATTTATAAATAAGTTTAGATATATATAATTTATTTGCTTGAACATTATTTTTGATTGATAGTCATATTTGAATAGATACTTCTTTTATCTGTTTTTTTATTTCCGATTTCGTTTATACCTCCTGCCAGCTTTAGGGGTTTACCCTATTTTATTTATTTATTTTTTGTTATGTCTTTATGCAGGAAACTAAATAGTAGGAACATCAATATGTATTTGTTGCTGTCATTTTAAACAGCGTATCGATATGTTTTACCGTCATTTTAGAATATAATTTTAATAATATAACTCTAATTTTCAGGTTAATGTTCAGGTTTTGTATCAATTTGCGGTGTTGGGCGAAACCTTTTCTGGTGTAGCCTCTTTTGTGTTAAATTTCCATTTCTCTTGTACTAATTTTTTTATAATTAATTCACACACCGACGTATTTGAAATGTTTGAATTTTTATAATGGTTCAGGGTAGGTATCATTATTGATTTCATTCCAAATCCATGTCATAGTTACATGTAACCGCTTCTTCTACTTTAACAGTTTCTTTTCTCCCATTTCCCGCCTATAGAACTTCGTTCCGTTTCCTTGCTTCCTGTATAGTTCAGTGAGTTAAGTGCCATACGTGATACACACTTGGGCGATCATGTCTCTTTCGAGTCATCACTGACTAGGCAGGAGGTTTTCTTGCAGTAGGTTGCCGTTTCTTTCTGCGGTCGACTGGTTGCCAACCAAGGCTATAGAACCTAATCTGTTCTGCTATTCAACCCATAGCTAGAGGGAGAATAGACAGATTAATACCTTTGCCAAGGGTATTTGTGCGTAAATGAATGAAACGAATTGAATCACGCCCTGGCCGCTACAACCTCCAGAAGTTTAAATGCAACGCCAATTGCCATCAGCCATCTCCTTGAAACCCATCCATGTTTTATCTTTTTTGACACTCTCAGAAACCTGTTTTGTTTTTTGTTTTGTTGTTTTTTTTTGTTTTGTTGTTGTTTTTTTTGTTTTGTTGTTTTTTTTTTTGTTTTGTTGTTTTTTTTTTGTTTTGTTGTTTTTTTTTGTTTTGTTGTTTTTTTTTTGTTTTTTTTGTTTTTTTTTGTTTTTTTTGTTTTGTTGTTTTTTTTGTTTTGTTGTTTTTTTTTTTCTTTTTTGTTTTTTTGTTTGTTTTCTTTTTTGTTTTTGTTTTCTCTAACCGTAACCCCTTGCGCAATAGTGGGGGTCCTGGTTTGTTTCGGTTGAATTGATTAAAAACATAAGTTGCTGTTAGGGAAACTTTTATTTTGAGCCTTATTTTTTTTAAAGCTTTGTTTTTGTTCAGATTCATTCATATTTCAAATGGGAATACTTGTTATCAGGACAGTCCTTTCATCATCAGTATATTTGCATCGGGTAGGAAAGCAGGGTCATTGTCTTTTGTTAGTAGATTCGTTTTGGGTGGGCTATGGAATGTTTTAATGATCAGTACCTATGTCATTGGTATAATGCCCATCATTATCAGTATATTGTTATCAGAAGAGAAAGCAGAGTCGTCGTCTTCTGTTGGTAGATTCGTCTTGGATGTGGTATGGAAAGCTTAAATGATCAGAGCTCATCTCTTCACACCTGTATTTGTAAAAGCACAGGGCATAGTCAAAGAAAAGATTAGATCCGGTCTTTCATGTACTCCCTGTCGTATTTCTGTTGAAGTTTGAAATGTTTCTGTATCGGGTCTTCACCAGACGCGTGATTGCGTGAACCGGTAAAGTTCTTTTTTCAATCGCTAGTGTAGTAAGAGGGCGGAAAGTGTGACTTCAGAATCCGAAATCACATCGTTGAACCTGGTCAGTGCTTAGATGGGTGACCGCTTGGGAATACCAGGTGCTGTAAGCGTTTAGTGACGGGTGTGCCGGCTTACGGCCATATCACGTTGAATACACCGGTTCTCGCTCGATCACCGAAGTTAAGCAACGTTGAGCCTGGTCAGTACTTAGATGGGAATACCAGGTGCTGTAAGTGTTTATTGACGGATGTGCGTTGTGGTGCAATGGATATCGACTCGGAAAGAGAAATCGGTGAGCCGAGTTCGAATTCCAGTTGAATACCCTGCATTCACTTCAGCACTGGTACCCTTGGGAAAAGGTATTAATCCGTCCCTTCTCTCCAGTTATGGGTTAAATAACAAGGGTAGGACTTGGGGGACCCTGCCCTTACAAACAAATCTCAATGAATTTTGATACTTGAAAAGAAAAAATCTATTACTAGACACAAAAACTTATATAAAAACAACAATAAATTGTTGAAAAAAAAAAGGTATTACCAGCAATAAATAATATTTAATTGGCAATAAATGACCCACCGAGATTGATTTGCCATAAAAACCAACAACCGAAAGCACATTGGGATAGCAAAACGTGCCTTATAAAAATGAATGCCATGCGATAGAAAAATTTAATTTTTGATTATGTCAGTCATATCTATAAATCAATGAATTTATCTTATAAATCAATGAATGTTGAATATTTTCTTACAGACGAAAAAAGAAACCTTTAAGCAACAGATATGGTTCTGTAGATCGTTAATTCTCAACCTTTTTGAGATCATTGCTTACTTTGAACACAGATTTTTTTTCTGTGATCCATGAAATTATTAAAGAGTAAAAAAAATGACTTCAGTTTTGTGTCCTAGTAAAAATTATAACATTTTTTCGGCTCACCTGAAATTTGCCATGACACATTTTGGGAAACTGCTCTAAAATTAAAAAAAAAAACCGTCGATTGAATATATTAAATACGAGGACGTTGAAAGCAGTTCTTCCGCACAGTTGCGTTCTCATGAACCTATAGCTATTTTTGTTTCCTTTCCATTAATTATACGAAATTTTCCTTCCGTTCTATTTGCTTGTATTTTTGGGTTTTATTATTTTTGTTTTTGCTTTTTTTTTTTTTATTTGTCGTTTTTATATTATTTTTATTTGTTTTTGTTGTTTTTAATTTTTGTTTTGCGTTGTATCTTTGTTTTTATTTTTTTTGTTTGTCTTTGCTGATTTTTTTGTTTGTTTTTGCTGAGTTATTTGCTGTTTATTTACTTGTTTTTGCTCTATTTTTTATTTTTGCCTTTTTTATTTATTTTTGCAAACAATGACAATTAGGTTTCTGTATATTTTAATTATTTCACCTGATATAAGGTTATAAAGCCACTAAGACGCAAGAGGTTACTGGGTGTTAGCGAATATGAGAAAAATGCTAATAATGAGAGAACAAGAATTAAATAGACAATAAATAACGATTGATACTGCATTAAAATACAGTGTAACCCTGATATAAGAGAGTTATCGGAACAGGATTAAAAAGTTATCTTTTCTCTTATATCCGGGTTTGATCTATTTTATATACATTACCACATGCTCTAATTTGGGACCAGATAAAATCTCTGTTATACCCGTGTTTCTCTTATATCCGGGTCTCTTATATACGTGTTATGCTGAATATCAAATTTGATAGGAAAGCAAGAAGCCGGAAAGGTTCCCCAAGCGAGAAGTGCAATAGAAGAAACTATTAGCATAGAACTTTGTTTATATCTAGCCATTTCAAATGCAAAAAAAATGGGAACTTACCGCCAATCTAGTACTGCGCTCTATCTAATAAAGTTATCCCGCAGTAGGTTGCCATTGCTTTCTGCGGTAGACTGGTTGCCGACCAAGGCTATAGAACCCAATCTGTCCTGTTATTTGACTCATAGCTAGAGGTGAAAGAAATGTATTATATTATTATGTAGTAATTAGTGGGGGATCGGTTTTCTATTGTTATGAAGTAATAAACTGATCCCCCACTTTATGACCAGTAGAAGCCTTAATCATTATTCCAACTATTATATTCAGTCAGTCAGTTAAGTGCCATACGTGATACGCGCTTGGGCGATCATATCTCGAACGAGACATGACTGACTGGGCAGAAGATTATCCCGCAGTAGGTTGCCATTGCTTTCTGCGGTAGACTGGTTGCCGACCAAGGCTATAGAATCCAATCTGTCCTGCTATTTAACCCATAACTGGAAGGAAGAGACGGATTAATACCTTTCCCAAGGGTATTTGCACGTAAGTGAATACAATGGATTCAACTGGAATTCGAACTCATCACCCACAAGACCGCATAAATGCTTTTGGACTGGAATATTCATTTATTGACGACGAACAAATTTGTCCTTTATTATATAATAAAACTTGCAATATTTACATCTTTATCTTTTCATTTTATTATATTTTATTTATTTTATCAAATCCCATATCGCTATTTTGCAGCCGTGGACGATGTGGAGGCAATGTCAGCAAAAGTAATGAAGTAAATAAATAACATCTTATCAATTTGATATTTCAAAATATTTCTTGACGTCAGTCAGCCATATTGACACCTTCTATAGTGCGTGATGGAGTAAATGTGATTCAGCGTGAATGTCAAATCTTTTTTGTTGTTGTTGATAAGACGAAACCGTTTATTGATTTCTCCATTTCAATTCAAAAACTCGAGCCGAAATCTCACCAATGCCATATTTGCTTAAAACTCTATAGATTCCTAACAGTTTCATTAAACATACACGTACGTGTATGTGTGTGCGCACGTTTTATTTCTAGAACAAACAAAAAAGTACTGAACAAAAGATTAGAAATAATCTCCAGATGTGATCACACCTATAAATACATCTTAGGATCATACAAACCTGTATGATAGTGTTTTGCGTTCCTTTAAGTAACTCCTCCCTAATTTTGAAAATTTTCGGGTACTTAAAAATTCAAGTCGTGCGTTCGTAAAATCCCTGTTTAGTGTTGTACGTTTGAAAAACGTTGGAAAATCAGTTATTATATATCGAGTAGCGCAAACCTATGTTGCGAAGATAACTCATTTCCGAATAAAAAATATTTTGCAATATAAATGTATTGAGCACTTTGTAATACAACTGAGTACTAGTCTAATTTATGACCAAAAACTAATTGCGTAATATTTATAAGAACCTTTTTAATAAGTTCTAGCTGATTGTGTTTTTATATATATATATATATATATATATATATTGTTAAATATGAGAGACAATGAATGTCTATTATGTTTAATCATGAGCCGTTCTAAACGTCGTATTTTGGCTTTAATTTCAGTTGAAAATAAAGACAAAAATTCTCCAACTTTTGGATAATTTTTTATTAATTTTGGCAACAAATACTGGCGAACCTGAAGGAGACGACCACCACATTTTGAATTTGTTATTTTTCATTGTTTTTTTTAATTTTATTTATTTTTTTATTTTTTATTTTTTATTTTTTATTTTTTATTTTTTTTCAGCGCAGTCTTATCGGTTATTACATAAAGTTTCCGATTATCAAAAAAGATTTTTAAAAATTTCAATATTTAAACAATTTGGGTGGTGGGGTTAACTTTCTCATACAACGTTATAGTAAATTGATCCTCCATTTTGGAACCACTCGCGTTGGGGTCACCTTATTTTTTTTTTTATTTTTTTTTTTTTTGTGGGGACGAGTTGTTGCTCTTATTTTTGTCTTTTTCAAGTTTTCATTAGTTCTTACGATGGCATATTCCTCAGAAACTCCAAGAATGGCTTTATTAAAATATTTCGCAAAGGATTTAGTTGATGAATATGCGCAAGCAAAAAAGTTAATTGCACAGAATCGATTTACAATGAGGTTGTATGAAAAACTGCCCCACCCTAAAATTAAATGTTGAAATTCTTACAAATTTTTTTGTCAATCGTAAAGTTTATGGTTTTTGCACTGAAAAAAGTAAAAAAAAAAAAACATTTACAGGTGGTGGTAATGTCGTACCGGCGAGTAGTTCCAAAATGGAGGATCGATTTATTAAAACGTTGTATTAAAAATATAGCCCCCGCCTAAAATTGTTGAAATATTGAAATTTTTCCAAATTTCTTTTGTCAATCGGAAAGTTTAGGATATAGTCGATAACACTGCACTGAAAAAAGTTTTAAAAAAATGAAAAACAACAAATTTAAAGTTGGTGGTAGTCTGCTTTAGGTCTGCCGAAATACTAAATGCATTTATTGAAATCCATTGCAAATGATTTTATGATAGAAGCGCTTTACAAATTATAGGGATTTTTAAAGAAAAAGATGGATCAATATTATACCTTATGAAACAAAACCAAATAAATATTGTTCCACCGTAAAAAGATATATAAGACTGACCGCTGAAAAGTCGAAGCAATACAAAGATGACACGACAATGTTAAACTTTACAACTTATTTATTTAAACTTGCTGGTGAATCTGGTCCTGGGCATGAGGGTAAACTACATCTGGCAGCAAGCCCTCTGATTGGAATGTTGTCAGGTGCATAGAACAACCTTTTAATTGCTGTTGTTCCGAGACCCACCCTGACCCGAAGTGGCAGCACTTGTTAGGGTCCCAAATATGAGCAAATAGTTAACCCCTCCCCAAACTGAGGTCAAAACACTATTAAAGTATAAAAATACACTTTTCTGGAAATATATACATAAACATACTCTTATAGAAAAATATACATTTTTGAAGGAAAAATATAATCAACAATACATTTTTGAAGGAAAAAATTATTTTCAGCAAAACATTTTTGAATACAAATGTAGACATTTTCAGTTTCCTAAAATAAATAAAAACAATAAAAACAAAATTTTTCATCAAAATCAGACTAAATCAGACTTCTCACAATAACCGAACATTAAAAAATACCTTAAACCCCTACCTTTTTGGCATTAAATACAACACAGGTTGATGTGCCGTTCAACAAAACAAAATTCAAACTGCATCCATCTTGTTCCCAGCATTCTCTAGTGGAATCGAAAGCATTCAAACTGCGTCCATCTTGTTCCCAGCATTCTCTAGTGGAATCGAAAGCATTCAAACTGCATCCATCTTGTTCCCAGCATTCTCTAGTGGAATCGAAAGCATTCAAACTGCATCCATCTTGTTCCCAGCATTCTCTAGTGGAATCGAAAGCATTCAAACTGCATCCATCTTGTTCCCAGCATTCTCTAGTGGAATCGAAAGCATTCAAGCTGCGTCCATCTAGTTCCCAGCATTCTCTAGTGGAATCGAAAGCATTCAAACTGCGTCCATCTTGTTCCCAGCATTCTCTAGTGGAATCGAAAGCATTCAAACTGCGTCCATCTTGTTCCCAGCATTCTCTAGTGGAATCGAAAGCATTCAAACTGCATCCATCTTGTTCCCAGCATTCTCTAGTGGAATCGAAAGCATTCAAACTGCATCCATCTTGTTCCCAGCATTCTCTAGTGGAATCGAAAGCATTCAAACTGCATCCATCTTGTTCCCAGCATTCTCTAGTGGAATCGAAAGCATTCAAACTGCATCCATCTTGTTCCCAGCATTCTCTAGTGGAATCGAAAGTCCTTACAATACTCATTATTGATATTGTTATAGTAACATCCTTCTTCTTCAGGTAATTTACTTTCATTACTAATTTTTTCTAAGTTTACCAAATTACAAAAATAATTACAAATTAAAGTTTATTTTGGTTATAGTCCAAAGACGATAACTTATATTAATTACACTGTTCGGACTGTTGTCCTCATCTTTCTTGCTATGTTTACGATGTTTCAGCTGTTGTACACTCCTGCTTCATCAGGAAGCACAGTTGTGGTGCAGTGGATATCGGCTCGGAATGAGAAATCGGGGTACCGAGTTCGAATTCCAGCTGAATTCCTTGTATTCACTTACGCGCAAATACCCCTGGGAAAGGTACTAATCCGTTTCTTCCTTCCAGTTATGGGTTAAATAATAGGACAGATTGGTTTCTATAGCCTTCGCTGGCAACCACTCTCTTGCAGAAAGCATTGGCAACCTACTGCGGGATAATCTTCTGCCCAGTCAGTCATGTCTTTTTCGAGACATGATCGCCCAAAGTGTGTATCACGTATGACACTTAACTGACTGCCTGAATATAATAGTTGGAATCATGATTAAGGCTTCTACTGGTCATAAAGTGGGGGTCGGTTTTCTATTGTAATGAAGTAATAAACTGATCCCCCACTATTTACTATGTAATAATATAATACATCGCTCCTCCCTCTAGCTATGAGTCAAATAACAGTACAGATCGGGTTCTATAGTCTTGGCAGGCAACCTGTCTACCGCAGAAAGCAATGGCAACCTACTGCAGGATAATCTTCAGCCCAGTCAGTCATGTTTCTTTCGAGACATAATCGCCCAAAGCGTGTATCACGTATGACACTTAACTGACTGACTGAAATTTCTTGCACCATGGAGCGTGTTAAAACATTTTTCCATTCTGATTTTTTGCCAGTTAGTCTCTTTCCAGGCCATTTTTGTAATAACTTTTGAGCTTATAGAGGTAATGTGGTTCTTATTTTCCTTCCCATAATTAATTCAGGGAGATTGTTACCTGTGGATTAAATTGGCGTACTCTGGTATGCCATTAATCCTTAAAAAGAGATTGTTCCAAAATTATCTTAGCTATTTTAACAGCCTTTTCTACTTCTCCGTTTGCTTGAGGATAATGTGGGCTTGATGTTAAGTGTTTAAATCCATAACTGTCTGCAAAATCTTTGAAAGCGTAACTTGAGAATTGCTTCACCATTATCACTGACAAGTTCAATAAGAATTCCCCAACGTGAGAAGAAAATTTTCCATTCCCCTATCACGCATTCGCTTGTCATTGATTAAGATTTGCTATTTTTATATATCTTGAGAAATAATCTATTGCGGCAATATATTGGTTTTCTTGGTGAGTGGAAATTTCTGTACCAATTCTTTGCAAATGGACATTAAGGAAGTCGTGTTACTTTTAGCTTTTTTTTTTCTTTTTATTTGTTAGACGTTGTTTCTTACAAAACAAACACTTTTTTTAGATACTTCAACTCTTGAGATTTTCGGACACCACAATGACTCTCTCTCTCTCTCTCTCTCTCTCTCTCTCTTTCTTTCTCTCTCTGCATTTGTTTAGTCCCAAGTGACCATTATTTTCTTTAATATTTCTGGTCAAAGTTTTTTCAGGTATGACAATTCTGTCCTGAAACGTTATTAAATTGTCATGAACTGATAATTCATTCCGATTTGGAAAAATATGGCCTTACGACTTTGTGTGTGTGTGTGTGTGTGTGTGTTTCAATCCATTTAATGTCAGATGAATTATTTTCTATAATACAGTGTCCTGTTGGGTGGACATTTTTAATTTCTTAACCGATGCTGGTCGGGTTTTTCCCACGTAGTTTGTGTATACGCCCACATATTTACTAGTGTTATTATTATTAGTGTCGGATAAAGGGCTTCTTGATAGTGTATCAGTCTGGTTTCATCAAAATTCTTTGACATTATAATGGCGTATTGTACAGATCATGTGTGCTTATTAGCGGTATAAGGGTTTATGGTATGTTAACAGTTTAAAGGATTCGAGTCCTGTGACATGAACAAACTTCTCACATGCCTCCATCATAAATATTTTATTTATCCACACTAATCCAAACATTCCAATCTTCAACCTTCTGGTGAAAACATTTTGATGATAATGAAAATAACCTGATAATTCTGGATGAAACTTGTAATCTGTAGCCAGTTTGGTTACGTATGACACAAGGCTGAATTAAAAAAAAAAACATTGACCATCTCCCTATAGCCACACGTCCGCCTTTTTGTAATGTTTAAAAACAGTTTTTAGTCTTTCGTCATGTTCTTCTATGGTTCTACCATATATTAGAACATCGTCGATAATTGTTCCGACATCTTTGAGAGATTTCCGGAGCTGATGCTATAGCAAAATGTAATCTTTTGAAACAATAACTTGCAAAAGGATTAAGGAAAGCCGTGAGTAGATAGGTTTCCTTACTTAATGAAATTTGGTAGAATCCAATTTAGAAAAAAAATTCTCTTGTATTTAATCCCATACAAATACAGTGTCCCTTTTCAATAATTCCATCATTGCTTGTATTGTTTTAGACAAGCTCGGTAAGAATTTGCCTCAGTATCAGACAATGCCGATAATACGACGTAATTCAGTTAAATTTGTAAGTGCAGGCATCTCCAGAAAGGTTTTTAGTTTTTACTTGCTGGGTTGAATTTCGTCTCTAGAAATTATATGTTCAAAATATTCTAGTAGTATCTTTTCGAATTCACACTTCTTTATTAAGCTTGGGTCCGCCTTTTTGTAATGTTTTAAGAACAGCTTTTAGTCTTTCGCGTGTTCTTCTATAATTCTACCATAGATTAGAACATCGTCGATAACTGTTCCAACTTCTTGAATATTTTTCAATAATTCTGGCATCTTTCTTTGAAAGATTTCCCGAGTTGATATTATACCAAAATGAAACCTTTTGAAGCAATATCTTCCAAAAGGAGTAATGAAAGTTGTGCATAGATGGCTTTCTTTACTTAACGGAATTCGGTTGAATCCGCTGGTAGCATCAAATTGAGAAAATAAAATTAGTTCCATTTAGTTTAGGCGAAATATCATCTAAATCTGGTAACATATGGTGTTTCTTTCTCACTGCTAGATTCAGCTTCTTCAAATTTAAACATGTTCTGACTTTTCCGTTTTTCTTTCATCACAATTACTATAGGCGTTTCTTACGTGTTAGTGTAACAAAAGGAAAATAAAAAGGATTGAACAAAACTCGGAGTTAAAATACAAATTTTTAATTCACAAAACATTAGATAAAAATATTTAAAAATTTTTTTTTTTTATCATGTCACCCCGAGCAAGGCGGTAACGCCACTGACGTGCAGGGGGCTACGTAAGAGTGAAAAGATTGGAAAAGAGAAAGCCGGAAACCACATCCTAAACAGGGAACAAGGGATGAGCCTCTACACCTGTTCAATAGACGTGGGTGAAGTGTGAACCAGGCGATAGTTTAGTCTATCTACTCCAATTCTACAGTTTTCATTCAAATAGAAACATAGTTTACTACTGGCAGGCGAAGTGTTACGAGGAAGAGAAGGGGAGGGAAGGTGTCAAATATCTTTACCCAGTTAAGTTGGCGGGGAAGTTAAGTGCTATACTTTTTGGAAATCCTTAAACGCGTATATAAAGACTAATTATTGGTTTGGTCAATGTAAGAGGCAAAAATATGTATTTGCCCTTTTTGTTTCATGGGGTTCTTTTTCAGGTTTTAGTTGTTCGGATTTTTCTGTGAGATTCTTTCGGCCGGATATGGATCCTTGAATCTTAACCGGAGTTGATATGGCAACAAATCCTTTTAACAACTTTTTCAAGTTTTTGTTTGTCGTCGACTTAGAGAGATTCTTTTTGCTGGATATAATCCCTTGAGTCGAAACCGGTGCTGATGAGGTCAGCACATCCTTTTATCAACTGTTTCAAGTTTGTTTTTTGTCGTCGATTTATATTCTTTCAGCTGGATATACATCCCTGAACCTTAACTGAAGCTGTAGAGGTCAACTCATTCTGCTATCAAGTAACTGCTCCGTGCCCCAAACCTCTTTTTATAGGGGCTAACACCTAATTTGCATATTTCTTGAACTTTTAAAACTCTCTAGATTTTACTGGAAGATTCCACAATTTTCCAAAATGTTCTATTTCTAATTTTTCTATTTTTACGACTACTTCCTGAATTAAAACTTTTTTGTAAAAACAAGTAGTACTCAATAGTTCCATTACTACAACTTTTTAGACATTATTAACCCTCTAGGGCCATTCGTATCATATTTGATACAGTATGAAAACAAGCCTTGAAAGAAATATTTTCCTGAAAATTTTTTTAAGAGAAATATTTTATAAATTTCAAATGAAAGCACTACTGACTGCTCAGTCAATGAATACCAAATGTTTCCTTATAGGGAAATACCAAATGTTTCCTTATAGGGAAATACCAAATGTTTCCTTATAGGGAAATACTGTATCAAATATGATATGAATGGCCCTAGAGGGTTAATATTATTTTTATATATAGATGCATCGTCGTAACAGCGTCCACCAATCATTTGGTTCTGTTATAGCGGGTTATCCATTCTTTTCCAGTTTATAGTGGGAGTCCGTTCTAGTGAAGGATAGTTGTGTATTGATGAAGATTGACGGAATTTGGCCTTGTTGTAGATAGCCCACTGTAAGTCATAAAATGATTATAAATCATCAAAAACAAATTGAGTTGAAAAATAACATTTTATATATACACATATCAATTAAGGTTTTTACAATTAAAGTAATACTTGAAGTATAGGTCCAACGGACGTTAAAATGTTCATGGCAATAAAATGCTGAAAAGAGAATTAATGCTTAGGAATGTGGGAGCGTTGTAAGTAAGGAATGCCTTTGATGCATTCGCTCCTTAGGTCAGTAAGTAGTTTTGAGACAGGGAAAGATAAGAGGAGAGGAAAGGGAGGCGAACATAGTAAGCCGCTTGACTTGGGTCAAAGGGGCTACTAATTACATTCGTCTCTCTCGAATCTGGGTCTGTCTGGCGATGCTTTCTATATCGGCTTTTTATTTCGACTTTTTGGGTCACAGGTTATCATTTGAGAATTCATATCCGTATTTGATTCTGGGCCTCCCGTTGGCCGATAAATAAAATTCGCGTAGGCTCGCGAACTGGAAATTTAATATTTAATTAATTTTCATTTTTCAACCGGAACATATGCGCGAACCCGGATGCGCACCGACGAGTTTTGGTCATTTGCTTTCTGGTCGTTATAGTGCAAACATCCGGTCCCTCGCTTTTGCTCGGTCGTTATCACCACACTGTAACCTTTTTAGTAACGCCTTTATTTTCTAGTCTATTCAATTCTTCCTTCACATTTGGTAAAATAGAGAATGGGACTCTCCAAGCTATTGTTACACACTAGGATGAAACATCTTTTTTTTTTTTTCCCAGAATTATTTTCTTCCGGATTGTTAAAAAAAAAAAAGAAAAAAAATTTCACTGTTCAATTTTTTTGTATAAACAAGGGTTTTTCGAACTGTGGCCCGCGGACCACAGGGGGCCCGCAAGGATAAGATAGGGAGGCCGTGGATTAACTCATCACGTGAAATTCAAAGTATAAATTTTCAATATCTGGATATTTATTTTTAATTATTAATGTTATCAAATGACAAAAGCTGCACTATCGTCCATTACATGTCAACGTTATTTATACAAAAAATTATTTTACACATGCCAGAGCTTGATGTTCAAATTTTTTTTTTTTTTTTTTTTTTTTTTCAGGGTGCAAGTGTCACCCATGGATAAATTTTTAATAAAGTGGTCAGTAAGTCAAAAGTTTGAAAACCCCTGGTCTAAATGTTTCACTAAATTCATTTTTACAGACTTATTTACCTTTACACATTCAATGAAATATATCTCCAAATAATGTCTTGTTACCTTCTTCTGTAAGGGTACAGTATAACCCTTATATAAGAGAGTTGTCGGGACCGGATAAAAAGTTCTCTTATGTCAGAGTTTCTCCTATAATCTGGTTTGGTCTGTTTTATATACATTGCCACAGGCTCTAACTTGGGACCAGAGAATTCTCTCTTATATCCGGGATTCTCTTATATCCGGGGTTATATTGTGTTAAATTTTTACAATACATTAGACTCTTCCGCCAGGACTTGTGAAGATGCCGTTTACTGATTTTAATATAGGCTTTCCTCTCAGATTTTTGTAAGTTTCGATTGTGATAATGTTTATATCGGTGCCTGCATCGATTTTAAACGTCACCGCTGTTTTACGATTTTTTTTATACCACGGGTCATTTAAATTATTTCTGTCATTTCTATAAGAGATTTCTTTTTCTTAATTTATTGTATTCGTTTTAGTTCTGCAGGCTACATTAAAATGATTAGTTTCCCGCATTTCTTGCAGTGTTTTTCTTTCGCTGGATAGTTTTTTATGGGTACCTCCACTAATTCGCTGAAAAAAGGCATAGTATGAAGAAAAGAAAAGGGCCTAAACTTAATAAAAACGAACTACTTCCATCAAAATATTTGTTAGTATTAACAGGAAAGATTAAATTTAAAAATGTTTTTCATCCTTTCAAAATTTTGGTAAAAAATCTTGTTCTCATTTTCCTTGTCGGTTAACCAAATCGTTACGAGTTTTCAATGGATAACTCAGTTTTTCCCGGTGAAAACATTAATTTGAAAACTCTTGCAAAAATCAAATAATTGTCGGATTTTAATGAAACTTTCAGGATTTATTCACAAATGAATAAAATTATTTTTAAAATTAAAATTTTTTAAAAAATTGTATAAATATATATCTTTTAGCATCTATTATCCCCTTCATGTAAATTCACGAGATTTCAAGTAATTTAATTTTATAGCGCAAATGTGTTTTATTAGCTAAACGCAGAAATCATTGGGGAATTTAAATCATTTAGCTTTTTTCCAGAACATTTGCTCCGAATAGTAAAATAAAAAATGCAATAAAACTATGGCATGATTTAATTAGATCAGCATTTAATTGCTTTTATACATAATTATGTTTAAGGACATCATAGACCGAAGAGAAAGTTTTTCGTTGAGTAATAATTTTTTTTTTTTAATTGTTTTCATTTTTTTCTCTTTTAATAATAATGATTTATAAAATTTACAATATATTTCTAATTCGATAAAGTTTTTGGCGGTTAGGTTATTAACTTATTCAGTGAAGACTATATTTACTAATCAAAAATTGAAAAGTTTAATACAAATCGTTGAGCCATCGTATTTTTTAAATTGATTTTTTTGTCTTTTTTTTTTGCATTTGAAGTTTTTGTTTTATATGGTAATTTGTGTGTTACATTAAAAGGTCCTGCGTTTCGCGGTTTCTTTCCTTTACAGGAAAAAAATGAATAAGTTTAATTTTTGTTACCATACTTAGCTTATTTCGCCATCTGGCTGTCATCACACGTCAATCATTTACAGGAAAGGTCAGAAGTATCAACGCTGTGTGATTAAGAAATAGTTTCGTTGTAAATTTTATGCTATAAATAAGTATTATTTGGGTAAATCAGGTTAATTTAACTTTAAATTTGCTAATTTTCTAAGAATAATGTGTAACAGATGTATATTTTAGTTTTGCAAGATTTTTAAAATCGTGAATTAACTTTTGTTCACAAATGTATCATTTGCTCAGAAATGGCCGAAAAATTGAAATATTTTTTTTTAATTCTCAATTTTAGATTCCAGTCTATATAATCTCTGTTTGAAATACACCAGAGTATTTTGCTTACTGGAAATAGTAAATTTAATCACGTAGCTTTCAATTAAAACTTAAATAAAAGTTTCAAGAAAACTTTATTATTTTTAAGAATTTAATCTAAAAAGCAAAAATGATGAGTGAAGGTACCTATCATAAAGCGATGTTTTTTATTACATCTACGGCAATTAGGGATGTGCGTTGTGGTGCATTGGATATCGACTCGGAACGAGAAATCGGGGAGCCGATTTCGAATTCCAGCTGAATTCATTGCATTCACTTACGCGCAAATAGCCTTGGGAAAGTTATTAATCCGTTTCTTCCTTCCAGTTATGGGTTAAATAACAGGACATATTAGGTTCTATAGCCTTGGTCGGCATTCAGTCTACCGCAGAAAGCAATGGCAACCTACTGCGGGATAATCCAGTCAGTCATGTTTCTTGCGAGACATGATCGCCCAAGCGTGTATTACGTATGGCACTTAACTGACTGACTGAATATAATAGTTGGAATCATGATTAAGGCTTCTACTGGTCATAAAGTGGGGAATCGTTTTTCTATTGTTATGAAGTAATAAACTGATCCCTCACTAATTACTACGTAATAATATAATACGTCGCTTTTCACTCTAGCAATGAGTCAAATAATAGGACAGATTAAGTTCTATAGCCTTGGCTGGCAACCAATCTACCGCAGAAAGCAATGACAACCTACTGCGGGATGATCTTCTGCCCAGTCAGTCATGCCTCTTTCGAGACATGATCGCCCAAGTGTGTATCACGAATGGCACTTAACTGACTGACTGACTGCAATTACTGTTGTGGGTGCTGTGTCCATATGTTTTTTCTTATTTTGTGTACAGGAGTTTTCTCCGAGTCTTTTGTTCGTCTATATTTTTCTCGTGGATTTCTTCCATTTGAGATTGTATCTTTGTGGCTTTATCAAATTTCAAATCGGATCTTTTTCTATGTGCCTTGTCCTTTCAAGACGTAGGCGATCATGGATTTCCACGTCTCCCTATGCCTGGTGGCTCTTAGCACGCTTTCTCTTGTTACACCACGCAACCCCCGTTCTGTCATCCATCTGCCCAGGCCCTTCAAATATATTATCCGCTGCTTTCCCTTGTCTCTTTTTCCCTCTATCTGGCTTGTTAGTATCAGGTTCTCCAAGCCCTCTTTCCTCATTGCATGTCCCAGGAACTTTAGCTGTCTCTTCCTGATGCTCAGTATTAACTTCCTTTTAGTTTCCGTCCTTTCCAAAACCTCATCATTGCTCACATGCTCGATCCATCATATCCGCAGCATCTTTCTGTAGAACCACATTTCAATTGCTTCAAGTTTTTTCTTCATCTTTGACTATATTGTCCAGCATTCACTGCCATTTCGGAGAGCTTATGTTAAATATTTATAGTAGATTCTAGTCACCAGTTTGTGTGTTGGCGTGTGTGTTTGATGTCTGGTACAAGAAGAATTTATAATAGCCTTATACAGTATAACCCGGATATAAGATAAACCTGCATATAAGAGAGATTTTCTCTTGTCCCAAATGTGGTAATTTTCTCTGTGGTAATGTATATAAAATAGACCAAAACCGGATATAAGAGAGATTTTCTCTGATACCAAATTAGAGCCTGTGGTAATGTATATAAAAAAGACCAAACCCGGATATAAGATAACTTTTATCCGGTCCCGACAACTCTCTTATATCAGGGTTACACTGTGCAAGAGAAAAGTAACTAACAATGTATGAAAGCAGGAAATGACGATAAGTGTGTATGTAGGTGCGGAGGCATAGTTTAAGCAGAAATGTTTTTGATATGACCGCTCACTGCTGTAAACGTTAATTTCCTGTGTTTTCTTTAAGTCTCTCTTTATGAAATGTTCTTTGAAGGAGAAAGACAGAATGCAACAAGAGAGAGAGAGAGAGAGAAAATGAGTGGGTCGCCTGACATGCGTCGAGGGAATGCTAAAGACAGTCTTTGAAGAGAAGACAAAATCACGTGATTATATGCATTTTTGGAAGACAAAAGTGGATCACTTTCAAATATGTTTTCTGTTCTTTGATTGGTTAATATATATACATGAACCTCCGCACGTATCTTCCGGTTCATGTATAAATACTCAAATATGTCATTCTGTTTTAAGTTGTTGAGGAGATAACTTCTAGTTCACTCCATACAATTCTCCTTTTAAAAAAATGGTGTGTGTGTGTTTTGATGTTCGATAATAAATATTTTTTTTTAATTTATTATTTCTTCTGGGTTTTGTTTTTTTTTAATTTATTATTTCTTCTGGGTTTTGTTTTGTTTTTTGTTTTTTGTTTTTTTTTGTTTTTTTTTTTGTTTTTTGTTTTTTTGTTTTTTTTTTTTGTTTTTTTTTTTTGGTTTTTGTTTTTTTGGTTTTTTTTTTTGGTTTTTTTTCAACTCCATCAATATGAGATTTGGAATTGTTCAATTCTGAATTTCTTTCGACAGAATCCATTTGTTTGTTAGAAATATATGCTGACTAGCAGTATAGCCCGGCATTGCTCTGGTGTAATAAAAGCTTTAAAACTAATCCATGGTCCTGGAGCTCAGACTCAGACTAAAGACTATTTGTGTGAAGTTTGGTGAGAATCGGATAAAAATTGTGAATTTGTATAAAGGACATACAGACAGATAAACAGACACACACACACACAAACATCTTGCCTTTTATATATATATATATATATATATATATATATATATATATATTATCGATTTTCTGCACTATTGTAAGCACTGCAACCTTGAAACTTCTGAATATCGTTTCTTATGACTTTGTCTATGAGTGTATCAAATTTGATTAAAATCGGACCACTCCTTCTATAACCTGATTTTTTTCGATTTTCGATATTTATTGGGGGTACCTCAACACAAAACCTAGCTAAAAACATTCGCAGACGCTGATCGTACAACTGTGTAAATTTTCAAGAAAATCGGTCCAGCCGTTTCGGAGTCGATAGGTAGCGGACACACACACACACACACACACACACACACACATTTATAAATAAGTTTAGATTTAGATAGATATGTTGTCATGTCGACTGATAATTTGAAATAGGCCTGAGTAAGACGCTTCAAAAAGTTTTTATACTGTCCGTTCTCAGTCGAATATATTCACAATTTTGTAAATCTTTAGGAATATATGAATCAGGTTTAGAGTGTAGATGTCCGCTGGAAAATTTGTCCGTGTCAAATTTTTGCATTTTTTCAATGAAGGTCTTGATGTGAGTGTTTAAGTCTATGTCTTCATTTTTATAAGAATCGATTAACAACCGCGGGACTTGAGCTTGACTTCCTGTTAATGCAGTAAATGGGGAATACTTTGATTCATTAGGTGTTATCCTGTGGGGGCTTCTGCTACAAAGTTAATTTTGATTAATTTATCTTGGATTTCACATGGCACAAGACCACTTCCCAAAAGGAGCTTCCTGACTAAATCCTTACAAACCACCATTATTTTTATTAGCGTTGAAAATCATTCATTAAACAAGCAAATAGAAAGTGGAATGAAATTGACAAGGCATCAATTTGCAACAATACAGTGTATTTAACAAATATTAACAAGAAATACATACATTACATAGATGTTGAATATGATGTGAAATTGTTTGTTTGAAATTGTCTCCCATAGACTGTATGAAAATTTCTGTTAGAGCTTTTAACGTAAGTTGGAATGTCCATTGTTGTTGAAAGATTTATCGGTGTGATAAGAAATTTGTGTAAGGAAAATTGTTGCTAAAAAGAATTGTTTAAATCTGAGAGTCCATGCATAACGTTCCTTTTTGTTATTTATACAAAAGAATGAATTTGTATGAAAGTGTGAGTTGGACTTTAGGCTCGTATAGTTTGACATGATGTGTGCGTATGAAATGTAAGTGCGAACTGGTCAAAAATGCGCAGCAAATTGTATATATAGGTGTTCAAACCGCCTCACAATTTGGCGGTAAAAATGTCGTTCACTTACCTTGATGCTGATTGGCTAGCTTAACCCAATCAGCAAGCAGCTTACATTTATTCAAATATAAAATGGTTACATACTGAATTTATTACATGCAATTCCGTGATTGTGTGTGCGTGCGTGATTCCACAACTCTGTGTGTGTGTCACAATACTGATTTCAAAAACTGTAATAGGAGGAGCTGATAACCATGATTCTTTTCTTGCTATTATCGCTATTTTCAAAGTTCTAAGTGTTCGTTCAACTTGACCGTTTGTTTGCGAGCGGTACGCTATTCTTAATTGTGCTACGTGTTATAAATTGTAACAAAAATGTAATTGACCAAAACACAGAGCTAAATCATAGATAAATATTTAATTTACAAAAAACACAAAATATATTTACAACTATACAATTTTTGAATTCAAATAGAAAACAATTTCAAGACATGTTCGCCCAAGCGTGTATCACGTATGGCACTTAACTGACTGACTGAATGGGTGTAGAGAGATCGCATTAGTGTCACCAGTTAATAATGGAGTAAGTTTGATTTCATTTGGCCTTACGTTGTGTGAAAACAAGAAAAATCAAGATAGTGCATGAAAATAACTATTCATGTAAATATTAAATAATTCAGTATTATACAAAACGATGCTGATTTTCGTATGTCTGGTACAAGAAGAATTCATAATAGCCTTATACAGTATAAATGGGTATAAGAGACCCTGATATAAGAGAAACATGCATATAAGAGAGATTTTCTCTGGTCCCAAATTAGAGCTAGTGGTAATGCACATAACACAGACAAAAACCGGATATAAGAGAGATTTTCTTTGATCACAAATTAGAGCCTGTGGTAAATAGACCAAACCGGATATAAGATAACTTTTATCCGGTCCCGACAACTCTCTTATATCAGGGTTACACTGTACAAGAGAAAAGTAAGTAACAATGTATGAAAGTAGGAAATGACGATAAGAGTGTATGTAGAAGAGGGGTGTATAGTTTAAGCTGAGATGTCTTTCACATGACTTCTCACTGTTGTAAATGTTCATATCCTGCGTTTTCTTTTAGTCTGTCTTTATGATATGTTCTTTGAAGGAGATATAGAAAGACAGAATGCAGAAAGTGAGAAAAGGTGACAGGTAACCAATGCGTCGGGAAAATGCTAGAGACACTTTCTGAAAAGAAAAAGGCAAAATTCACGCGATTATAAGCATTTTTGGAAGACAAAAGTGGATCACTTTCAAATATATTTTTCTGTACTCTGATTGGTTAATATATATATATATATATATATATATAGTAATGGTTGAAAGCATAGTATCACTACACAAAAATCCTCGTGTTTCCGATCAACGTGTGCCCCTCATCTGGTGATATAAATGGTGAAAACGATTTATTTTTAGGTAATATATGTAAGTGAATGTGGGATGGGAGTTTAGTATGATTTAGCCGGCAGTTTGTAGCCATAGAGATACAGCGTTGGATTAGGAGATGGGTGCGGGGTACAATATATATATAGTCATCCGCAGACAGATCTGTTTCGCCGTATCACAGCTCATCAGTACGGTTAGACTCCGATTGCTTTTTTAACCAGGATTGGAACCCAACCGAAATGGCGTCAGTCGGCGACTCTATCCCTGGGCTATGGGCGTTCGGTGGCAGTAGACAGACTTTTTAGCGCATATCATTATACGCGCCCAATAGCTAGAGCGCTCTAATTCATTTCACCAATATTCGCCTAACTGATGTAATGATGCATTTTTTTTCCTTAAATTTTCACTTTTAAGGGAGCGATCTCTACTTTTTTTTGTTTTTGGTTTTTTCGAGGTTTGTGAATTTCATTCGTGTAAAATTTTCTGTACAATAAAGACGGAAACTGAAGATGGTTCGCCTGAAATAGGTCTACAATTCCACTTAACTGTGGAATCACGTGTCTCTCTTAATTTTTACATATATATATATAAAACACAGGCATGACCATGACATTACGACATATTAAAGAATCATTGGATAATTTTGGATAATTTTCACGTTCTCATGAAAACTAAGTAATTCGTCAACCGTGATATTTGAAGCAAAAAGTAAATTTACAGTAATTTTTAGCAATACAGTTTTGCGGTTATTTTTTGTTACCACAACTCAAACCTCTGAATATGATCTCGGAAGAAGATTGAAAGTACTTGTGGACATCGAGAAATAAATAACATATGTCAACGTTACCGCTCATTTCTGACATCTTTCAATTATAATACGCAAAAGATTATCCGTGAGTATGAACGGGTTTATTAAAAACAAGCAGACGTAATGATTGCAATTTATTTAATCTAAACCTAAAGGAAAATTAGCTAAATACACACACTCATACACGCATATATATAGATTGTTTTTCAAGCGGAAGATATGTGTGGAGCCTCATGTACAGATACTCAAATATGTCATTCTGTTTTAAGCTGTTGAGGAGATAATTTCCTGTTCACTACAAGGTTTTATTCTGTTTTCCTGTCACAAGACAGTCTGTGATTTTTGTCAACTTTATTTGGAACTCACGTGATTCTGTTAATTTGTAAAATGTGCGAATAAAGTTTTCTACTGGTTCTCTTTGTAATTTAACTTTAAGATATTTTATATTTCTTGTAGGCATTGAATTTTTTAAAAGCTGATTTGTACACATTTGTGTCTTCACATCGTGAGAAGGAAAATGTCCCGAATATATTTTTGGCTTCGCTTCCAATGCAACATATTAATCTACTGACTTGAGTTTTATCATCTTTCAAGAGTTTCAGTACTTCTTGAAAACGTTAAAATTTCAGTGACCATTTCTACCAATTTCCCGGGATTGTAAAA
Organism: Ascarosepion bandense; assembly: GCA_037127315.1. Classification (NCBI taxonomy): domain Eukaryota; kingdom Metazoa; phylum Mollusca; class Cephalopoda; order Sepiida; family Sepiidae; genus Ascarosepion; species Ascarosepion bandense. Next base: position 7,626,919 of record JBBBDQ010001417.1, read on the forward strand.
ACGGCTCTAGTGTAGCTAATTAGAACACTTAATTGTTTTTTATTTTTGTTTTTTCATTATTTTGCGAATGAAAGAATTTTTATTCTATTGTTCTAGAAAGTAATGTTTTTTAGAAATAATCCCTTGTAGTGAACAAAACAAGATCTAGATTTAAAAATTAAAATGCTAAGCACTGACTCATTGATTTTGTTCGAAATAAACGAATTTACTCGGATTATAAACTTCGCTTAACACCACGAAACTCGCGAAATTTCACACTTCCACGCGAAATGTTTTTCGGGCAATAAAAAACTAAGCAACACAATAGAAAGGTCAGAATCACATCCGGGAGTGAATTCCCAATTAAACTGGTTGGAGCCGGCACAAACGAAATAAAAGACGGAGCAAGCTTGATCGTCGCCAGAGAGAAATGAGACTAGCGTAATGAACACGTCCCTTGACAAACGTCAAGCGATCGCTATTATTGTCTCTATCTTTCTCACCTTCCTTCCTTTTCATCATACATCCTAAGCGATAACTTCAAAGATAATCCTACCCAAGAATAAACGCTTATACATATATACGTTTCTGCCTACGTACACATAAACTCATTCTTGAAAGAATTACTACGAACTCATTATACCCTTAACTTCTTAATTTGACACTCCACCCACGTCTATTGAACAGGTGAAGAGGCTCATCCCTTGTTCCCTGTTTAGGATGTGGTTTCCGGCTTTCTCTTTTCCAATCTTTTCACTCCCTTTCCTTTTTTCTTTTTCTCTCAATTGGAGTAGATAGACTAAACTATCGCCAGGTTCACACTCCACCCACGTCTATTGAACAGGTGAAGAGGCTCATCCCTTGTTCCCTGTTTAGGATGTGGTCTCCGGTTTTCCCTTTTCCAATCTTTCATTCTTACGTAGCCCCTGCACATCAGTGGCGTTATCACCTTGCTCGGGGTGATACGATTAAAAAAAAACTACTTGATAACCGAACGGAACCCTTTAAGACGCAGCGTAATCTTCAAAGACATTCCTACCGAACGATTACACACACACACACACACACACACACACACACACACACACACACACACACATTCGTTCCTGCCTACGTACACATAAACTCATTCTTGCAAGGACTACTACGAACTCTAGATACCCTTAACTTTTTAATACTGTTTCTCATTGAACATTTAACTTCTACCAATTCATGTTATTCTTTTCCATTAATAAATTTCAATTTAAACATTCAAGATGTATGCTTTTATTCTTCCAAAAATCGACCTGCTGATAATTTTCTGATTACAAATAAAACCTAAGTTGTTTGACACACAAGGCCGATTTAATAAATATTAACCATCTCTTTACTGCTTCACCCTCTCTGACACTATCTTGAACTAGGCTTGAGGTAAAAAGATGAGAATGGCCGCTGAAAAGTTGAAGTAACAAAAAGACCTAGACGACAAGTGGTAAACTTAACAACTCATTTATTTAAACATCCCGCTGTATTCGTTTTGATTCCAGCATTCCCTGCTGGAACCGGAAATTGTTACATCACTATCATTATTATTGATGTTATAACAAATATCATAGACTAGAGATGAGATTTCCAAATTAGTGATTTTTATTATAGAAATGCATTATAAATTATTATTTGGATTTTTGAAGACAGACATGGATTAACATTGTGCTGAGTTACAAAGCCAAGTAAACATGGATTAGGGAACAGTTATCCGAACTGGTTGATAGACTTTTTAATACACATCATCATCATCATCATCATTATTATTCCTCCTTCAGAACCAGTTGTCTCGTGCAGTTTATCCCGTAATGGTTCTTTTTGTTTGTAAAACAAATTTCAGTCGGAGCAGTAAATCAACTCATAAAAATGTTAGAACCTAAATTAGATATTATAAACTTGGTTTTTAATGTCAGTTTTCTGTATTTTATCCTTTGCAACCAATGTGTTTATTACCCTTTCTTCTTTTTTATTATTCTATAATTATTTATTCTATTATTCTATAATTATTAAGTGAAGCTTTCAGTAAATTGTCTCTTCATAGACATTTCAAATAGTTACTGGTGATGTATTGGCCCGTAAACATATATTGAATTACAGAAGACAACAACAACCAAACAAAAACTCGAGTATAATATATATATATATATATATATATATATATATATATATATATATTGGGCGTGTGTATAATGATAGTACACGCTAAAAAGTCTGCCTCCTTCTACCGAGCGCCCATAGCTCAGAGGTAAAATCGCCGACTGACGCCAATTCAGTCGGGTTTTGTCTAAAAGCAATCGAAGAGAGGTAGACTTTGAAAAACAGTAGCTACTCTGGCATCTACGCACCGTTCATTCAGCAATGAATTAGAACACTCTCAGCTATTGGGCGTGTATAATGATAATATACACGCAAAAAAGTCTGCCTCCTTCTACCGAGAGCCCGTAGCTCAGAGGTAGAATCGCCGACTGACGCCAATTCGGTCGGGTTTCAATCCTGAGTAAAAGGCAATCGTCTGTCTAAACATACTGATGAGCTGTGATACAACGAAATAGATCTGTCTGCGGATGACTATATATATATATATATACATAGCGAAGTTTGTTTTTGTGAAAAGAAAATACATCGACAAAAATAAGGTTACAGTTAACTTAGCAAAAATATATTTGCATGTCCATTAGATAGAGAGAATGAGGATAGTGTTTAGCAGTTTTGTCGTAAAAAGACCCGTTTTGTAGCCGTCGAACAAATCAAACACTAGGGAAAGATAAAAATACATTTCTATAAAAATATTACCAACAAACTATACATAAGAAAAAAAAAGAAAAGAAAACATAAACTGAAATTATAATATGTACAAAATATCTGTAGTTGAAGGGATGCAATTGCGTTCTAACTATATATATATATATATATATATAATATCCTGACAAGAAATAATCCATAGAAATATTGATATGCCCTCTAAGCAAACCAAGCCGTTTTAAATTTAATGTTCAGAAAAGCTATTATAGAAATTCTTTTTCTACTTTTTATTATGCTCTTTTAGGATATTGGCGATCATTGCTCTCCACAATTTCCTTTTTTTGTAGTTCTTCTTCTTTTTTTTTTATTTTTATTTTTATTTTTTTTTTTTTTTTGTGCTATCCCTGTTAAATCCGTTGGTTTACAGCCATATCACGTAAAAACACTACTTCCATACGATTAGTGAAGTTGAGCAATGTCGAGCCTGGCTAGTAACTTGATAGGTTAACGCGTGAGAATACTAAGTGCCCTAATCTTGGAAGTGCGAGTGGCGTAATGGATAATGGCTCAGAATTGTTAATAGGAGAACCGAGTTTGAATTTCCGTTGGGTTCGTTATATTTAGTTATACGCTTGGCAAAGGCATGAATCCACCTCTCTCCTAGCAATGGATTAATTAATAAGATTATCACACACACACACACACACACACACACACACACACACACACACACACACACCTCACAAAAAAATACAATCTAAAAATATTTTAGGGCTTTTAAATAAACTGCAATGTGTTGGTAAACAGTAGAAAATCAATCAATTTAAAACCAGTTCTGCCATCCATTTACACAAGCTCATTAGGTAGGTTATATGTTGTTTTCCTCTAAGTCCCTTGTCCTCAGTCCATCCTGTGAGTGTCAAATTTTACAAGTCTTCTTTCCTCATTATATACTGTAGACATTTTAACTATCACTCTTAAACCTTGTTCTGCCAGCCATTTACACATCCATTTACACAAGCTCGTTAGATTGGTTATGCGTTGCTTTCCTCTGTCCCTCTTGCCTTCAATATGTCCTGTGAGTGTCAAATTCTCTTTGTAAAGTTTGTCTTTTCTCTATCTCTCCTAATCCCTGTTCTTCCAACCATTTACACAAGCTCGTTAGATAGGTTATGTGCTGCTTTCCTCTGTCCCTCTTGCCTTCAGTATGTCCTGTTAGTATCAAAATTTTCAAGCCCTCTTTACTTATAAGTTTAACTATCTCTTCCTGATATTAAATATGTGTTCTTTTTTGCTTCCATTTTCTCTAAAACTTCGTCACTGTTCTTATGTTCAGTCTGTTATTCTCATCATCTTCCTGTAGAACCAGATTTTTGTTACCTTAAGTTTTTTCTTCATCAGTGAGATGAGTGTCCCTTCCATATAAGACTACTGACGTTTCATAACAGTTCAGTAGTCTTTTCTTTGTTTCTAATTATCTTATGTTTCTTAATACTTTGCTTTTGGAAGGCATCTTTCTCTATCGCATTGCTAATAGAGAAATAGATATTTAAATTGTTGTCAGTCAGTTAAGTGCCATACGTAATTCACGCTTTGGGCAATCATGTCTCGAAACAGACATGACTGACTGGACAGAAGATTATCCCGCAGTAGGTTGCCATTGCTTTCCGCGGTAGATTGGTTGCCGACCAAGGCTATAGAACCCAATCTGTTCTGTTTTTTTCACCCATAACTGGAGGGAAGAGACGAATGTATTTGCGCGTAAGTGAATGCAAGGAATTATATGTTAAGGTTACCTACCAGTTCCTGAACTTCTTTGTGATGTGCTTTATCAAACGTTTTTGCATAATCTATAAAAACATAGATATAAATCCTTTTGTATTCGTATTATCAAAATTATAAATATTTGGGGCTTTGGTCAGCAACCAGTCTACCATAGAAAGCAATGGTAACCTAGTATGAAATAACCTTCTGCCGAGTCAGTCATGTCTCTTTCGAGAAATGATCACCCAAGCGTGTATCACGTATGGCACTTAACTGACTGACTGAATATAATAGTTGGAATAATGATTAAGGCTTCTACTGGTCATAAAGTGGGGGATCAGTTTATTACTTCATAACAATAGGAAACCGATACCCCACTAATTACTACATAATAATATAATACATTTCTTTCCCCTCTAGCTATAAGTCAAATAGCAGGACAGATTGGGTTCTATAGCCTTGGTCGGCAACCAGTCTACCATAGAAAGCAATGGTAACATACTGCGAAATAATCTTCTGCCCAGTCAGTCATGTCTTTTTCGAGACATGATCGCCCATGCGTGTATCACGTATAGCTCTTAACTAAATAAATAACATTCATTAAAACTAACACAAACAGGTCTTTCTCTTATATGTATTATCTAATTAATGGATTTTTTCTTCATAATCGAAACGTCATTTTAACTAATTAAGAGATTTTAACTAAAGGGTTTATTTGAAGAAAAATATTCATTAAGGTTTTAATCCTTAATAAATTACTTTTATTGTTAAAAAAAAAAGTATTTTTCTGGTGCTAAGTTGTCTCGGCCTTCACTTGTCGCTGTTCTGAGTTTTTCCGGCTCTCAGTCGGTGGTGTTGAGTTGTCCCTTTCCTTTCTGGATTAAGATTGACATTGAGGCCTACTTTATTCCAATTTCATACTGTCCGTTTTCTCCTGTTTGTAAACTGCATTCGGCAGCAAGGCCTCTGATTGGGAGGTTGTGAGGAGCATGGAACCACCTCTTAATTGCTGTTGTTCCCAGGTCCACCTTGACCCGAAGTAGTAACACCTGTTAGGGTCCCAGCTATGGGCAAATAGTTAACCCCCAAATTGGGGTCTAAACACGATGAAAGTATAAAAATACTTTTATAGAAATATATGTACATAAAAATAGACTTTTATAGAAAAATATACATTCTTGAAGAAAAAATAATTGCCATAACACATTTTTGAATGAAAAAAATAATTCTCAGCAAAACATTTTTGAATACAAAACTAGAAGACATCTTCAGTTTTCTAAAATAAAGAAGAATAAAAACGAAAAATGTTTAGTAAAATCTGATTAAATCAACCTTCTCATTATAACAGAACATTAAAAAACCTCTTAAAACCCCACCTTTTTGGCATTAAATGACTCACAGAGGTTGATATGCCGTTAAACAAAACTCAAAATCACACTTAAAATTCTCATATTTGAACGAAAACGTTTTCTCAATAACAAGAGCAGTCAAATGCCACACATGACCGAAGTCTCCACAATTTAAAATATCCGAAGTTTGGATGTTGAAATGTGGAAGGATCAAAAATTTCGTTTGTACATTAAAGTAAAATTTTTATTTACAGAATAACAAAATTGTAAGAAGAAAATAAAAGGTTCAGAAAATAGATGTAGTTAATTGTTCAAAGAGAAATGTAAGTATTTAAATGTCCCACATAAATTTAGACTTCATAGTTGATAGTAGCAGAATGTGTGTATGTAAAAAGATTAAAAAATTTGCTAATAATTTATGGCCGGAGAAAATGTGAAAAGGCAAGTCAGGCAGTGAAGGAGATTGTACTTATCGGAGTCCGGTGAAGTAACTTATTGTTGTTTTCTTTGACGGTATGTGGGTGAAAACGAAGAAAGGAAAACTGAAAGGAGAGGTAAAACGAATATGTGATGAGGCCTTACGTCTGGGTCGGTTTCTTGAAATTTATTCCTTATATTGTGTCGAGGTCCTTCGGATTCGCTTCCATGTCAAACTGACTTACTCGGTCTAGAGATGTGGTTTAAGTAGTGAAATTTATTACGTGACTATGTCGAAACCACGTACCTATTTTCTAGGTGTTAAGTGTTCTTCTCCTGCACTTCTCTCTTGTAGAATTTTTTCTTGCTTTCCAGTCAAATTGGATCTTCACAAATTTAACTGCAATGTCAATCGTTATGTTTTCTTATGTAACAATATTTAACGGAACGGAAGTAATTCATTTTATTAATTATTTATTAACTATAATTGGAAAAAATTTTAAACAGAAGAGATTACTATTATAGATCAGAAGGAAACGTACTAAAATAATTTTTATTCTCCGAATATGAGCGAAGGTAAAAGAAACGAAAGGCAACAAGTTTTGTTTTCTTTGTTATTATTCTAAACCTGCCTGAGAAGGAAAAAAGAGAAAGAAAAAAGAAATAAATTCGTTTTTTTTTTTCCGAGGTTAGATAAAACACAGAACAGTAGATATTGATAATTTGATGAAAAACGTAAAAACAATCCAGATGTCCTAGCCGAAGTTTGACACTGGAAATTAAGAGAATCAAGCCCACCCACGAAATGCGACAAGTGAAATGAAGGAGTTGTCTGGCTAGCATGAATTAGGAAAAAGAAATTGATAACAAAATATCTTTCTGTCATCAACGGAAAGCTCTAAAAATATCTGTGACCGAAAATACAGATATTGGAAACAGATCTACTTCTTGTAGATAGACTAAACTATCGCCCGGTTCATACTTCACCCACGTCTATTGAACAGGTGAAGAGGCTCATCCCTTGTTCCCTGTTTAGGATGTGGTTTCTGGCTTTCTCTTTTCCAATCTTTTCACTCTTACGTAGCCCCCTGAGCATCAGTGGCATTACTGCCTTGCTCGGGGTGATATGATTTAAAAAAAGTGACAATGTAAACAGACACGCCTGTCTGTTTGTTCCAGTCGAAAAGGGGAAAAGTTTAGTCATACAGGCTTTATGACAAGTTCAAAAGGTTAATAGTGATTGATTAAAAATCTCCAAAATTATTTCGTGTGAAAGAAAAGTCGCCGGATAAGTCCAGCCCAGAAAAGGGGTATACGAAGATGACGTCATAAGACTGAGAGGCATCTCATTGGTCCCGTGAACCAGCGCCCGAAAGGGGGAGACGACCAGCAATTGACATCATGGAAATAAGACTAATCCCATTGGGTAAACCAAAGGCAACAACGATTAGCAGCTAACCTCAGCATTCTATTGGTTGCCGAGATGAAGGGTTAGACACCCAGCGTCCGTCAGCCCCACACCATGGCATAGGCATAAACACAGAAGCCCCAATGAACCAAAGTCAGTTCGAGGCAGTTGGAGTTTGTGTTCCAGTCGAGTTCCCGGCCCAGAGACGTAATGATAGACATATAAACGCCATGCCGTTGGGTGCCAACCATAGAAAAATCGCCGCTTGCCAAAGACATTTCCTAGTTGAAGAAATAGAGAGACAGACAAACGGCATGCCGTTGGGTGCCAACCGTAGAGAAGCTTGTCGCCAATCGACCAACCAGAGTTAAAGATAAACAAGAAATGATTTTGCAGACAAGGTTTTAGAAATTGCCAGCCCAAACAGAATTAAAGACAGAATGATCCAGCCCGAAACAAGAAATCCACCTCGATTCCGATTCCGAAGACGAACCGCGCCAATCTACCCATAACCCAGCACTTCGGCAATTTCCGCAACATTCCGGAGAAAAAGAACCAAAGTCGACTAGACTTGCTGCGAACTTATAATTCCGTTCTGAGCAAAGCGCTGCGGCTAGCCAGATTTCTCGATTATTGCTTAGGAGGATAATTCGATTCACTTAAGAGAATTCCGTTCCTTTACCAGCTTGATAGGGACTCTTATGTGAATTATTTTCTGAATATAAGGACTTTATTTCATAACACTTCAGACGTCTGTCCATTTATTTCTTTGGTACCATATTTCTTTCTGCTATTATCCAATTGTGTGCACGCTTCCCGGTTTGGTTTACTACAGCAGAGAGACAGCTAGTGAAAAACTCACGTGACTACCTTGTAATCAATCAACACAACGTGGGACAAGGGAGATCATTGTGAACAGAATCAATCTACGATCAGCTATCTGGATCGAAACCAACAGCGACCGACCGGGCGTAGTGTCATACTTAGTCCCTGTTTTTGTATTGTTATCTCTCGTTAGTGGTATTTTTTTCTCATACTCTGTATCGCTCGATAGTCTCTTATTTCTTAGTGGCTTTATTGCCTTGTTTGGGATGAAATGATTAAAAAGCATGACAAAGATGAGTATAATAGTCTTGATGTGAATAATCACGTTTTATTGTTCTTTTCTTTAGTTGTTTTAATATATGCGTTTCAATAGCTATTATTAATTTTTGGCCTCCACTCTCCAAATATATTTGACCTTCAGCACTCTGCAATATCTATAAGTATTTCATTCTTAATCATTGTGTTCACACAAGTTTAGTAACATCATCTTCAATTTTCAGTTTTCAATTGTTGCCCTAGTAGGATATACCAACACTAGCGCAAAATTCAACCACACTATTGTCTGATAATCAGTGTTGCATGCAACGGCTTTACAGATATATTTTTGACAAATAAAGTCAGTGTGCAAAAGGTTAATAACGTTTCTCTTTTTTCGTATTCTTTCACTCTCAGTACGCTCTTGTGTCTTAGGGATTTTACTGCCCTGCATGGGGTGAGATTTAAAAAAAAATGTTAGTATGCAACTAGCAGTGGCGAAGTTTCAAACTAATAAAAAACAACAAAGTACAAGTAACTCTTTTATAAGTCAGGGATCGATTTATCCTTACAGTCTTAAAAATATATTTCGGCCTTAAATAATGCAGAAAGGGTTGATAAACTGTAAAAATCTAACCAAATAGAAGCGCGCCCGCGCAGCATTTCTTGCAAGCTTGTTAGGACTTTACAATGTTCATAAATAATTCATCCTCATCCGTCGAGCATTTTCATGTTGCTATAGTAGGATATGACAACACCACAGCAAAATTCAAACACACTCTTATCTGATGATCAGAGTTGCATGCAGTAGATCTACAAACATTTTATTTAATAAATGAAGTCACCTAAGCACAGTGTGCTAAAGGTGAATGTTTCTGTTTTTACGTATTCTCTCACACTCAGTAATTTCTTGTGTCATAGTGGCTTTACTGCTTTGCATGGCGTGAGATGATTTTTAAAAAATGCTGGTGAGGCAGTGAACATAAATATGAAACAATTATGCCGAACAATATAGTTTATGTGTATGAGTAGGTTTTGAAGGCTATCATAATGCGTTTAGTAAAATAAAGGAAGGTAAAGAAGTTGTTGGGTATTATCTATTTATTATTCATTAATATTTAGAGATCAAAATCTCATCTTCAGAATGATAGGAGAGCTTGTTTTCACGGCCGCTTGTGGACCGTGCCTTTCTATGAATGGCCTCATCGGTCAACACAACACACATATAAACCATAAATTAAAGCAGATATCGTCAGATCGTAAAACGGCGCATACTATCACTTTAACAAAGATGTGCAAAATCCACATCCTACTATTGATCAAAGCACACACACAAACAATAACAACAACAACAACAATTAACGACAGCAGTAGCAACAAAAAAATGACCATTCATAGAAAGGCACGATCCACAAGCGGACGTGAAAACAAGCTCTCTTACCATTCTGAAGATGACATTCTGATCTCGAAATATTAATGTATAATAAATAGGTAATACCCAACATCTTCTTCACTTTCCTTTATTTTACTATTGAATACCGCTGCCATATCTGGTCGGGTGCTCCTGCTATCCACCTTGAGGTCCTTGACAAAATCCAACGGAGAATCTGTAATGTGATCGATCCCGACCTGGCAGCTAAGATACAGTCATTTTCTCACCGACGCAATGTCGCTTCACTGTGTCTCTTCTACAAATACTTTCACGGCTTCTGCTCCGATGAACTTAGCTCACTGATGCCCCCCATATATGAATTAACTCACATTTAGCCACAAGATTAGCAACTAGGTCCCACCATTTTACGGTGAAACCAATAAATTGTAAACGCAAATTCTACTCCACCAGCTCCTTTTCTTGCACTTTCAGCCTGTGGAATTCGCTTCCGTTTACTTGCTTTTCCAACAGCTAAAATCTTCAAAGATTCAAATGCAAAGTCTCCTATCTCACTAATTTGCATCCTCTGTCTCAAGCTCCTTTCTTTGTCCACTCCACTCTCATCAGTATTTTCATCCTTCTGTTAACCTCTTCCTGACACCCCTTGTAACCTGTCACTCTTTCTCATAACTTTCCTCCTATGTAACCCCCTGCAAAACAGTGGCAGTAAAATGTCTTGCTTGGGGCGATATGATTATAAAAAAAGATTCTGTACATTTATATTCCAGAGAATGTAAATAAATCTAAAAGATATGCATTTGTAGCTAATCAGTATTTCATTCACAGACTGATTCGTTTTCTACAGCTTATCAATAGACAAGAAACTATTATGTAAATATAAAGTGGGGGATCAATTTTATATTACAATCAATATATAAATGAATAACTCACTTTATGGCCACAGTCATCCTTCTCTTACCCACTTCTTGACACCCCCTGTAACCTGTAACTCTTTCTTAGAACTTTCCTCCTATGTAACCCCCTGCTCAACAGTGGCAGTAAAATACCTTGCTTGGGACGACACGATTGTAAAAAAAAAACAAAAACAAATACATATATAAATGTGTAGCCTTCAAAACCTACTTATACACTTAATATGCACAATGTTTCAAGCAAATTACAAAACTCCCCTATAGTTTTTTACATTTTTCATGGCACATCCCTTTAAAACGTACCCACTCATAGCATTCCAGTTTTCTTTAACGTTTTGCGAAAATTTATGAAGTGGGTTCTTGTTTCCTTCTCCATTTTGAATGTTGTGCTTACGGCCTATCACGTTGAATACACCGGTTCTCGCTCGACCACCGAAGTTAAGCAAAGTTGAGCTTGGTCAGTACTTAGATGAGTGACCGCTTGGGAATACCAGGTGCTGTAAGCGTTTAGTGACGAATGTGCGGGCTTCCGGCCTATCACGTTGAATACACCGGTTCTCGCTCGATCACCGAAGTTGAGCCTGGTCAGTACTTAGATGAGTGACCGCTTGGGAATATCAGGTGCTGTAAGCGTATAGTGACGGATGTGCGTTGTGGTGCGGTAGATATCGGCTCGGAAAGAGAAATCAGGGAGCTGAGTTCGAATTCCAGTTGAATACCCTGCATTCACTTAAGCACTGGTACCCTTGGGAAAGGTATTAATCCGTCCCTTCCTTCCAGTTATGGGTTAAATAACAAGGGTAGGACCCTGCCCTTAAAAGAAATCCCAGTGAATCTTGATACTCGAAAAGAAAAAAGTATTACTAGACACAAAAACTTATATATAAAAAACAATAAATTGTTGAAAGAAAAAGGTATTATCAGCAATAAATAAATAAAAATTTAGTTGGCAATAAATGACCCGCCGAGGTTGATATGCCATAAAAAAATTAAAAAAACAAACCAAAACCATTTTGAATTCTCTTCCTTCAATGTTGGAGAGTTCAGTTTACTCTGAAGAAAGTATGAATTCATTCTTTCATTGGTGCCAATTTGAAGGCAACAAACTATGACGAAGTGTTTCCTCTGCTGGCTCTGTTGTCGTAATAGTGGTGAAAGGTTAGCGATATTTCGTCAGTAAGATCAGGATTGCAGAGTGGAGAATGATTCATTACCCGTAAGGCAGCGAAAGTGCTTTCGAACTCTGTTGTGGCTGGACAGCTGTTTCGGTATCTACACGTTTTATGTCTACTGACTTGAATACTTGTTGTCTACTTCTTTTTGATATCATTGAGAAAAATTTTCTTTGAATAATTTATTAGTTTCATGTGTTTTTACTGTTACTATAGAAAGCGATCCTTTATGTATCCTTATCAGTTTCATGTGCGTGTGCTTTTGTCGTGCGTGATTTTTGCTTTCCGTGTATGTGTGTGTTTTCTGTCTTGCGTGTGTTTGTGTTTTTTTATGTGCATACTAGTGTCTCTTTTGTTTTGTTGTATATTGATTGCGACCAACGTACAATCTCGACGCATTTATTACCTTTTGTCGTTCACCATCATTCCCCGATAAATTCGTTTTTCAGTACACTATAGTGTTCATTACTTGAAACAGCGATAATCTTCCATGGCAACGTCAATGAGATGGTTTACTTTATTGTTTAAGTTCTTTTGAGTTTTTAAAAGTGGGACAGAGAGGAGACGAGAGATTAGGCTTGTTGTCTATGAAAGTGGCCACCCAAACGTATCATTAATCAGCAAAAGAACATTCTCTACGGCTTGTGTTTGGTGTGCATATTTTGAACTACATGAGGATCCAGCTGATAAATAGTTTGTCGAGAACACCAACCATACAGAGACAGATACAGTGTTATATATATATATATATATATATATATATATATATGTGTGTGTGTGTGTGTGTTAGCACAAAGTAACAAGTCATCCTGACCGAGCAAGGGTTTAAGCTTCCAGCCTGTTGACCATGCTCGATAACGCACGTGCTCTCTCTTTCTCTCAGAAAAGGTAACGAAAGGTCTGCTCAGTATAGTTGCAGTATAAACCACATTAGCTAGTATGGCACTTAACTGACTGACTGACCCAAATGAAAAAACATGCATAATTCTTACTGCAGAAAAGTCTTAGAAGTTTCACACAGATTTCTAGTTCCCTACGTGGAAAAAAGCGGAGAATGTACTTATGAACTTTCTTTATAGGAAAACTCTACTTTTCCCCGCAAAATACCAATTTTTCACTCTTTCAGCCGGAAATAAAAGCTGTTGAACGGTTATTTCGAGACTTTTTTTTTTCATTCCAATAGTGCCAGTAGACAGGTATCCTCAAATACGAGTGGCCAGGCATTATTATATATGTGTGTGTTAATGTTTAGCGCCAAGATTGTTGGGGTTTTTTCACTAGTTTTATTGGTAATTTCTTTCTTTGGTAAGCATGATTTATTTTTTAATCGTAAAGTGCTTGATATAAGGCAGGAGAGAGAACGTTGACAGACTTTATGTGAAGAATTTGTCACTTTAATTGAGCAGTTTCGTGCCGACTTTGAAGTTTCGTGAGGACATCGTTATGATGTCAGTGTCTTCAAGAAACTTCGAAATCGGCATGAACCTGCTCAGTTAAAGTGACAAATTTTTTTGCACACACACACACACACACACACACACACACACACACACACACACAAACACAAATCTAGGGCAAAAATCCAGCCTCTTATCGCAAATGGGGGATAAAATTCCAGTCTCGTATATAAGAAACAAAATTAACATTGAAAATTGAAGGATTTTAAAAAACAGTAACAGAAATCACGTGGTGAAATAATACCAGGAAGAAAATTTTATAATGGTAAAAGTCAAAGATGGAATGCTTGATTCTAGCAAGATGAACAATTCTAAAAAAACAAAATGTATAGATAATCCAAATATGCTAAACAAAGGAAATGAATTAAGGATCACATGTAGGCATAAAATCAAATCACGAATGAAATAACTTGAACTTGATTAATTTTCAACTCTTCCCATTTTGTCTTTTTTTTATCTTTTTTTATCTTTTTGTTTTTGTCTTTTGGGTTGTTTTTTTTTGTGTGTATGGGAGGGTCTTTTTTACTCTTTTAGTCTCTCTTTGTCTCTTGTTTATCCTTGTTTCTCTCTCTCTCTCTTGTTTATCCTTGTTTCTCTCTCTCTCTCTTGTTTATCCTTGTTTCTCTCTCCCTCTCTTGTTTATCCTTGTCTCTCTCTCTCTCTTGTTTATCCTTGTTTCTCTCTCTCTCTTGTTTATCCTTGTTTCTCTCTCTCTCTTGTTTATCCTTGTTTCTCTCTCTCTTGTTCATCCTTGTTTCTCTCTCTCTCTCTTTGTCTCTTGTTCATCCTTGTTTCTCTCTCTCTCTTTGTCTCTTGTTCATCCTTGTTTCTCTCTCTCTCTTTGTCTCTTGTTCATCCTTGTTTCTCTCTCTCTTTGTCTCTTGTTCATCCTTGTTTCTCTCTCTCTCTTTGTCTCTTGTTCATCCTTGTTTCTCTCTCTCTCTCTTTGTCTCTTGTTCATCCTTGTTTCTCTCTCTCTTTGTCTCTTGTTCATCCTTGTTTCTCTCTCTCTATTTGTCTCTTGTTCATCCTTGTTTCTCTCTCTCTCTCTTTGTCTCTTGTTCATCCTTGTTTCTCTCTCTCTCTTTGTCTCTTGTTCATCCTTGTTTCCTCTCTCTCTTTGTCTCTTGTTCATCCTTGTTTCTCTCTCTCTCTTTGTCTCTTGTTCATCCTTGTTTCTCTCTCTCTTTGTCTCTTGTTCATCCTTGTTTCTCTCTCTCTCTTTGTCTCTTGTTCATCCTTGTTTCTTTCTCTCTCTCTCTTTGTCTCTTGTTCATCCTTGTTTCTCTCTCTCTCTTTGTCTCTTGTTCATCCTTGTTTCTCTCTCTCTCTTTGTCTCTTGTTCATCCTTGTTTCTCTCTCTCTCTTTGTCTCTTGTTCATCCTTGTTTCTCTCTCTCTCTCTTTGTCTCTTGTTCATCCTTGTTTCTCTCTCTCTCTTTGTCTCTTGTTCATCCTTGTTTCTCTCTCTCTCTTTGTCTCTTGTTCATCCTTGTTTCTCTCTCTCTCTCTTTGTCTCTTGTTCATCCTTGTTTCTCTCTCTCTTTGTCTCTTGTTCATCCTTGTTTCTCTCTCTCTCTTTGTCTCTTGTTCATCCTTGTCTCTCTCTTTGTCTCTTGTTCATCCTTGTTTCTCTCTCTCTTTGTCTCTTGTTCATCCTTGTTTCTCTCTCTCTTTGTCTCTTGTTCATCCTTGTTTCTCTCTCTCTTTGTCTCTTGTTCATCCTTGTTTCTCTCTCTCTTTGTCTCTTGTTCATCCTTGTTTCTCTTTCTCTCTTTGTCTCTTGTTCATCCTTGTTTCTCTCTCTCTTTGTCTCTTGTTCATCCTTGTTTCTCTCTCTCTTTGTCTCTTGTTCATCCTTGTTTCTCTCTCTCTTTGTCTCTTGTTCATCCTTGTTTCTCTTTCTCTCTTTGTCTCTTGTTCATCCTTGTTTCTCTTTCTCTCTTTGTCTCTTGTTCATCCTTGTTTCTCTCTCTCTTTGTCTCTTGTTCATCCTTGTTTCTCTCTTTGTCTTTTTTCTTTTTTCTTTTTTGTCATTTTGCTTTTTTTTCTTTCTAGTTTTTTCTTTATTGAATATATAACTAAATTCTTGTATTTATTTATATATAAACAATACAAATAATTTTTTTACTTTGATCTGCTAAAATACTTGAACACAATAAATACTTGAAATTTATGTTAATTTCCTCTTTCTTGCACAAATTTTTTTAACCCATACTAAGTCTGTTACCATTTATTTTTGGTTGAAAAAGTTTGCGGGTTCTTGTGTGCTACACAATTAATCCTTACCAAAAAGCGAATCCCTACCTTGTAGTCCCAGAAGGTCGCTTCTACTATGTCTGCTATCTTAACGATTAACCCTAGACTTGAACAGGTTATCTTCCCCACCTTTACCTCGAGGGCTTACGGCGACGGCCGTTGAAAAACCAATTCCCACACGACCTAGTAACTAGATAGGTGACCTGTATGACCTGTAAAGCACCTGTATGACCGCTTGGTCATACAGGTGCTTTAAGCTTCGATGTGCGGGTGGTGTAATAGATAATAGCTCGAAATTGCTAAACGGAGAGCCGAGTTCCAGTTTGGTTCATTATTTTCACTTGTGCGCACATAACCCTGGGAAAGGTATGAATCTCCCCGAATTATGGGTTAATTAGTCCTATATCACTACTATCTAAAATGAATAAAGTTGCATACAAAATATTTATATTTTAACATTGAAATAACATATACAGGTGTATATCCAGCTAAACCACCAACGCTATCTACAGTAGCTCACAGGCCTTTTACAGGGTAAACATCATTATGAAAAACGAATTAAAAGCCATCAGATGCGAGTTGTGTAAAACCAATAGGTAATATTATTTATGAAAAATCCTTTGTTACTGATATCTATTTAGAAACTGCGATTGCAGTAAACACTTCCTTTCTTAAGGGCTTGAGCTGGTGGATGACAGAACGGAGGTTGCATGGTGGAACAGGAGAAGGCGTGCTAAGAGCCACCAGGGATAGGGAGACGTGGAAAGCCATGATCGCCTACGTCCTGAAAGGACAGGGCATATAGAAGAATAATATATATGCCAACAGTTTTTAAGAAATTATAATGCGGGTATAAAATGGGGGATCAATTCTATATTATAATCAATATATAAACTGATCCCTCATTTTGTGGCCATGCTAATTTCTATACATTTATATTCTAGATTTAACCCTCTAGGGGCATTCGTATCATATTTGATACAGTATTTCCCTATAAGGAAACATTTGGTATTTCCCTATAAGGAAACATTTGGTATTCATTGACTGAGCAGTCAGTACTGCTTTCATTTGAAATTTATAAAATATTTCTCTTAAAAAATTTTTCAGGAAAATATTTCTTTCAAGGCTTGTTTTCATACTGTATCAAATATGATACGAATGGCCCTAGAGGGTTAAGTCTGATTTGCTTCCTAAAAATCAACCGAAAGATAACAATTAAATCGTATTGATTTTGGGGAGGGCTACATGATCTTTTCTGAACTTGAAGAGTCTTCTTAACGAATCTCTATTCAAGTTGAACGACACAAGTATTTGACACCAGCCGACACTGATTGCAGCTATAAAATGTGACGTCATTAGCTGATTCAAGGCAGGCAATAATCACTTAGGAGTGCGATTTATTTTAACAACTAAAATCAATCTTTTTGCCTCCAATATATATATATATATATATATATATATATATAATTACGCTTCCAACATATATATATATATATTATATATTTCCATTTGTAAATGAATTATTACGCGACCTAGGTTTCTACCATGGGTGGTGTCTTCAGGCGATTTGCAAATCCTCTGAAAACACCACTCATGTTAGAAACCTAGGTCGCGTAATAACTCATTTACAAATGGAAAATACTCCAAAAGTTCTACAATATAATTGTACTGAACATTTTTTTTTAATACAAATGTGCACTGGTCGAATCTTATTATGACCAGAAACTAAGTAATTAAACAATCGATATATATATATATATATATATATATATATATATATATTAATGCAGGTTTCATTGAATAATATAGACAAGTTTTGTCTATTAATTTTGTGTAGGATCCGTTCATACCATCTGATATACTTGATGGTGATATCGTTGAAAGACAACAAAAAATCACAGTAATTGTTGATTTTTTTTATCGGGTCTAAGCTTTCGGCTCACATAAGCCTATTATCAAAGAGTAAATATTAACACACAGTAAACATAGAACATTTAAGTTATTAACAATAAAGAGAATTAAATTGAAAATATAAGTCCATCCCTACCGTGGCGGATGGCCGAAGACAGTGACAAAATAGTGGCGTTGTGGTCCCTGATCTGATTACAGGCATTTGAGTACGTTATTGAAAATATAAAAATTGATTGTATTCAAACCAGGTTTGAATACAATCAATTTTAAAGCTCAGACCCGATAAAAAAATCAACAATTACTGTGATTTTTGTTGTCTTTCAACGATGAAAGATGATTTTTAATGAAAAAATGCTGCCAAAATACACACAATTTAAATATATATATATATATATATATATATATATTTATATATATATATAGGGAAAACATGTCTTTGAAAAAAACTCTAGGAACCTTTCAGTCAACATTTCATCGGATGTTACCGTTGGAAACACACAATAACTACCGGGAATATAATATAATAAATCATTACATTGTATTTTATGAGATGCTGGACAGAAAAAGGGCAAAGTTGAAACGCTTATCAAAAATAGTTTATTTGTAAAGACGATTCGTATATTTTTCTCAAAAAGAAAGAAACCGGGGAAATAAGTTTCAACGATTATAAAAGAAAAACAAGATGAAATGCTCTATAAAGCCCATTGCACAACAAAAAGGGACACAGAAAGTTTCCCTTTATATATATATATATATATATATATATATATATATATATATATATTGTAGGCTTTCCACCTCATCCTTCTAATTAAGTCCTCTGTTTTATGGGTTTGTTTGACGAAATATTCCCGTTTGTTTGGGTTGGGAATGTTTTTGAGTGAGACTTCGAAATTTGTTTTTTCCATTGTCGGTTGTGAAATAAAAATAAATGTGGATAGTGCTCTACCTAGATGGGAGCTATGCATTGTAACTAAGTTGTTGAACTCGTAGGTTTATTAACCTTTTGTTCATGCATTTACTTTTATAAAGAGTGCTCCATACAAATATAGAGCGTTATATATATATATTATTGTCTGCATAAACTCAGACTCTGTATCTTAATGCAGATAAACTCCAGAATGCGTAAATGAAAGTCTGCCCAAGCAATGAACAGGATGGAGAACCAGCTGTCATAAGACCCTGCGCACTCCGAATTCTTCATTAAATGCTGGTCGATTAATTCATTCACAGAATGTGTGGTCCTCCTATAAAATCCTTGATTGCTGGATCTTAGTTAAGTAGGTAGACGTATATTTTTTATTATTGTTTACAAATGTCAATGTGGGATACGTGAGGACGGACCAATCAGCGATTAAAGACCAGAATCGGGTAGCACGTCTCATGGCAGGTGCAAGGGTCTCGTGAATTATTGATTTTATGATACGCCTCCCCCCTCTACTCTAATACATTTCAATTTTCATGAGGTATTATTCATATAAAATATTAATTTTTATTGTAACCTATTTATGTACAGTAATGAATCATATGCAAGACAGGAGAACAATTCAACTAGAGAAATTGAATTTAAATACATTGTAACTGAACACAAATTAGAGACACGTCCTAACAAATCAATTTATCTTAAACTAGCAGTATACCCGGCGTTGATTGGGTGTAATGAACGCTTTAAAACTAATCCATGGTCCTGGAGCTCAGACTCTTTGGACGTTGGGACGAAAGACTAAAAAGCAATAGTTGTTTCCAGTTAAAGCGAAACTGTAGACTGAAAGAAAAATGAATGGATGTAAGTCAAATTTTCATTTCCTGGTATTGATATCAAATAAGTTTTTTTTCGTCGTAAACTGAATTTTGAAGGCTAAATAAGTCCTCTGAGTAAATGGTATCATGGCTGAGACTAAGAACTACAATTATACCTACTGAGAGCCAAACCTGAAACAAAAACTAAAATAAAAGGGCTGAAAAAATACAGACATACAGGCAGATAAACAGACACACACACAAACATATTGCACAGAAAAAGTTCCATTTATAAATAAGTTTAGATTTGTTTTTTAATCGTGTCACCCCAAGCAAGGCATTCCACTGCCACTATAGCGCAGGGGGTTACATAGAGCGATTGGGTATAGGTAATGTCAGAAGAAGGGTGATAGACGACTTAGGATGTACATAGGGAGAGAGTTGGAGAGAGTGGGTGTGAGTTAGTGTGTTAGGAGGTGTCTATTGACCCTACATTTAAACTCCTGGAGGTTGTAGCCGTCGGGGAAGCAAGCATGCGGTAGGGAACTCCACAGGCGGGAAGTGCGAGGAAAGAAGTGGTTGGAGTAGAAATTGCGGTTACACTTCATCGGTTTCATTGTAAAAGTGTGGGACCTAGTTGCCAATCTAGTATCTCATGCAAATTCACATCTAGGGTGCACCAGTGATTTAAGTTCGTCAGAGCAGAAGCCATGAAAGTATTTATAGAAGAGGCACGGGAAATCACGTCACGCCGGTGAGAGAGTGACTGCAGCCGGTCAGCCAAGTCGGAATCAATCACATTACAGATTCTTCGCTGTATTTTGTCAAGAAGCCCGAGGAGGATAACAGGGGCACCCGACCAGATGTGGCAGCAGTACTCAATGTTCTGTGGCAATTTTTGGTATCAACTTGAGGATTTTCTTGTTAAAAAGTTGAATAATTTTAACACATTTAACATCATGGATGAAAAATAGAGAATTTTATGTTTTTTCAATGCTTAGCATGAGCAAAACAAATTCACTGATTTGGGCGAAAGCAAGACCCCAAAACGACGTCAAAATTTGTAAAGATTTAATATCAGTTGTCCTTAGGTTAATTTGTAAGGTATATAAATTAGGTACCTCCTCTCATTTTCGGTACCTAACTTTTAAATGAAATTTTAAAAGTGTAATATAAATCTAAACTTATTTATCAATGGAACTTTGTGTGTGTTCGTTACCTATAGACTCCGAAACGGCTGAACCGATTTTCTTGAAAATTTGCACAGTTGTACTATAAGCGTCTGTGAGTGTTCTTAGCTAAGTTTTGTGTCGAGGTACCCCCCCCCCCCCGATAAATATCAAAAATCAATAATCGAAAAAATCGGGTTATAGAAGGAGTGGTCTGATTTTAATCAAATTTGATACACTCATAGACAAAGTCATAAGAAACGATATTCAGAAGTTTCAAGGTTGCAGTTCTTACAATAGTGCAGAAAATCGATTATATATATATAATATATATATATATATATATATATAAAGACTGTGTGTGTGTGTGTTTATCTGTCTGTAAGTCCTTTATACAAATCCACAATTTTTATCCGATTCTCACCAAACTTCACACAAATATTCTTTAGGCTGAGTCTTAGCTCCAGAACCATGGATTCGTTTTAAAACTTTCATTGCACCCGAGCAACGCCGGGCTATACTGCTAGTGTGATATAAAAAGATTTTACATTTGTCCAACTGATTTCATGTTTTAATTTTTCATTTGGCAAAACTGATCAAAATGTGAAAAACACATACTATGAAAAAAATGTGTTATAAAGGAACTTGTGTTTTCTTTCAGTTGGTTGACATTATGACCCTACTTGATACTCTGGCTGTGTGGGATACTCAGGCATAATCTGAATGGAGAAAAATGGTTCATATAGGTTTAAGAGTTTTGCTTGCCTTTGCTTGTCAACCAGAACTTCAGGTAAGTCTTTTATATTTATACTTTGGGGAAGTGTCTGTTTGTCAATGTGCTTTTTCTTTCTTTTTACTATTTAACTATGTCATAATAGATCAGTCCATCTTAAATAAATCAACAATATTTCCGTGGCAAGTTTTAACACCAACTTTAGATTTTTCCTTGTTTAAAAGTTGAATAATTTTAACAAATTC
Organism: Ascarosepion bandense; assembly: GCA_037127315.1. NCBI lineage: Eukaryota > Metazoa > Mollusca > Cephalopoda > Sepiida > Sepiidae > Ascarosepion > Ascarosepion bandense. The sequence goes on from JBBBDQ010001417.1 coordinate 7,648,671, forward strand.
ATCATGATGAAAAATAGACTTTTATAGTGTTTCTTCAAGGCTTAGTACGAGCAAAACAAATTTACTTATTTGGGGAAAAAGTCAGTTAAGTGCCATATGTAATACACGCTTGGGTGATCATGTCTCGAAAGAGACATGACTGACTGGGCAGGAAATTATCCTGCAGTAGATTGCCATTGCTTTCTGCGGTAGACTGGTTGCCAGCCAAAGCTATAGAACCCAATCTGTTCTATTATTTAACCCATAACTGGAGGGAAGAGACGGATTAATATCTTTCCCAAGGGTATTTGTGCGTAAGTGAATGCAAGGAATTCAACTGGAATTCGAACTCGACACCCCGACTTGCCGTTCCGAGTCGATATCCACTGCGCAACAACGCACATCCACCACAAATTGACGTCAAAATTCGTGAAAATTCGTTATCTTTTAATATCAGTTGTCCTTAAGTTAATTTGTAACGTATATAAATTAATTTAATTCAAATAATTTCAACATTCAGTAAGTTAAGTGTCATACGTAAGACATGAGAATTTCGAGACATGACTGACTGGGCAGAAAATTTTTCCGCAGTAAGTTAGCATTGCTATCTGCGGTAGACTGTGGTTGCCAATCCGTCCTGCTATTTATCCAGGAGATGGGGTGAGAATAAACGAATACCTTTCCCAAGGGTATTTACGTGTAAACAAATGCAACGAATTCAACATCGAACCGAGTTCGAAATCCAGTTGAGTTCGTTCTGAGACGATATCCACTGTACTACATGAGTGAAATAAATTCACGGATTTGGATGAAGAGCAAAATAACGTCAAAATCCGTGAAAATGTTTCATCCCTTAAGGGTCAGTTTTGCTTAGTTTAATTTGCAACATATATATAGATTTAGGTAGAAAAAAAAAACAAATGTTGGTTAGGTAGCGATGATCACAAAATACTGTCTGGGGTCCCCAATCAAGCTTGGACCCCTCCGGTCGGGTGTTTGAGGGTAGTATGTCTGCCTTCAAGGTTTCTCAGTTTCCGGTAGTGTAGAAATTTTTCCCAGTTACGTCTCTGTATGTTCGGTAGTGAAATTGGAATGAAAAAAAAAAAGCAAACAAACCTCGAAATAACCGTTCAACAGCTTTTATTTCCGGCTGAAAGAATGAAAAATTAGTATTTTGCGGAGAAAAGTAAAGTTTCCCTATTAAAAAATTTCAAAAGTACATTCTCCGCTTTTTTCCACGTAGGGAACTAGAAATCTGTGTGAAACTACTAAGACTTTTCTGCAGTAAGGATTATGCATGTTTTTTTTTATTTGGATCAGTCAATCAATTAAGTGCTACACGTGATACACACTTTGGGCGATCATGTCTCTTTCGAGACATGACTGATTAGGCAGAAGATTATCCCACAGTAAGTTGCCATTGCTTTCTGCAGTAGACTGGTTGCCAGCAAAAGCTATAGAACCCAATCTGTCCTGTTATTTGACTCATAGCTAGAGGGAGAAGCGATGTATTATATTCTTACGCAGTAATTAGGGGGGATCAGTTTATTACTTCAGAACAATAGAAAACCTATCCCCCTCTTTATGACCAGTAGAAGCCTTATTCATGATTCCAACTATTGTTTTCAGTCAGTCGATTAAGTGCCATACGTGATAAGTGCCACACTTTGAGCGATCATGTCTCGAAAGCGTCACAACTGACTTGGCAGAAGATTATCCCGCAGTAGGTTGCCATTGCTTTCTGCGGTAGACTGGTTGCCAGCCAAGGCTATAGAACCCAATCTGTCCTATTATTTAACCCATTACTGGAGGGAAGAGACGGATTAACACCTTTCTCAAGGGTATTTTTGTGTAAGTGAATGCAAGGAATTCAACTGGAATTCGAACTCGGCACCCCGAATTCTCCTCCCGAGTCGATATTCACTGCACCACAAAGGTATCTCAAAACGAGATTTTCGCCTGTTCGACAAGGAACGGGGTAATCTGAAGTCAAGATGTCAGGACAGGGTCACGTGTCATCTGCAACAAGGGTTGTGAGTGGCCCTTCGAGCTAGACTCGAAGGCAGAATATCGCTGAAAAGAAAAAGTGGTCGAGGATTTCATGACTTCTAGAACTTTTGGTTGTTCCCTGCTATTTTACTTCCGTTACTACCACTGCGGAATCGAGCAAAGTATGAATGCACCCACATACCACAATAACCAACAAGTGAGTTTCTATAGTTGTTTCCCTCTAGAAATAAAAAAAAAGGATTTTCTTTTAATCATTTCACCCCAAGCAAAGCATTCCACTGCCACTATTGCGCAAGGGGTTACATAGGGGAAGGTGATGAGAAAGAGGCGTAAATTCTACTCCAACAGCTTCTTTTCTCGCGCTTCCCGCCTGTGGAACTCCCTTCCACAAATCTGCTTTCCCGACAGTTACAATCTCCAGGTGTTTAAATGTAGGGTCAATAGACACCTCCTATCACACTAACTCCCAACTATTCTCACAACACTCTCATCTACCCAACCCTCATTCTCGGTATCCTTACCCGCCTATCACCCACCCTCTGTCATTTCCTATATTTAATCAGCCTTTCTCCACTCTACGTAGCCCCCTGCACAGTAGTGGCAGTGACATACCTTGCTCGGGGTGAAACGCTTATAAAAAAAAAAAAATATAGGAAATGTCAGAAAGAGGGTGATAGACGGGTAAGGATACCGAGGATGAGGGTTGGGTAGATGGGAAGAGTGTTTGAGAGAATGGAAGCGAGTTAGTGTGTTAGGAGGTGTTTGTTTACCTTATATTTAAACTCCTGGAGATTGTAGCTGTCGGGGAAGCAAGCATGTGGAAGGGAATTCGACAGGTGGGAAGTGCGAGAAAAGAAGCTGTTGGAGTAGAGATTGCGGTTACATTTTATCGGTTTCACTGTAAAAGGGTGGGACCTAGTTGCTAATCTAGTATCTCGTGCAAATTCGTACCTAGGGGGCACCAGTGATCTAAGTTCATCGGAGCAGAAGCCGTGAAAGTATTTACAGAAGAGGCACAGGGAAGCAACGTCACGCCGGTGAGAGTGACTGGTCTGCCAAGTCGGTATTGATCACATTACAGACTCTCAGTTGTATTTTGTCAAGAACCCCGATGAGAACAGCAGGGGCACCCGACCAGATGTGGCGGCAGTATTCAATGCACGGGCGGATGGTAGATTTATATATGTGCAGGATAGATTCAGACAGAAAAAAACTTCCGGGCCTTTTGGTTAACAATTTCATGTCAAGGAAGATAACCAGCAACCAATCTAACCGAAAAGGGACGACAATTACTAGTCATAGTTATCATTAATATCACAGCTGTTTCAACTTGAAACCACACTGCAAATAAATTAATTCTATTTGTCAGTTTCAGTTAGAAGGCTCGTTCCGATTTGTGTTTCTTCTACATCCACATAGTCAGCCTTCCGTTTACACTTTAACTATTCTGAGGTTGATAGAAGCAAACATCTGCTTTTTTTTATAATCATATCGCCCCAAGCAAGGCATTTTACTGCCACTGTTTTTCAGGGGGTTGCATAGGAGAAAAGTTATGAGAAAGATTGACAGTTTATAGGGGGTGTCAGGAAGTGGGTAAGAGAAGGATGAGAATAGTGACGAGAGTGGAGTGGACGGAGAAAGGAGCATGAGATAGTGAGATAGATGACTATTGACTTTACCTTTAGCTGTCGGCGAAGCAAGTAAACGAAAGGGAATTCCACAGGCGGGAAGTGCGAGAAAAGAAGCTGCTGGAGTAGAATTTGCGTTTATATTTTATTGGTTTCATAGTAAAAGGGTGGGACCTAGTTACTAATCTTGTGGCTCGAGTAAATTCATATATAGGGGGCACCAGAAGTTCATCGGAGCAGAAGCCGTGAAAGTATTTGTAGAAGAGACACAGGGAAGCCACAATGTGCCGGTAAGAAAGTGACTGAGCTGCTTGTATGCGGATAGAAACTGAATACAGTAAATATAAAACAATCGGAAGGAGTATGAGACAAATGTACGCCTTGTCACCAGACTTTCCTTCTTTTGCACTCTCCTCTTTTCTGACATACTCTCTCTCTGTTCTCTTTTCTGCCAAGCGCTCTCTCTCTCTCTCTCTGTTCTCTTTTCTACCAAGCGCTCTCTCTCTCTCTGTTCTCTTTTCTGCCAAGCGCTCTCTCTCTCTCTCTCTGTTCTCTTTTCTGCCAAGCGCGCTCTCTCTCTCTGTTCTCTTTTCTGCCAAGCGCTCTCTCTCTCTCTCTCTCTGTTCTCTTTTCTGCCAAGCGCTCTCTCTCTCTCTCTCTCTCTGTTCTCTTTTCTGCCAAGCGCTCTCTCTCTCTCTCTGTTCTCTTTTCTGCCAAGCGCTCTCTCTCTCTGTTCTCTTTTCTGCCAAGCGCTCTCTCTCTCTCTGTTCTCTTTTCTGCCAAGCGCTCTCTCTCTCTCTCTGTTCTCTTTTCTGCCAAGCGCTCTCTCTCTCTGTTCTCTTTTCTGCCAAGCGTCTCTCTCTCTTTTCTGTCTCTTTCTCCAAGCGCTCTCTCTCTCCTCTTTTCTGCCAAGCGCTCTCTCTCTCCTCTTTTCTGCCAAGCGCTCTCTCTCTCCTCTTTCTGCCAAGCGCTCTCTCTCCTCTTTTCTGCCAAGCGCTCTCTCTCTCTCCTCTTTTCTGCCAAGCGCTCTCTCTCTCTCCTCTTTTCTGCCAAGCGCTCTCTCTCTCTCGCCGCTCTCTCTCTCCTCTTTTTCTGCCAAGCGCTCTCTCTCTCCTCTTTCTGCCAAGCGCTCTCTCTCTCCTCTTTTCTGCCAAGCGCTCTCTCTCTCCTCTTTTCTACCAAGCGTCTCTCTCTCCTCTTTTTCTACCAAGCGCTCTCTCTGTCTCTTTTCTACCAAGCGCTCTCTCTCTCTCCTCTTTTCTACCAAGCGCTCTCTCTCTCCTCTTTTCTACCAAGCGCTCTCTCTCTCCTCTTTTCTACCAAGCTCTTTTCTCTCTCTCTCTCTTTCACCAAGCGCTCTCTCTCTTTTTCTACCAAGCGCGCTCTCTCTCTCTCTACCAAGCGCTCTCTCTCTCCTCTTTTCTACCAAGCGCTCTCTCTCTCCTCTTTTCTACCAAGCGCTCTCTCTCCTCTTTTCTACCAAGCGCTCTCTCTCTCCTCTTTCTACCAAGCGCTCTCTCTCTCTCCTCTTTTCTACCAAGCGCTCTCTCTCTCTCTCCTCTTTTCTACCAAGCGCGCTCTCTCTCCTCTTTTCTACCAAGCGCTCTCTCCCTCCTCTTTTCTACCAAGCGCTCTCTCTCTCTCTCCTCTTTTCTACCAAGCGCTCTCTCTCTCTCCTCTTTTCTACCAAGCGCTCTCTCTCTCTCCTCTTTTCTACCAAGCGCTTTCTCTCTCCTCTTTTCTACTAAGCTCTGTCGCTCTCCTCTTTTTTTGCCAAGCGCTCTCTCTCCTCTTTTCTACAAAGCTCTGTCGCTCTCCTCTTTTTTGCCACGCGCTTTCTCTCTCCCCCACTCTCTCTCTCTCACGCTTTCTCTCCTTTTTCTCATACACACACACTCACTCTCTCTCTCTCTTTCCACTCTATATATCTATATAGATAGCCTAGCCTTCCGCAATTTATAATAAATAACTTGGGACGCTTTTAAGAGAATTAGAAGTCCTAACATGATTCCTTGTTGGCGACCACAATATTAGCAACATAAAATATGCAGATGACATTGTGTTGTGAACAAAAAGAGAAATAAAACTTCAAGAAAACTACAGAATATAGTAAAGGAAAGCTACAAGAAAGGACTAAACGTCATCTACAAGAAGATAGAATTCATGGTTGTCAGCAAAAGAAACGGCTCCAAAATGCAAATTACAAATTGAAAAAGCCAAAATCAAATGTGCACAACAATTTAAATATCTAGGAAGTGTCTTAATAGAGGACGGGAAGTGAGAAATCCGAAGGCGCATTGGGATAGCAAAAAGATGCCTCCCAAAATATAAGCAAATTATGAAGAAAAAATGTTCATTAGAAACAAGGAAAAGAGTACTGAACTGTGACGTAATATCAGCCCTACATGGCAATTAATGCTGAATAATCTCCTCATGGGATGTGCGTTGTGGTGCAGTGGATATCGGCTCGGAACGAGAAATCGGGAAGCCGAGTTCAAATTCCAGTTGAATTCATTGCATTCACTTACGCGCAAATACCCTTAGGAAAGGTATTAATCCGTTTCTTCCTTCCAGTTATGGGTTAAATAACAAGATAGATTGGGTTCTATAGCCTTGGCTGGCGACCATTCTACCGCAGAAAGCAATGGCAACCTACTGCGGGATAGTTTTCTACCCAGTCAGTCATGTCTCTTTCGAGACATGATCGCCCAAGCGTGTTTCACGTATGGCACTTATCAGACATGTCAGCAACGACTATGCAAAAACAAACTTTTACTTAACATTAACAATCACTCCTACTCCCCCCCCCCCCTGTTAGCATGGCTCAGGTTAGTCATACTGAAAGCAAAACGCTGCGCCTCCTCGGGTTAACTCTCACAGCAGACTTCAAACGGAATGACCATATAGAATCTGTGTAGAAAGTTTTTTTGTTTTGTTTTTTTTTTTTGTCTAAATCAATCCTGCACATATATAAATCTACTATCCGCCCGTGCATCGAATACTGCTACCATATCTGGTCGGGTGCTCCTGCTATCCACCTAGGGGTCCTTGACAAAATCCAACGGAGAATCTGTAATGTGATCGATCCCGACTTGGCAGCTCAGATACAGTCACTTTCTCACCGGCGCAATGTGGCTTCTCTGTGTCTCTTCTACAAATACTTTCACGCTTCTGCTCCGATGAACTTAGATCACTGGTGCCTCCTATATACAAATTTACTCGAGCCACAAAATTAGCAACTATGTCCCACCCTATTACTGTGAAACCAATAAAATGTAATAATGTAAACGCAAATTCTACTCCAGCAGCTTCTTTTCTCGCACTTTCCGTCTGTGGAATTCCCTTCCAGTTACTTGCTTTCCCGACAGCTACAATCTCCAAGAATTTAAATGTAAAGTCAACAGCCATCTCCTATCTCACTAACCTGCATCCTCTCTCTCTCTCTCTCATGCGCCTTTCTCCGTCCACTTCACTCTCATCACTATTCTCATCATTCTTTTACCCACTTCCTGACACCCCTTATAACCTGTCACGCTTTCTTATAACTTTCCTCCTATGTAACCCCCTGCAAAACATTGGCAGTAAAATGCCTTGCTTGGGGCGATATGATCATTTAAAAAAAGAAAAACATTAGAACGAGTTGAAATTTTTAGGGCAAATAATGAGGATAGAAAGCTCGGAAATCTTGATACTCACCAGACAGATTAAAAACAATGTATTTCAAAATTTTAAATCAAAGGCAACCGTAACGACATTTCTTTTGGGATACGAATTTTGCTTTGTTTATTTTTCAAGGACTGATCTTTTAAGTGTGAAAGCGTCAATGTAACCCGCTTCGACACACGAATTGGAAAATAATCAAATGAAATATGTGTGGGTGGGGCAATAAATAAAGAATCTTTACAACAGTTTTCATTTTTTATTTGTGGAAAATTTTAGACCATGCTTTGAATATTGCCGCCATATATAGCCTAGAGCTGTTGCTATGTCTCTTTCCTCTCTCCTCTTTTCTCCCACGGTCTCACTTTCTTCTCTCTTTTTTTCGCGTCCTCTCTCTCTCTCTCTCTCTCTCACTTTTCTCTTTTATTCTGCGTCCTCTCTTCTTCCATGCCATGTCTCTCTCGCATTTCTCTTTCTTCCATGCCATGTCTCTCTCGCTTTTCTCTCTTCTTCCATGCCATGTCTCTCTCGCTTTTATCATTTCTTCCTCGTCCTCATTCTCTCTCTCTCGTCTTTCTCTTTTCTTTCGCGTCCTCTCTCTCTCGCGCCTTCCTTTTTTCTTTCGCGTCCTCTCTCTCTCGCGCCTTTCTTTTTTCTTTCGCGTCCTCTCTCTCTCGCGCCTTTCTTTTTTCTTTCGCGTCCTCTCTCTCTCGCGCCTTTCTTTTTTCTTTCGCGTCCTCTCTCTCTTGCGCATTTCTCTTTTCTTTCGCGTCCTCTCTCTCTCGCCTTTCTTTTTTCTTTCGCGTCCTGTCTCTGCCTTTCTCTCTTTTTCGCGTCCTCTCTCTCTCGCCTTTCTCTTTCTTTCGCGTCCTCTCTCTCGCTCTCTTTCTCTTTCTTTTTCGCGTCCTTCTCTCTCGCCTTTCTCTTTTTCTTTCATGTCCCTCTCTCTCACTCGCCTTTCTTTTCTTTCGCGTCCTCTCTCACTCGCCTTTCTCTTTTCTTTCGCGTCCTCTCTCACTCGCCTTTCTCTTTTCTTTCGCGTCCTTCTCTCTCGCTCTTTCTTTCTTTCGCGTCCTCTCTCTCTCTCTTTCTTTCGCGTCCCTCTCTCTCGCCTTTCTCTTTCTTTCGTCCCTCTCGCTCTTTCTCTTTCTTTCGCATCCTCTCTCTCTCGCCTTTCTTTCTTTCGTCCTCTCTCTCTCGCTCTCTTTCTTTCTTTCTTGGGCGTCTCTCTCGCCTTTCTTTCTTTCGCTCTCTCTCTCTCGCCTTTCTTTCTTTCGCGTCCTCTCTCTCTCGCTCTCTCTTTCTTTCGCGTCCTCTCTCTCTCGCCCTTCTTTTTCTTTTTTCGCGTCCTCTCTCTCTCGCTCTCTCTCTTTCTTTCGCGTCCTCTCTCTCTCTCGCTCTTTCTCTTTCTTTTCGCGTCCCCTCGCTCTCTTTCTTTCTTTCGCGTCCTTCTCTCTCTCGCCTTTCTCTTTTCTTTTCGCGTCCTCTCTCTCTCGCTCTCTTTTTCTTTCGCGTCCTCTCTCTCTCTCGCCTTTCTCTTTTCTTTCATGTCCCTCTCTCTCTCTCGCCTTTCTCTCTTTCTTTCGCGTCCTCTCTCTCTCGCCTTTCTCTTTCTTTCTTTCATGCGTCCTCTCTCTCTCTGCCTTTCTCTTTCTTTCGCGTCCTCTCTCTCTCGCTCTTTCTCTTTCTTCGCGTCCTCTCTCTCTCGCCTTTCTCTTTCTTTTTCGCGTCCTCTCTCTCTCGCCTTTCTCTTTCTTTCTTTCGCGTCCTCTCTCTCGCCTTTCTCTTTCTCTTTCGTCCTCTCTCTCTCTCTCTCTCCTTTCTCTTTCTTTCGCGTCCTCTCTCTCTCTCTCTCCTTTCTCTTTCTTTCGCGTCCTCTCTCTCTCTCCTTTCTCTTTTCTTTCGCGTCCTCTCTCTCTCTCCTTTCTCTTTCTTTCGCGTCCCTCTCTCTCTCCTTTCTCTTTTCTTTTTCGCGTCCTCTCTCTCTCCTTTCTCTTTTCTTTCGCGTCCTCTCTCTCTCTCCTTTTCTTTCGCGTCCTCTCTCTCTCTCTCCTTTCGCTTTTTCTTTCTCGCGTCCCTCTCTCTCTCTCTCTCCTTTCGCTTTCGTCGTCCTCTCTCTCTCTCTCCTTTCGTTTTCTTTCTTTCGCGTCCTCTCTCTCTCTCTCTTTCGAGAGAAAGCCGCGTCCTCTCTCTCTCTCTCCCTTTCTTTCTTTCTTTCGCGTCCTCTCTCTCTCTCTCCTTCTTTCTTTCTGTCTCTCTCTCTCTCCTTTCGCTTTTCTTTCGCGTCCTTCTCTCTCTCTCTCCTTTCTTTCTTTTTCGCGTCCTCTCTCTCTCTCTCCTTTCGCTTTTCTTTCGCGTCCTCTCTCTCTCTCTCTCCTTTCTTTCTTTTTCGGCGTCCTCTCTCTCTCTCTCCTTTCGCTTTCTTTCGTCCCTCTCTCTCTCTCCTTTCTCGCTTTTCTTTTTCGTCCTCTCTCTCTCTCTCCTTTCTTTCTCTTTCATGTCCTCTCTCTCTCTCTCTCCTTTCTCTTTCTTTCGCCCTCTCTCTCTCTCTCTCTCTCTCTCTCTCTCTCTTTTGGCCTTTCTCTATCTCTTTTTCTTTCTCGCTGTCCTCTCTCTCTGCCTTTCTCTTTCTTTTTCGTCCTCTCTCTCTCGCCTTTCTCTTTTTCTTTCGCGTCCTCTCTCTCTCGCCTTTCTTTCTTTTTCTTCATGTCCTCTCTCTCTCGCCTTTCTCTCTTTCTTTCGTCCTCTCTCTCTCTCGCCTTTCTTTCTTTCGCGTCCTCTCTCTCTCGCCTTTCTTTCTTTCGCGTGCGTCCTCTCTCTCTCGCCTTTCTCTTTCTTCGCGTCCTCTCTCTCTCTCGCTCTTTCTTTCTTTCTTTCGTCCTTCTCTCTCTCTCTCGCCTTTCTCTTTTTCTTTTCGCGTCCTCTCTCTCTCTCGCTCTTTCTTTTTCTTTCGCGTCCTCTCTCTCTCTCGCTTTCTCTTTCTTTCGCGTCCTCTCTCTCTCGCTCTTTCTCTTTCTTTCATGTCCCTCTCTCTCTCTGCCTTTCTCTTTTTCTTTCGCGTCCTTCTCTCTCTCGCTCTTTTCTATCGCGTCCTCTCTCTCTCGCCTTTCTCTTTCTTTTTCGCGTCCTCTCTCTCTCTCGCCTTTCTTTCTTTCGCGTCCTCTCTCTCTCGCTCGCTTTTCTTTCGCGTCATCTCTCTCTCGCCTTTCTCTTTTCTTTCGCGTCATCTCTCTCTCTCGCCTTTCTCTTTCTTTCGCGTCATCTCTCTCTCTCGCCTTTCTCTTTCTTTTCGCGTCCTCTCTCTCTCTCTCCCTTTCTCTTTTCTTTCGCGTCCTTCTCTCTCTCTCTTTCTCTTTCTTTCGCGTCCTCTCTCTCTCTCTCTCCTTTCTTTCTTTCGCGTCCTCTCTCTCTCTCTCTCCTTTCTCTTTTCTTTCGCGTCCTCTCTCTCTCTCTCCTTTCTCTTTCTTTCGCGTCCTCTCTCTCTCTCTCTCCTTTCTCTTTCTTTCGCGTCCTCTCTCTCTCTCTCTCCTTTCTTTTCTTTCGCGTCCTCTCTCTCTCTCTCCTTTCTCTTTTCTTTCGCGTCCTCTCTCTCTCTCTCTCCTTTCTCTTTTCTTTCGCGTCCTCTCTCTCTCTCCTTTCTTTCTTTCGCGTCCTCTCTCTCTCTCCTTTCTCTTTTTCTTTCGCGTCATCTCTCTCTCTCTCCTTTCTCTTTTCTTTCGCGTCCTCTCTCTCTCTCTCCTTTCTCTTTTCTTTTCGCGTCCTCTCTCTCTCCTTTCTGCTTTTCTCTTTCGCGTCCTCTCTCTCTCTCCTTTCGCTTTTCTTTCGCGTCCTCTCTCTCTCTATCTCCTTTCGCTTTTCTTTCGCGTCCTCTCTCTCTCTCTCTCTCTCTCTCTCTCTTTGGCCTTTCTCATTTCTTTCGCGTCCTCTCTCTCGCCTTTCTCTTTTTCTTTCGCGTCCTCTCTCTCTGCCTTTCTTTCTTTCGCGTCCCTCTCTCTCGCCTTTCTTTTCTTTCGCGTCCTCTCTCTCGCCTTTCTTTCTTTCGCGTCCCTCTCTCTCTCGCCTTTCTCTTTTCTTTCGCGTCATCTCTCTCTCTCGCCTTTCTCTTTCTTTTTCGTCTCTCTCTCTCTCTCTCTCTCTCTCTCTCTTATTTCTTTCGGGCGTCCTCTCTCTCTCTTTGGCCTTTCTCTTTCTTTTTTCGCGTCCTCTCTCTCTTTGGCCTTTCTCTTTTCTTTTTCGCGTCCTCTCTCTCGCCTTTCTCTTTTCTTTCGCGTCTCTCTCTCTCTCTCTCTCGCCTTTCTCTTTCTTTCGTCCTCTCTCTCTCTCTCTCTCGCTCTCTTTCTCTTTTTCTTTCGCGTCCTCTCTCTCGCCTTTCTCTTTTCTTTCGCGTCCTCTCTCTCTCTCTCGCCTTTCTTTTCTTTCGCGTCCTCTCTCTCTCTCTGGCCTTTCTTTCTTTTCGCGTCCTCTCTCTCTCTCTCTGGCCTTTCTCTTTTCTTTCGCGTCCTCTCTCTCTCTGGCCTTTCTCTTTTCTTTTTCGCGTCCTCTCTCTCTCTCTGGCCTTTCTCTTTCTTTCGCGTCCTCTCTCTCTCTGGCCTTTCTCTTTTTCTTTCGCGTCCTCTCTCTATCTCTGGCCTTTCTCTTTTCTTTCGCGTCCTCTCTCTCTGGCCTTTCTCTTTTCTTTCGCGTCCTCTCTCTCTCTCTGGCCTTTCTCTTTTCTTTCGCGTCCTCTCTCTCTGGCCTTTCTCTTTTCTTTCGCGTCCTCTCTCTCTGGCCTTTCTCTTTTCTTTCGCGTCCTCTCTCTCTCTGGCCTTTCTCTTTTCTTTCGCGTCCTCTCTCTCTGGCCTTTCTCTTTCTTTCGCGTCCTCTCTCTCTCTGGCCTTTCTTTCTTTCGCGTCGTCTCTCTCTCGCCTTTCTCTTTTCTTTCGCGTCGTCTCTCTCTCGCCTTTCTTTCTTTTCGCGTCCCTCTCTCTCTTTCACTTTTCTCTCGCGTTCTCTCTCTCTCTCACACACACTTTCTTTTCTTCCGCATCCTCTCTCTCTCACTCACACTTTCTTTCTCTTTTCTTCCATCCTCTCTCTCTCACTTTCATTTTTCTTCCGCATCCTTTCTCTCTCTCTCCCTCTCTCATTTTTCTTTTTTCTTCCGCATCCTCTCTCTCCCTCTCTCACTTTTCTTTTTTCTTCCGCATCCTCTCTTTCTCTCTCACTTTTCTTTTTTCTTCCGCATCCTCTCTTTCTCTCTCTCACTTTTCTTTTTTCTTCCGCATCCTCTCTTTCTCTCTCTCACTTTTCTTTTTTCTTCCGCATCCTCTCTTTCTCTCTCTTTTCACTTTTCTTTTTTCTTCCGCATCCTCTCTTTCTCTCTCTATATATATATATATATATATATATATATATATAGATAAATTTGACGAAAGCTAGGCTATCTGTGTAAGTGCTAAGTTTACATAAATAGGTTCAGCTGAAAATTGAATACTGTTCCTTGGTTCTATTTTTAATCTTGTTAACCGTTACGCCACTGAGCTTCCAAAAAAAGAATAAGAATTTTCATACTCGTGCCAAGAAAATATACAATTTGCAAAATTTAACTTCGTCTTTCATGTTGTCTTCAGTCAATTCGTTCTCGCTGTAAAAACACATTTCTCGGCAACTGATTGCTTCGTTGTCGTCATGCATTTTTCATTGGTGCAACATTTCAGGGAGAAAAGTGGGGAAAAGAAAAAAATATTTTTGCTTGTCACTTGATGGGGAATTAAAAACAGAGGGAAAATATTTATTTTCCTCCGGACTGCTTCGTTAGCGACAGTAATTGGCTTAATTTAATTGTCTCTATTTTGTTTTAATTTTGTCGCCATCGAAGCGTTTAATGAAGCCTCGTTATGTTACGATGATCTTTTCTCTTCAAGCATAACGTCTCCTTTTTTTTTTTATAAGCGTTTCACCCCGAGCAAGGCATGTCACTGCCACTACTGTGCAGGGGGCTACGTAGAGTGGAGAAAGGCTGATTAAATATAGGAAATAACAGAGGGTGGGTGATAGGCGGGTGAGGATACCGAGAATGAGGGTTGGGTAGATGAGTGTTGTGAGAATATTTGGGAGTTAGTGTGATAGGAGGTGTCTATTGACCCTACATTTAAACACCTGGAGATTGTAACTGTCGGGAAAGCAGACTTGTGGAAGGGAGTTCCACAGGCGGGAAGCGCGAGAAAAGAAGCTGTTGGAGTAGAATTTACGGTTACATCTTATTTGTTTAACTGTAAAAGAGTGGGACCTAGTTGCTAATCTAGTATCTCGTGTAAATTCGTGCTTAGGCGGCACCAGTGATCTAAGCTCATCGGAGCAGAAGCCATGAAAGTACTTGTAGAAGAGGCACAGGGAAGCTACATCACGCCGGTGTGAGAGCGGCTGCAGCCGGTCTGCCAAGTCAGTATCAACCACGTTACAGATCCTACTTTGTATTTTGTCAAGAAGCCCAAGGAGAGCAGCAGGGGCACCCGACCAGATATGGCAGCAATATTCAATACACGGGCGGATGGTAGATTTGTATATGTGCAGAATATTTTCAGGTGGGAAAAATTTCCGGGCCCTGCACAGGGAGCCGACTTTCATAGCAGCAGATTTGGCAATGGATTCAATATAGTCATTCCATTTGAGATCCACCGAGAGTGTAAGGCCAAGGAGGCGTAGTATTTTACACTCTGGGAGGCTAGCCTGTCCCATGCTAATGGGAGGTAGATGCGATTGTCTATGGTGGTTAGTTGATAACAGCTTTGTTTTGGAGGCATTGAAAAAATATATGTAAAGCCTTGCCTGTTTCTTCGTTCTTTCTTTTCCTCTTATTCGAGTAAGACCATTTTTTTTTTTTTGTTTTTACGGCCGCAAACAAAATATCTGGTGGTCGTCGTCGGCATATAAATTGACAAAAGTTCTTAACTTCAACTGCTATTTCCTCGTTCTTTTTGGAATTTCATTTCATCGTTGTTCTTCTTAAAATGTTTTTCTTTATATTTCAAATTGTTTTAATGCTTATTCTTCCTCAAATGCTTTTTTTCGCCAAATTAATCTTCAATTTTGAAACGTGACCTTTGTGTCTGATTTCTCATTAAAATAGCTGGAAAAATGTTTTCTTATACGCTTAAAATGTTTTTTTTAATCAATCTTTATGTCCAAGAGAATAACTGATGTTATATTGCCGGAAGAAAAGTTTGTAGCGTTTTCAAGGGTATTTCAAATACGATACTTAGATATTTGTACATAGACTTAATCAACTGCATATGCGCCATTTTGTTCCACTTCTTTTCACCGTCTTTAAAGCTGCTTCATGATTCCATCCACTCAAAATATTACATCTTTCTGAGTAATGAACTGTTCGAAATTATTTTTTGCATTTCTTTCTATTAAATGAATGTTGTTGCTAGTGAAATTTATGCTAATTTAAAGTTGAAAGTTTAGATTAATACGGCGGCTGTTCTAGAAATTCCCAACCACATTGTACCAATTTTTCTATCGATTGTCTCTTGCTCCGGTTGAGAACGGTAGTTGTTTGAATTCAGCATCTAATTTCATCGAAGTTAAGCAACATCAAGCCTGGTTAGTAATTAGATAGGTGACCGCTAGGGAATACCAGATGTTGTAGGTTTGAATGGGTGACTGGTTTGTAATACCAAGTGTTAGATGTTTGGATGTGCGGGTGGTGTAATGGATAATAGCTTGGAATTGGAAATCAGAGACCGGATTTCAACTCCAGTTTGTTTTTTTTATTATTATTCACTTACCTTCTTAAAAGATGCACACCTCTCGATTGCACTTTTCCAATCTATATCTGCAAACTTTTTCTTTTTAACTTGTAGGAGACTTACGGTCATATAGTGTTGAAATACCGGTTCCCAAACGAGTAAGAAATTTTCGGTCCCTATATAGTGGCTCATATTTGTTAATTGGAGAGCAAAGTTCTAATTCTCGATCGGTTCGTTATATTCACTTACGCGCAAATACCCTTTTCCTGTTTCTTAATACTCTACTCGGCTTCTGGAAAGCATCTTTGGTCATGCCAATTCGCTTTCCGATCTCAGTGTCGCACTTTGTGTCTTATGTTAGAACTAGCAGTATAGCCTGGCGTTGCTCGGTTGTAATGAGAGCTTTAAAACTAATCCATGGTCCTGGAGCTCAGACTCTTTGGACGTTGGCACGAAAGACTAAAAAGCAATAGTTGTTTCCAGTTTAAGCGAAACCGTAGATTGAAAGAAAAATGAATGGATGTAAGTCAAATTTTGTTTTCCGGTATCGATGTCAAGTAAGTTTTCCGTCGCAAACTGAATTTTGACGGTTAAATAAGTCCTCTGAGTAAATGGTATCATGATTGAGACTAAGAACTACAATTATACCTACTTAGAGCAAAACCAGAAGCAAAAACCAAAATAAAAGGGCTGAAAACCTGATTTTGATCAAACCCGATAGGATATCAGTGTATCGATTTCCAATATCGGAGTCAAATAAGTCATCTAAGGATAAACTAACCTAAGTAAGTCCATGAAAACTTATCGTACCCATCGGGAGTAAAATTGGAGAAAATGAGTCATATTGATGGCTGAATATCGGTTTTTGATCAGATTCGATAGAATATCAGGGGTATCGATTTCCGATATTGGGTAAAAAGAGTTGTCTGAGAAGATCTACTAATGTTCGAGACTAAAAACTATAATTTTACAAAGTTAGTTACAAATCCTGCAGCAAATAACCACGATAAATGGGCTGAAATTCTGATCTTGATCAGATCTGATCGGATATCAGGGTACTGATTTATGATATCGGGGGAAATCGGAAAAAAATAAGTAGCCCACGACCTGACTAGAAGCCTAAAGAATATTTGTGTGAAGTTTGGTGAGAATCGGATAAAAATTGTGGATTTGTATAAAAGACATGCAGACAGATACACACACAAACATCTTGCTTTTTATATGTATAGATATTTCCCAGGTATTTAAATTTCTGTACCTGTTTGATTTTAGTATCCTCAGCCTGTAGTTGGCATTTTGAGCTCCTCTTTTTACTGATGATCATGAAATTCTATAGATTTTTTCCAACGCAATGATTTGATTTCAATTCAAATGCTTTTTTCTTATTTATTCTCCAAATACATTTATCTTCTTCTTATTATTTTTATTATTCAAATCCCTTTTATCCTAGCCTATTAATGTTTTTCTCATTGTTATTCTTTAAATCCTCTTGCTCTTTAGATACATATTTCTTAATATTTTTCAAATGCTTTTCTTATTCTTCAGATGTTTTTATCTTATCTTCTTTCTTCAAATGCTTTTTACCGTATTCTTCTTCAAATGCTTTCTTCTTCTTCTTCTTTGTTATTTTGTTTAAATGTTTTAACGGTTACAGTTGAGGGAAATTCTTCAAATGCTTTTTACCGTATTCTTCTTCAAATGCTTTCTTCTTCTTCTTCTTTGTTATTTTGTTTAAATGTTTTAACGGTTACAGTTGAGGGAAATTCTTCAAATGCATTTTACCGTATTCTTCTTCAAATGCTTTCTTCTTCTTCTTCTTTGTTATTTTGTTTAAATGTTTTAACGGTTACAGTTGAGGGAAATTCTTCAAATGCTTTTTTACCGTATTCTTCTTCAAATGCTTTCTTCTTCTTCTTCTTTGTTATTTTGTTTAAATGTTTCAACGGTTACAGTTGAGGGAAATTCTTCAAATGCTTTTTTACCGTATTCTTCTTCAAATGCTTTCTTCTTTTTCTTTGTTATTTTGTTTAAATGTTTAACGGTTACAGTTGAGGGAAATTCTTCAAATGTTTTTTACCGTATTCTTCTTCAAATGCTTTTTCTTCTTCTTCTTTGTTATTTTTGTTTAAATGTTTTGAATGGTTACAGTTGAGGGAAATTCTTCAAATGCTTTTTAATGTATTCTTTTCTTCAAATGCTTTTCATCTTCTTTGTTATTTTGTTTAAATGTTTTAACGGTTACAGTTGAGGGGGAAATTTCTTCAAATGCTTTTTACCGTATTCTTCTTCAAATGCTTTCTCTTCTTCTTCTTTGTTATTTTGTTTAAATGTTTTAACGGTTACAGTTGAGGGAAATTCTTCAAATGCTTTACCGTATTCTTCTTCAAATGCTTTCTTCTTCTTCTTTGTTATTTTGTTTAATGTTTTAACGGTTACAGTTGGAGGGAAATTCTTCAAATGCTTTTTTACCGTATTCTTCTTCAAATGCTTTCTTCTTCTTCTTCTTTGTTATTTTGTTTAAAATGTTTTAACGTTACAGTTGAGGGAAATTCTTCAAATGCTTTACCGTATTCTCTTTCAAATGCTTTCTTCTTTCTTCTTCTTTGTTATTTTGTTGTACTGTTTTAACGGTTAAAGAGTAGGGCTCTTCAAATGCATTTTACCGTATTCTTCTTCAAATGCTTTTTCTTCTTTGTTATTTTGTTTAAATGTTTTAATCAATACAGTTGAGGGAAATTCTTCAAATGCTTTTACTGTATTCTTCTTCAAATGCTTTCTTCTTCTTCTTCTTTGTTATTTTGTTTTTTAAATGTTTTAACGGTTACAGTTTTAGGGAAATTCTTCAAATGCTTTTTACCGTATTCTTTCTTCAAATGCTTTCTTCTTCTTCTTTGTTATTTTGTTTAAATGTTTTAACGGTTACAGCTTTAGTGAAATTTTTCAAATGCATTTTACCGGCTCTTTCAAACGT
Organism: Ascarosepion bandense; assembly: GCA_037127315.1. Taxonomy (NCBI): domain Eukaryota; kingdom Metazoa; phylum Mollusca; class Cephalopoda; order Sepiida; family Sepiidae; genus Ascarosepion; species Ascarosepion bandense. Next base: position 7,666,652 of record JBBBDQ010001417.1, read on the forward strand.
TTTCTTCTTCTTTCTCTTTGTTATTTTGTTTAAATGTTTTAACGGTTACAGTTTGAGGGAAATTTTCAAATGCATTTACCGTATTCTTCTCTTCAAATGCTTTCTTCTTCTTCTTCTTTGTTATTTCGTTTAAATGTTTTAACGGTTACAGTTGAGTTAATTCTTCAAATGCTTTTTACCGTATTCTTCTTCAAATGCTTTCTTCTTCATATTTTTGTTTAAATGTTTTAACGGTTACAGTTGAGGGAAATTTCTTCAAATGCTTTTTACCGTATTCTTCTTCTTCAAATGCTTTCTTCTTCATCTTCTTTGTTATTTTGTTTAAATGTTTTAATTGCTACAGTTGAGGGAAATTCTTCAAATGCTTTTTACCGTATTCTTCTTCAAATGCTTTCTTCTTCTTCTTCTTTGTTATTTTTGTTAAAATGTTTTAACGGTTACAGTTGGAGGGAAATTCTTCAAATGCTTTTTACCGTATTCTTCTTCAAATGCTTTCTTCTTCTTCTTCTTTGTTATTTTGTTTAAATGTTTTAACGGTTACAGTTGAGGGAAATTCTTCAAATGCTTTTTACCGTATTCTTCTTCAAATGCTTTCTTCTTCATCTTCTTTGTTATTTTGTTTAAATGTTTTAACGGTTACAGTTGAGGGAAATTCTTCAAATGCTTTTTTACCGTATTCTTCTTCAAATTTTTCTTCTTTGTTATTTTGTTTAAATGTTTTAACGGTTACAGTTGAGGGAAATTCTTCAAATGCTTTTACCGTATTCTTCTTCAAATGCTTTCTTCTTCTTCTTTGTTATTTTGTTTAAATGTTTTAACGGTTACAGTTGGAGGGAAATTCTTCAAATGCTTTACCGTATTCTTCTTCAAATGCTTTCTTCTTCTTCTTTGTTATTTTGTTTAAATGTTTTAACGGTTACAGTTGAGGGAAATTCTTCAAATGCTTTTTTACCGTATTCTTCTTCAAATGCTTTCTTCTTCTTCTTTGTTATTTTGTTTAAATGTTTTAACGGTTACAGTTGAGGGAAATTCTTCAAATGCTTTTTACCGTATTCTTCTTCAAATGCTTTCTTCTTCATCTTCTTTGTGATTTTGTTTAAATGTTTTAACGGTTACAGTTGAGGGAAATTCTTCAAATGCTTTTTACCGTATTCTTCTTCAAATGCTTTCTTCTTCTTCTTCTTTGTTATTTTGTTTAAATGTTTTAACGGTTACAGTTGAGGGAAATTCTTCAAATGCTTTTTACCGTATTCTTCTTCAAATGCTTTCTTCTTCTTTGTTATTTTGTTTAAATGTTTTAACGGTTACAGTTGAGGGAAATTCTTCAAATGCTTTTTTACCGTATTCTTCTTCAAATGCTTTCTTCTTCTTCTTCTTCTTCTTTGTTATTTTGTTTAAATGTTTTAACGGTTACAGTTGAGGGAAATTCTTCAAATGCTTTTTTACCGTATTCTTCTTCAAATGCTTTCTTCTTCTTCTTCTTTGTTATTTTGTTTAAATGTTTTAACGGTTACAGTTGAGGGAAATTCTTCAAATGCTTTTTTACCGTATTCTTCTTCAAATGCTTTCTTCTTCTTCTTCTTTGTTATTTTGTTTAAATGTTTTAACGGTTACAGTTGAGGGAAATTCTTCAAATGCTTTTTTACCGTATTCTTCTTCAAATGCTTTCTTCTTCTTCTTCTTTGTTATTTTGTTTAAATGTTTTAACGGTTACAGTTGAGGGAAATTCTTCAAATGCTTTTTACCGTATGCTTCTTCAAATGCTTTCTTCTTCTTCTTCTTTGTTATTTTGTTTAAATGTTTTAACGGTTACAGTTGAGGGAAATTCTTCAAATGCTTTTTACCGTATTCTTCTTCAAATGCTTTCTTCTTCTTCTTTGTTATTTTGTTTAAATGTTTTAACGGTTACAGTTGAGGGAAATTCTCAAAAAATTGTAGAAGAATGAGAATGACAGGTATATAAGAATTTTTTTTAATCTTTTCACCCTAAGCAAGGCGCCAATGCCATTAAAAGGGGAAACCACTTTCGGCACTCTCACATTTAACTCCTTCACTTCGAAACTCAGAGCGGTTTGTAATAGGCACGGAGAAAGGTTCCGCCAAGATAGAAACTAACACGGCAAGTGAAACCCAGTCATGATGATTATGTCCATGCGTACCAGACATTTGGGTCGGAAGAGGATTTCATTTTGTACCACAGCAAATGGAACCGCAGCATGATGGTAATGTCCATGCGTACCAGGCATCCGAATCGGAAGAGGATTTGATTTCACGGCAGTGGATCTTTGCCTTTAGCATCGAGGGCACACCACCAAAAGCGGCTTGTATGTCAGTTTTACAATTCCTAAAATTCATAATAATAAAACACAATATCCTAGATAAAACTCAACTGGCGGTCTTGAATGCATGCACATATATACATATTACTTATATGTATACAAGTTATGGGATCGTGACTATGAAGCACGAGTTTGAATCTCACCGTGGTCGATTTGTCAGGCTTTTATATGTTATCAGTCTGGAGAAAGCGATCCTAGCGTGTGGTAAAGTGTTTGAAAACCATACCACGAGTTGTCCCAAGTCTTGTGAGTAAAACTGGGTAGATGGGACTCATAAACTCGAAGACGCAAGTCATCGTGACCGAGGTTTTGAGTGTACTAGCCTTGTTCAAAATGTTCATCATACCATATCACGCGATCTCTCCCAGAAATTTTAACTAGAGCTGCTCAACATGGTTGCAGTATAAACCAATCTGTGGGTGTTGAACAAAGACAAATGTGCCTGAGCAAGCATCTGCAACGTGGATCAACTAGCCAACCTGGAAGACGGCCATTCCTTGATACGGTTGGCCGGCCATTACCATCATATGTATATCTAAACAAAGATTGGAAGTGATGAGTAAAAACGGATTTCACATATGAAATCAGCCCCCCCCAAAATAGGCTATAATACCTATTTTTATGCTTACCTAAAGTTCTTTGTATAACCAATGTAACCTTAACTCGTATTCCTTAAATCTAAATTTCAGTGAATGCTCAACAATTAGAGAAAAGGCGTAAGGCAAAGATGCATGAGAAACGTTCCAGAGAGTTCTTAGTATTATTTATCAAAAGCTTTGGGCATAAAACGATCTGTATTAAAGTATAAATAAATGATTATATATATATTAGATTTAGATTTAGCGAAAGTTCCTTTATAAGTCGGAATAAAGTTTATTTTAGTCTGGTAGTTGATAGTTAAGAAGTCGGATCATGATAGCCTGCGGAATAAAGTTCGTTTCAGTTTGATAGTTGATAGTTTAGAAGTCAGATCTTGGTAGCAGTCGGAATAAAGTTCGGTTCAGTTTGGTAGTTGATAGTTTAGAAGTCGGATCTTGGTAGCAGTCGGAATAAAGTTCGGTTCAGTTTGGTAGTTGATAGTTTAGAAGTCGGATCTTGGTAGCAGTCGGAATAAAGTTCGTTTCAATTTGGTAGTTGATAGTTTAGAAGTCGGATCTAGGTAGCAGTCGGAATAAAGTTCGTTTCAGTTTGATAGTTGATAGTTTAGAAGTCAGATCTTGGTAGCAGTCGGAATAAAGTTCGGTTCAGTTTGGTAGTTGATAGTTTAGAAGTCGGATCTTGGTAGCAGTCGGAATAAAGTTCGGTTCAGTTTGGTAGTTGATAGTTTAGAAGTCGGATCTTGGTAGCAGTCGGAATAAAGTTCGGTTCAGTTTGGTAGTTGATAGTTTAGAAGTCGGATCTTGGTAGCAGTCGGAATAAAGTTCGGTTCAGTTTGGTAGTTGATAGTTTAGAAGTCGGATCTTGGTAGCAGTCGGAATAAAGTTCGGTTCAGTTTGGTAGTTGATAGTTTAGAAGTCGGATCTTGGTAGCAGTCGGAATAAAGTTCGGTTCAGTTTGGTAGTTGATAGTTTAGAAGTCGGATCTTGGTAGCAGTCGGAATAAAGTTCGGTTCAGTTTGGTAGTTGATAGTTTAGAAGTCGGATCTTGGTAGCAGTCGGAATAAAGTTCGGTTCAGTTTGGTAGTTGATAGTTTAGAAGTCGGATCTTGGTAGCAGTCGGAATAAAGTTCGGTTCAGTTTGGTAGTTGATAGTTTAGAAGTCGGATCTTGGTAGCAGTCGGAATAAAGTTCGGTTCAGTTTGGTAGTTGATAGTTTAGAAGTCGGATCTTGGTAGCAGTCGGAATAAAGTTCGGTTCAGTTTGGTAGTTGATAGTTTAGAAGTCGGATCTTGGTAGCAGTCGGAATAAAGTTCGGTTCAGTTTGGTAGTTGATAGTTTAGAAGTCGGATCTTGGTAGTAGTTGTCATCTTAGAAATAGGTGGCGGCGACAATCTGCGCTCTTTCTTTGACTCTAAGAATAGCGGGAATATGTCTTAAGCAGATGACCGCAGAACTTTTTCACGCGACACGTATGACAGGTTTTTCCAGCGCTTTTTTTTTCTTTCTTTGTTACAGGACTGTCGATTTGTCTCTTTTAACAAGAATCTTAGAATACTGGCGCATGGGTTGGTTTCGGCTCACATCAAAAGTCTCTTTGTGTTCATTTTTGATTAGACAAAATTATTTTATTTTCTAGAAGTTCTTTTGTTTTTCTTTTTTCTTTTATTCTTTTTTATAGCTAAAGTTATGCGTAAGGCTTTTTTGGTAGATTTTAGTTACAACATCTAGACCCATAAACCATCAAACTTCTGCTGTTTTCAGTCTTTTATTCATATAGTCGTAGCACCAGTAAAAATAAAAAAGCAGTTATCATGAAAATATTTGTAAAAAGACAGAGGGAAGCCACGTTACGTCGTTAAAAAGTGACTGAAGTCGAGATGCCAAGTCAGGACCTATTACATTGCAGATCCTTCTTTGGATTTAGTCGAGAACCTCGAGATGAATAGCAGGAGTACCCGACCAGATATGGCAGCAATATTCAGTGCAGAGGCGAATATTAAATTTTGAAAAAGTGTACGATGGACTCCATATACCGTGGGGTACAAATACCTCTCACATTATTGGCAATGGTGTCTTCATCTAGTCAATGTCTTACTATAATGTGGGAGATATTTCTGCCGCATTTTGTATAAATTAGAGCCGGATGTCACTGTAACACATCGAGGAAATCAGATTGTCATTTTACTCTCATACAGCCAGTTAAGTGTCATACGTGATACACATTTGGACGATCATGTTTCTAAAGTGTCATACTGACTGGGTAGCGGATTTTCCCGCAGTAGGTTGCCATTACTTTTTGTAGTAGTAGCTTAGTTACCAAACAAAGCCCTAGAACCCAATCCATCCTGTTATTTAACCCATGGATACAGGGAGAAGCGACGGATTAATACTTTTCCCAAGGGTATTTGCGCGTAAGTGAATGCAACGAATTCAACTAGAATTCGAACTCGGCTCTCCGATTTCTCGTTCCGAGCCGATATCCACTGCACCTTTCCCAAGGGTATTTGCCCGTAAGTGAATGCAACGAATTCAACTAGAATTCGAACTCGGCTCTCCGATTTCTCATTCCGAGTCGATATCCACTGCACCTTTCCCAAGGGTATTTGCGCGTAAGTGAATGCAACGAATTCAACTAGAATTCGAACTCGGCTCTCCGATTTCTCATTCCGAGCCGATATCCACTGCACCTTTTGCGCGTAAGTGAATGCAACGAATTCAACTAGAATTCGAACTCGGCTCTCCGATTTCTCGTTCCGAGTCGATATCTACAATGCTCATACTCTTATACACCAAATACAAATTACTTCCTGCAACTACTTTCTCCTGCCACCATGATGGTTGTTTTTCTGTGTTTCATTTCCTTTCAGAATGTAAACAATATGCTCTTCATAACTTTCTGTCCTTTGTAGCTTAGTAAAAGTTTGGCTTTTTTTGCTACAGCTTTCAATCCCTATTCTTACGCAAGCTCATTTTTAAGGTTCTACCCGATTTTCCTAAACCCCTTTTTCCCAAAATATGTACTGTGAGTTTTAAATTTTTCAAGTCCTCTTTCTTCGTTAGGAGTGCCAAAAATTTTATCTGCGTATAGAGTAAGTGGCCATGGTAAGATTTTAAATTTATTTATTTTCATATTTGTTTTGTGTATATAATCTGACTTCATTTAAATTCTTTTATTTTTATTTAAGTTTCCATCACTTCTGTTATTAAATATCCAACATTGTGATAATAGAAGATATGCCAAGAATATATTTTTTTAATCATGTCACCCCAAGCAAGGCGAAAACGCCACCGATGCGCAGGGGGCTACGTAAGAGTAAAAAGATTGGAAAAGAGAAAACCGGAAACCACATCTGAAACAAGAACCAAGGGATGAGCCTCTTCACCTGTTCAATAGACGTGGGTAGAATGTAAACCGGGCGATAGTTTAGTCTGAAACCTTTTGAGAAACAGCTAGATTATATACCCAAAACACATAAAAAACAGATTTTAGAATTCTTAGTTTTTTTTTTTTTCATTCATGTGCAGTTTCATCAGTATAAAAATAAACTTAATCCGGATAAGTCCGAAAGAACAAAATGCGTCATACGAAAACTTTTCCACTTTATCATGCTTATTTCCCATTTATATATATATATATATATATATATATATATATATATATATTAGTACTGTGTATTAGGACTAGAATTATTTTATCTTTTATGAGGCATATTGACAGAAACTAAACAATTTATTTAAAGTAATTTTATTTGATTTACTCAACAAATGTTTTAACATGAAAAATACTTGTTACAAAATAAATTTAATATTTTGTATAATAGCCTTTCACTTTGAAATAATTGCGACAATTTAACAATAGTACCTAGTATATATATATATATATATATATATATATATATATATATATAGTACTGTGTAAAAGTATTAGGACAAGAATTATTTTATCTTTTATGAGGCATATTGACAGAAAATAAATAATTTAATTCTAGTAATTTTATTTGATTTACTCAACAAATGCTTCTTACGAAATAAACTTAATATTTAGTATAATAGCCTTTTGCATTGATCACAGCCTTCATTCTGTTATTTTCTGTCAATATGCCTCATAAAAGATAAAATAATTCTTGTCCTAATACTTTTGCACAGTACATATATATATATATATATATATATATATATATATATATTAGGTGCGATTGGTAAATTGTCGCAATTATTTTATTATTTCAAAGCAAAAGGCTATTATACAAAATATTAAATTTATTTTGTAACAAGTATTTTTTCATGTTAAAGAATTTGTTGAGTAAATCAAATCAAATTACTTTAAATAAATTGTTTAGTTTCTGTTAATATGCCTCATAAAAGATAAAATAATTCTTGTCCTAATACACAGTACTATATATATATATATTACTTGATGCGATTGTTAAATTGTCGCAATTATTTCATTATTTCAAAGTGAAAGTCTATTATACAAAATATTAAATCTATTTTGTACATTACAAACTTCTTCAATGTATCTAATTGTATCTCAGCTGCAATCATTCTAAACGTCCATCCAACGTCTCTCAAAGCCTTAATTCTGCTCCTTTGTGTAATTGTTAGCTCTGCTACCTTTTGCATTGTGGACTGCTTAAAAAATAAATTATTTGCCAAATTCAAAAATAAAGTTTTAAAAGGTACCTTTAAACTATGTTGACACTATTTACAGCTCAATTCGAGAGGAGGGAATAAGAAAAAAGTCAGTCATATCCAAAAATAATAGAATAATGCGTCGTTTCAAAATTACTTGTTTAATAGAAAATAGAAAAATTAAATTTTGAATACGTTTCTTTTACACCTAGTTTTAAATAATCAGTATTTATTAGCAATTTATTTGGCTTTTCACCGTGTATTTGAATTTCAGTGTGTTTTTTAGGAAAATCACCCCTGTCCTAAAACGTTTGCACACAACCGGTAGTGTGCAAAAGTGTTAGGACAGGAGTGATTTTAAACTTTATTTTGTTTGATGCTTCATAAAAGATAAAATAGTTCTTGTCCTTATACTTTATATATATATAAATTTATTTATAAATGTAACTTTGTGTGTGTGTCCGTGAACTATAGACTCCGAAACGGCAACCGATTTTCTTGAAAATTTACACAGTTGTACTATAAGCGTCTGCGAGTGTTCTTAGCTAGGTTTTGTGTCGAGGTACCCCCGATAAATATCGATAATCGAAAAAATCGGGTTATAGAAAGAGTGGTACGATTTTAATCAAATTTCATAGACAAAGACATAAGAAACAATATTCAGAAGTTTCAAGGTTGCAGTTTTTACAATAGTGCAGAAAATCGATAATATATATATATATATAAGGCAAGATGTTTGTGTGTGTGTCTGTTTATCTGTCTGTATGTCCTTTATACAAATCTACAATTTTTATCCGATTCTCACCAAACTTCACACAAATATTCTTTAGGCTGAGTCTGAGCTCCAGGACCATGGATTAGTTTTAAAGCTTTCATTACACCCGAGCAACGCCGGGCTATATATATATATATATATATATATATATATATATATATATATATATATATATATATACTAGGTGCGATTGGTAAATTGTCGCAATTAATTTATTATTTCAAATATTCTTTAAGCTGAGTCTGAGCTCCAGGACCATGGATTAGTTTTAAAGCTTTCATTACACCCGAGCAACGCCGGGCTATACTGCTAGTATATATATATATATATATATATATATATATATTAGATAGATAGAAAGCTAAAGACTAACGATAATCATTTGATAATTTTTATAAATTAAAATATATTTTGTCCAACGTGTGTGTATTTTGGCTTTCACGGGCCATTACCGAAGCGGTTGTTCTTGTGCTATATCAGTGTCATCATTTTCATATATCCCGTCTTCACGTGATACTTCTTGTCATAGTGTCACATACTTATTTACGAAATGTATTTTATGTTTGTTTTTTTTTTTTTTTTTTTTTTTTTTTGTGGTGGGTTGTTTGATTTTTCTTTCTTTTTAAGCTTCATGCTTGTAGCATTCGTCGTAGTTTGTTGATTTTTAGGAGTAATGAAAATCTGCATGTCACTCTTATTCCCGTAGTCAAACACATTCAATACGTAGGCTACCCTAGAGCCAATCCGAATCGTTCGAGAGGGCGTTTAAAAAGAAGTAACAAACACTTTCTTTCCCTTTTCCACCCCCGGTTATTTTTTATGATGGTCGACCTCTTTTTATCGGTCCGTTGCAGGCGATTGTCTAACGTTTCCCAAAATGCAGCCTTCACAGCCATGACACATTCCATCGCCTCTTTCTTATGATTTGTAATAAATTGTTTTCTGTGTCGCTTACACTTATGACTTACGAGATTAATAGAAGCGACAGGCCGAAATTTCACCTATTTCCAGGCAGCAAAACAATATGTACCTTTTGCGTGTTTTTCTTTGTTTCCTTGTGTGTTTTTCTTTGTTTCCTTGTGTGTTTTTCTTTGTTTCCTTGCGTGTTTTTCTTTGTTTCCTTGCGTGTTTTTCTTTGTTTCTTTGCGTGTTTTTCTTTAGTATTTTTTCTAAATTTTTTTCTTGTTTTCTTTTTCTTTTTGGGGGTGGGGGTGGGGGTGGGGTTTTGTTTTTCGTACTTGTCTCTCTGTATAAATTAAATACGTCTGGCGAGAAGACACGTCCTTGTCTTCCACTCGTGTCTTTATATAGAGTACTATTTTCCGATAATAATTATTAATGACTTCCTTTACCGAAACAGCCCTAGCAAATGACAATTCACATTTCACAATGCCTCTATTCTTGTAAATTGGCCAACTGGCTTTTCTCACTATCGCCAGAAATCTAAAATAATAACTACAAAAATTTCAGATGGTTTTCGCAGAAAAAAAGCACATCTTAATCTCTTTTACTTTGCCATATGTTATTTCCTTTATATATTCAATTCCTTCCTAGATATCTTTCTGTAAAGATAATTATGTTCTTTTGGTTGGTCAACATAAACAAATCTCAAATCTTGGGGCTTAGCACAAAAAGATGTTTTGTTTGTCTAAACTAATTCAGATCATTCTTTTCTGAGATACATTGAGTGACCATAAATATTCCTATTTACCGGAGTCAAAGTGTCCAAGATGCTTTGCTTGTCGGGCTGCTGTTTTGTAATGGATACGTGCATGACCCTACGCTAGACAGTTCGTCATTTCGTCAGCTGCTTCCTCACCTCTCGCAAGTTTGGTCCAAAAAAAAAAAGTACGTTCTTCGACATTTGCTATTTTATGCTAATTGGCACGAGCCGGGGACTCTGACTGGAGGCCAACGGCAGTGATTGGTGCGTCGGCAGTGTTTTTGGTCAATAAAAACAGTCTGGGACATTGGCTGGTAGTGCAGTTGGGACCGTGGTGACGTGCATTGCTATAGAGGTTCGTATTAAGTTACAACTCTGTTTATTTTTGTCTGGGAACTGGACGCTAGCTTTGAACCTGCCAATAGAGGGAGCGGTGTAATTACCAGTGTCTACCGAAACGTGGGAGAAATACACTGATTAACCTCACATTCTCTACAAATAATGTATTGTAAACAAAACACCCGAATTTGAAGTAATTCGAACAACGCATAAATCGTGTTTTCTTATCGGCGAGAAGTGGATGGGGTTTGAATTTCGGTTTTACTCAGTTTTACTGATTTTTGTCTCATGAAATTTGGGTTCGATTCTCTTTGGATATGTTCTTAATTTCATTTGGTATTTCCCTATAAGGAAACATTTGGTATTTCCCTATAAGGAAACATTTGGTATTCATTGACTGAGCAGTCAGTACTGCTTTCATTTGAAATTTATAAAATATTTCTCTTGAAAAATTTTTCAGGAAAATATTTCTTTCAAGGCTTGTTTTCATACTGTATCAAATATGATACGAATGGCCCTAGAGGGTTAAGGCTTCTACTGGGCATAAAGTGGGGGATCAGTTCTATATTGTTATGAAGTAATAAACAGATCCCCCCCCCTAATATGATACGAATGGCCCTAGAGGGTTAACAATTTTCATCCAATTATTATCGCCCCAAATCACAATTGAGTAATTTCATGCATTTAAACGTACGTCTCTAATCCAATTTTTTTTTAGTCATATCACCCCGAGCAAGACGGTAACGCCACTGATGTGCAGGGGGCTACGTAAGAGTGAAAAAACTAGAAGAGAGAAAGACGGAAACCATATACTAAACAGGGAACAAGGGATGAGCCTCTATAGACGTGGGTGGAGTGTGAACCGGGCGATAGTTTAGTCTATCTACTCCAATTGAGAAAAAAAAAGAAGAAAAGTGAAAAGATTGGAAAAGAGAAAGCCGGAAACCACATCCTAAACAGGGAACAAGGGATGAACCTCTACACCTGTTCAATAAAACATTGTATTGGTTTAAACAGGATAATTAAGATCTCAAGTAATTGCCGAACAGAGTTTGTGCGTATGTATATGTGAGCTTTTGTTTGTTAGGTGTTTCTTTGAAGTCTCTGCTCAGTCTTTCGGGTACCAGTCAGTTATTAAGTGGCTCAGTGAACAGTGAAGATGACGATAAGGGAGAAAGGAGAAACAACATAATTTGATCGCTTGACGTTTGTCAAGAGACGTGTTAATTATGCTCTTATTTTCTCGACTGGCGATTGTCTTCTTGTGTCATCCTTTTATTTCATATCCGGGGCTCCGAACAAGTCATTTGGGAATTCACACGCGGGTTTAATTCTGGGCTTCCCATTGGACGATAAACAAAATTCATGTCAGTTAGCGAAAAGGGTCCATAAAAGGAATTTGATATTTATTTTTGGTTTTCCATCAGAACTTCTGTATGGAGCCCAGATGCGCAAAGACCAGTTTTGGTCATTTGCTATCTGGACCTCTGGGGGCAAACATCCGGTCCCTCGCTTGCGCGGTATCACCACAGACCAATCAGCAAGGTTGTCTCAAACGCAATTCAAATTTTGAAAAAAGCAGACAATCATTTCGAGCAGGAAAATTCAAAGCATATACGATACATTTGAGCGAGAAAAACTGTCTAACGCGAAACAGGGAGCCAATTTTCTTAACAGTTGATCCAGTATAATCTTTCCATGTGATGTCAGCGAAAACCTTTAGCCCGAGAAAGTGCAATGAGTTATTTTTCTACCTCGGTGTATGAATCGGATGTGCGTTGTGGTGCAGTGGATATCGGCTCGAAAGAAGAAATTGGGGAGTTGAGTTCGAATTCCAGTTGAATTCACTGCATTCACATACCTTTCCCCAAGGGTATTTGTGAGTATGAATCCGTTTCTTCCCTCCTGTTATGGGTTAAGTAACAGGACAGATTGAGTTTTATAACCTTGGCTGGCAACCAGTCTACCGCAGAAAGCAATGACAACCTAATGCGGGATAATCTTCTGCCCAGTCAATCATGTCTCGAAAGAGACATGATCGCCTAAGCATGTATCTCGTATGGCACTTAACTGACTGACTTAATATATTAGTTGGAATCATGATTAAGGCTTCCACTGGTCATAAGGTGGGGGATCAGTTTTCTATTTTTATGAAGTAATAAACTGATCCCCCACTAATTACTACGTAATAATATAATGCATCTCTTCTCCCTGTAGCTATAAGTCAAATAACAAGACATATTGGGTTTTATAACCTTGGCTAGCAACCAGTCTACCGCAGAAAGCAATGACAACCTAATGCGGAATAATCTTCTGCCCAGTCAATCATGTCTCGAAAGAGACATGATCGCCCAAGCATGTATCTCGTATGGCACTTAACTGACCGACTTAATATATTAGTTGGAATCATGATTAAGGCTTCCACTAGTCATAAGGTGGGGGATCAGTTTTCTATTTTTATGAAGTAATAAACTGATCCCCCACTAATTACTACGTAATAATATAATGCATCTCTTCTCCCTGTAGCTATAAGTCAAATAACAAGACATATTGGGTTTTATAACCTTGGCTGGCAACCAGTCTACCGCAGAAAGTAATGGCAACCTACTGCGGAATGATCTTCTGCCCAGTCAGTCATGTTTGTTTCGAGACATGATCACCCAAAGCGTTTATCACTGACTGATTGTATGAATCAGTTGTGAGAAATTTAATATAGGAAAAAAGAAAACTGAACAAATTTTTTGAATGGATTTGGCGTCATGCATGACGTCCATATGAAAGCCTCGATCTGATAAGGTTATTTATAAACATAACTCAGTTTGTGGTTTTGCTTTTACAGCAATTTGCGGTGTTGGGCGAACTTAACATTGTGAACTAGGGCTACAGATTTACAAAGAACTGTATCAAATAAGAGAAACCTCATCACTTGAGGACTACCAACAGCAGCAACAACTAACATGAATAGCACATGAAAATAATGACAAAGGTGTTGACATTCCACACTACTTCAAATAAAAGGTTAGGAAAGAAACCCATATTAATACTGGAAAGAGCGGTGACAGCTACTAGACTTGAGAAACTTATTCTGAAAAGTTGTTTTAAGAGAAAGGTTTTATAAATTTCGATTGAAAAAGAAAATAATTACATAATCAAGATGTTGACATTTCACACCACTTCAAATAAAAGGTTAGGAAGGAGCTATACCAGTTACTGAGCCAGAGAAATCGATTTTCTTTAAAAATTGTTTTAAGAGAAAGATTTTATAAATTTTGACTGAAAGAGAAAATAATAACATAATAAATATGTTGACCTTCCACACCACTTCAAATAAAAGGCTAGGAAAGAAATTCTGATCAGAGTTCTAAGAGTTTCTGAACTTGAGAAACCCATTTTCCTAAAAACATATTTTAAGGGAACAATTTTGCAAGTTTCAGCCGAAAGCAGAACTGGATGTTCGATCAATGAATGTCATATGTTTCCTTAAAGGAAAATGGCTATTACCCTTAATGACCAACGACTCCATTTTGGTCGGAAATGTTCTGTATTCGGATCGTCTAATCCTGGGTTTATTCTTTCATAATTTTAGTCCGAAGCAGAAACAATCCTGACCCGATGGAATCGAGACAAAACAAACATTTTGAATACACAAAACAACTTTCACTGACCCAAGCACTTCCGATAGTCATTACAACTGTCCCCTAAAAACTGGGAAGTCTTTCTATCTTATTTAATCCAATTTTAGTTCTAATCCGGATTAAATTAAAAATTGTATTAATAGGTTTAAACAGGATAACTAAGATCTCAATTCTGGGCCAAAATAGGATCTCGCGAACGTTAAATTCGAATTCCCATATTAGCATTTATTGACCAATCAGCACAGTTGTCTCAAATGCAATTCAAGTTTTGAAAAAAGCAGGTTTCATTTTACTATTGTAAGGATTTTACTCAGTGCCAACCCATGCTTTTGATAGGGTTCAGCTTTAAACAGTGTTATCTAAGCCATATTCTAGATATATAGGTGTTTTTTTTTTTTTTTTTTTTTTTTTACCTACACACTACTTTAAATGATTCTTTTGAGGTTGATCTATTGATTTGAAATTTTAGATATGTTACTGAAAATAGACTGTCGTGAAAAAAATTGTCGAGTTATTTAAAAGGCAACGACAAAGTTTTAAGAGAAAATGGAAACTGACAGGACACTTATACACATGAGAAAGGGTTGAAATTTATAGAGCACGTAATCAGGAAATAAATCTTAGTAAAAATATTTTGGTAAATTTTTGTTTTAGGTCCCGAAGACTCCCCACCACCTTAAATTTATCTAAAGTAGCATTATTTCTGTTCAAATGTATATGCTGAACTCAAATCAACAATTAGTTATTGAAGAAACCTACCTCTTATTTTTTTATCTAAACATCCAGAAAAAAATCGAACTACTTTTTGTCTCCCGTAACTTTAACGCAGTCATGTAATTAACTGCTGAATGTCTTTCGGCGTAGGACAACAAATTTTGGTCGATTTTCTTCCTTTACTGAAACTTCCGGTGATTTACTTACTGTAATGAAAGTAATACGCTATTGTATTTCTACGCTTATTACTTTCATTACAGGACGTAAATCGCCGGAAGTTTCAGTAAAGGAAGAAAATCGACCGAAATTTGTTGTCCTACACAGTATGTCATTCTGCAGTTAATTACATAACTTCGTGAGAGTTACGGGAGAGAAAAAGTGCGAGATATAGTTCTTTTTTTTATGGACTTTTAAATCAAAAAAGGTAAGTTTCTTCAATAAGTAATTGTTGATTGAGTTCAGCATATATATTTGCACAGAAATAATGCTATTTTTGGATAAACCTGAAGGGGGAAAAACCTTCGGGACCTAAAACGAAAATTTACCAATATTTTTTTTTACTCCCACTCCACGTAAATTCATAAAATTTTGAGAAGTTAAATTTTGTTAAGAAAATTGGTTTTATTAATTAAACGCAAAACTCATTGGGGAATGTAAACATTACAGGCAACCTCTCCGGCCTCCCATAAGCATGGACCAAGAGATTCTCCCGGAGAGTAATACACTACGCCTCCTCAGACTTACCCTGTCCTCAGACCTCAAATGGAACCACTATATTGAATCCATAGCAAAATCTACTGCTAAGAAGGTTGGGTCACTATGTCGATCCAGGATGTTTTTTCCACCTGAATCCATCCTGCATATATACAAGTCAACCATCCGTCCGTGCATGGAGTACTGCTGCCATTTATGGTCAGATGCCCCTGCCGTTCTCCTCAGTGTTCTTGACAGGCTCCAAAGGAGAGTCTGTAATGTGATAGGTACTGATCTGGCGGCTCGACTGCAGCCATTTCTCCATCGTCGAAATGTGGCCTCCCTTTGTCTGTTCTATAAATACTTTCATGGCTTCTGCTCAGACGAACTTAAGTCACTGATGCCTCCTCAACAGGTGTTTACTCGTGCAACAAGACTGGCAACTGGGTCCCACCCATTCACAGTCAGGTTAGCCAAATGCAGACGACAATTCTACTCCTGCAGCTTCTTTTCTCGCACTTCGCGCCTGTGGAACTCGCTCCCATATTCTTGCTTTCCTGACGGCTACAACCTCCAGAAATTTAAATGCAAAGTCAATACTCATCTACTAACCACTGGACTCTAGCTCTCTCCCAACCCCCGTATAGCCTTCCCTTTCTCTCCACCTATGTATCTGTCATCGCACCTGCTTTCTCAGCTTTCTATTGTTCCTTTCTAACTAGTTTGTACTCCTCACTCTTTTCTAATTAATCTTTTTACATTTATGTAGCCCCCTACGCATCAGTGGCGTTTCCGCCTTGCTCGGGGTGAAATGATTAAAAAAAAAATAAATTTAAAAAATAAATTTTTAAACATTTTGCCTTTAATTCTGAAAATTTGCTACCAATATTAAAATAAAAAAATGCAATAAACTATGACATTATTTAATTTGATAAGCTTTTAATTGCTTTAATAAATAATATATATTAAGGACATGATAGTCTGAAGAATTGTTTTCATGTTGTTTTTTTTTAGTTATAATAATTTATAAAGTTTCAAAAATATTTTTGAAATACTTCAAAGATTTGTTGCCGTTAGTTTATTAACTTATTAAGTGAAGATTATATTTACTAATCGAAAATTGAAAAGTTTGTCTCCCACGGTTCTATCCTAGGCCCGACACTCTTTCTGATCTACATAAACGTACTCCCTGACGTGATCAAATTCCAAGTAGGCACCTAGGCTGATCACTCTACCATTAACTCCCGCCTCAGTAAAAATCTGGGGAGGCAGCCAAAGATAACCTCGCTGCTGTTCTCAAGAGAGACCTCCAATGGTGATTGATTGGGGTAAGAAATGGCTTGTAAATTTTAATGCTTCTAAAACCAAGCTGCTATCTGTCAACCACCACAGGCAGTCCCTTCTACCACCCCCCGCATCAACATGGACTAAGCGAGTCTACCTGAAAGCAATATACTGTGCCTCCTCGGTCTCACTCTCTCTTCCGACCTCAAGTGGAACCATTACATTGAATCAATAGCTAAATTCACTGCTAGGAAGACTGAGTCACTGTGTCGAGCCAGTAAGTTTTTCCCACCTGAGTCCATCTTGCACATATAAAAACCAAACATCCAACCGTGCATTGAATACTGTTGTCATATCTGGCCGGGTGCTCCTGTTATT
Organism: Ascarosepion bandense; assembly: GCA_037127315.1. Lineage (NCBI taxonomy): Eukaryota > Metazoa > Mollusca > Cephalopoda > Sepiida > Sepiidae > Ascarosepion > Ascarosepion bandense. The sequence goes on from JBBBDQ010001417.1 coordinate 7,683,703, forward strand.
TATCTCAGGGTTCTCGACGGGCTTCAAAGGAGAATCTGTAACGTGATCAGTCCCGATCTGGCAGCACAACTCCAGCCACTTTCTCACCGGCGGGATATGACTTCTGCTCCGAAGAGCTTAGCTCACTGACGCTCACCCCACAAGAATTTACTCGAGCAACCAAACTGGCAAAAAGGTTCCATTCTTTTACAGTTAAACCAACTAAAAGCAGCTTCCTTTCTTGCACCTACAGCCTGTGGAAAACCCTTCAGTTTACTTGCTTCCTTGACAGCTACAATCTCAAAAAATTTAAATGCAATGTCAATTCCCATCTCTTGTCTACTTGACTCCGGTTCTTCCCTCATCCTTTCTCCATCATCTCGTGTATCTTGTTCTTTCTCACTCGACCCTTGCAACTGTCTTCACACTGCTATTTCCATGCTTCTCTTGCCTTTTCTCTGACACCCCCTGTAGCTGGTTCGTCTTTCTCTTCGCTCTCCTCCTGCTTAAACTTTCACTCTTCTTTTAGGTAGCCCCCTGTGCACCAGTGGCGGCAACACCTTGCTTGAGGCGAAACGATTAAAAAAAATCGTTGTGCCGTTGTATTTAAAATTTTTGTTTGTGTGTATTTGTTGTTTTTTTTTCTATGTTAATTTATATTTGTACATTAAAAGGTCATGTGTTTCACAGTTTCTTCCCCTTACAGAAAGAAATTTGCACAATTTTGTCAGTTCCGGTCGCAATACACTTATCCTGCATCTGTTTGGCTGTCATCATGTGTCAAATATTCGGTGAAGAGGTAAAAAAGATCAACACAATGTGTTTAAGAAATAGTTTTATTCTAAATTTCATGCTATAAATAAGTAATATTTGTGTAAATCAGATCAATTTAACTTTAACTTTGTTAATTTTTGAAAAATAATGTGTCACAGATGTATATTTATTTTTTGCAAGATTTTTAAAATCGAATTAAGTTTTGTTTACAAATGAGCCGATGGCAAAGAATTTGAAAAAAAAAAATTAATCTCAAAATTTTAGATTCCAGTCAATATAACTTTTGTTTGAAATACACCAGAGTATTTTGTTTACTGGAAATAGTAAATTTAATCATTTAGCTTTCAATTAAAATGCAAATAAGTTTCAAGTAAACTTGTTTCATTTTTAAAAACTCAATTTAAAAGTTAAGTATCGAAAATGAGTGGAGGTACCTGCACTTAAGGAAGGTCAAATGAACTAACAATTATTTTCCCTATTTTTATGACTGGACCAGTCAATTCAGGGCTCCCAAAAATTTTGGGTCTCAATGGTTTCATATAAAATGTTAAGATGTTATAGTTTTTTTGTTTTTTGTTGTAATATATTTAGTTTATATTTTGTCCTCTTATTACGTGAAAGTCATTTTCTTTATTTTTGTGGAAGCGCCTATTTAAGTAGACGTTCTGTTTATTTATTAAACAGTATATTTATTTATTTTTGTTTACCGGCCTTTAACATTTGAGAAATCTTATTAAAGAATTTTTAATTTTTTACTTATGGCCTAATTTTACCCTTAATATTTTTTCGGTTGACTCCATAACCATTTGATTAAAAAAAAAGTTTATTTGTTACTAATAGATGAGTTTAGAAATTGTATGTGCGTTGTGGTGCAGTGGATACCGGCTTGGAACGAGAAACCGGGGAGCCGAGTTCGAATTCCAGTTGAATTCATTGCATTCACTTACGCGCAAATACCCTTGGGAAAGGTATTAATCCATCTCTTCCTTCCAGTTATGGGTTAAATAGCAGGACAGATTGGGTTCTATAGCCTTGGCCGGCAACCAGTCTACCGCAGAAAGCAATGGCAACCTACTGCGGGATAATCTTCTGCCCAGTCAGTCATGTTTCTTTCGAGACATGATCGCCCAAAGCGTGTATCACATATGGCACTTAACTGACAGTAGTTGCATTAAAAAAAAAAAGAAAATGTTGAATGCAGTCCTAAATTGTGTTATTAGTTAACACCAAAATGACAATGACTTTTTAATAAAAAATGAATATTATGTAATGACTGCTGTAATTAACACAGCCATGATGATTATTCAAAGTTTAGCAAAAGATGATTTTTTTTTCTTTTTCATCATATCACCCCGAGCAAGGCGGTAACGCCACTAATGAGCAAGGGGCTACGTAAGAGTGAAAAGATTGGAAAAGAGAAAGCCGGAAAACACATCCTAAACAGGAAACAAGGGATGAGCCTCTACACCTGTTCAATAGACATGGGTGGAGGGTAAACCGGGCGATGGTTTAGTCTATCTACTCCAATTAAGTCTATCTACTGCGAACATTAATGTTTATATTTTCTCAATTGAGCTTGCATGGACAGAAGCGGATAAGGAATTATTCTTAAAATAGGCAATTATGCCAGTAATATTTCAGGTAAAAGTGGATTTAATTTTTTTATCAATTTATTTGATAAAGTGAATCTTTTCATGTACGTTATTGGTTATCACAGAGGCCAAGGTCAGCCTACCAGCAAATATCACTCTGAATTTCAGGGTTTTTTTTATTTTTTTGTTTTTTTGAGAATTGTAGTATGAGACAAACCCAAATTTTTAAGGGTGACTTTTGTAACTTAAAGGTGATCCTATATGCGGAAATATACAGTAATTGTTAGTCAATCACCAACAGAAGTTATTAGTATATATATGAAGTAATTTCAGGTTTACAGAAATTCATTTTTTCATTTAGAAACCTTTTTTTTTCAAGATTGTGAAAAATTATGCACATTTTTATTTTATTTTATTTTTTTAAGCCAAAGTTCATTGATTTATAATATGATTTTTTTAGAAAAAAATTTAAAATTGAAATTTAATTATTCAGGCAGTCTCACCTCAAATGTTAGTTCATCTCAAACACTTTTTGAGGAAGAAAGAGAGGAAAATAATTGAACCATCATGAAATATTTTGTCAGTTGAATGTGATGCTTGGAGCCCCTGCAGAGAGTGACTTCTGTATTTTAAATTTTGCTTTCAGATGTTTGGTTTGATGTGGACTGAATTAGAAAGTGATCTCACTTGAAGTAGAGTAGAATAGACATAAAGATATATATTTTGATTAGAAAATAATGTTCACTCTATACAAAGAACCAGAGGGCTACTCAGCCAAAGGCACAGTTTATGAAGATGTGTAAGAAGATAACGATTAATCCTAGACTTGAACACCTGTTCTTCCCTTCTTCTGTGAGCCCTGTCCCTTCAGGACGTAGGCGATCATGGCTTTCCACGTTTTCCTATCCCTGGTGGCTCTGAGCATGCCTTCTCCTGTTACACCATGCAATACTCGTTCTGTCATCCACCTGATTAGGTCCTTCAAATATGTTATCCGCTGCTTTCCCGTCTCTTTTCCCTCTATCTGGCCTGTTAGTATCAGATTCTCCAAGCCCTCCTTCCTCATTGCATGTCCCAGGAACTTCAGCTGTCTCTTCCTGATGCTCAGTATTAATTTCATTTTCGTTTCCATCATTTCTAGGACCTCATCATTGCTCACATGCTCGATCCATGATATTTGCAGCATCCATCTGTAGAACCACATTTCAGTTGCTTCTTTCATCTTTGATGATATTGTCCAGCATTCACTGACATATTGAAGGACAGACATCACGTAGCAATCCAGTCCTCTCTTTAAAAAAGGACTGCTCCTACTTATGAATATGGGAAGTAGCCATATTTGAGGAGTAGTTGAAGAGTAGTTGATTTACTCAAGTTCTTCTGTTCTATGTCAGTCAGTTAAGTGCCATACATGATACATGCTTTGGCGATCATGTCTCGAAAGAGACATGACTGACTGGGCAGAAGATTATCCCGCAGTAGGTTGCCATTGCATTCTGCAGTAGACTGTTTGCCAACCAAGGCTATAGAATCCAATCTGTCCACTTATTTGATGTGATGGAAGTGATGGATTAATGCCTTTCCCAAGGGTATTTGCACGTAAGTGAATGCAGGGAATTCAACTAGAATTCAAACTTGGCTACCCGATTTGTCGTTCCAAGTCGATATTCACTACACCCCCCAACGCACATCCCTGTTCTATGTAGAAGTATTTAATAAACCTCTTATTTTCCTCTTTCTAACTGTGGCCTTAATTCTTGGCTATTTTTAACAATGGCAATATAACAATTTTATGTTTTTTCTCCATCTTATTAATGTTTTTGTAATGCTTTTTATGTCAACACTGGTTCAATTCATCATCATTTATCCATCCCACCCAATGGTGCATAGGGCAGCAACTTTTTATTGCTGTTTCTGTGATAAACTGTTTTTTACGGGGCAGTGTTGTTAGCCCTGCACCCAACCCCCAAACCTGGAGGACCATGAATGGTCCTTACGTTTACAGCACCTGGTATTCCCAAATGGTCACCCATTTTGAGTACTGACCAGGCTTGATGATGCTTAACTTCTGTGATCGGATGGGAACCGGTATTCAACACAATATAGCCATAGATGGTTCAATTAACTTTGTTATTACTATTATTTTTATTTTTTTTAATCATTTCACCCCAAGCAAGGTGATAACACCACTGATGCCCAAGAGGCTACATAAGATTAAAAGATCAGATAGGAGGAGAGTAAAGAGAAAGACGAACCAGTTATAGGGGGTGTCAGAGAAAGGGCAAGAGAAGGATGGGAATACAGTGGTGATGACAGTTGCAAAGGCAGAGAGAAAGGAAAAGATAAACAGGGTGGTGTAGAAAGTACTAGAGTCAAGTGGTTAAGAGATGGGTATTGACACTGCATTTAAATTCCTGGAGGTTGTAGCCGTCAGGAAAGCAAGTATCTGGAAGGGGAGTTCCACAGGCGGGAAGTGCAAGAAAAGAATTATTTTTATTGAGCCAATGTTTGAATAAAAAGAGGACAATATTTTTAGAAATGTTTAAGCATAAAAAATTGTACTTTGTATATTTTTTATTTAAAAAAATGGAAAAATAATTTTTAAGAAGCAAATTTAAAATTGAATTAAAAAATAAAAATAGACGAAAAATTATTCAAAAGTTATGGACCTCTTACCATTATTATTTCCAGGCTAGTTTTGCTCCATCGTATTAATGTTACTTTTTATGTCAACTTCATTTTTTACGTGCCATGTTCTTTCAGAACTTAGGCAATCATGGCCTTCTATATCTCCCTATCCCTAGTGGCTCTTACCATGCTTTCTCTCGTTACCCTACCCAAACCCCCGCTCTGCCATTCACTTGCTCAAGTATGTTATACACCGCTTTCCCCTCTCTCTTACCCATGAGTATCAGATTCTCCAAATCCTCTTTCCTCATTACATATTCCAGAAACTTCAGCTGTATTTCCCTGATGTTAAGTATTAGTTTCCTTTTCATTTCCATCCTTTCCAAAACCTCATCATTGATCACATGCTCCATCCATGATATTCGCAGCATCCTTCTGCAGAACCACATTTTGGTTGCTTGAAGTATCTCTTTAATCTTTGAGATTTCCAGCATTCACTGCCATCATATCGCAATCCAGCACTCTCCTCTTTGTTTCTAGCAAAATTTTCCCATCTCTCAATAATCTACCCAGCTTCTTGAATGCATCATTGGCCATGCCAATTCGCTTTCAGATCTCAGTGTCACACTTTCCGATTTTTGTTAGAGCACTTCTCAGGTACTTAAATTTCTGTACCTGCTTGATTTTAGTATCCCCCTTACCAGTAGTTAGTATTTTGGGTTCTTCTTTTTACTGATGACTATGCATTTGGTTTTCTTGTACTTTATTTGTAGTCCTTTCTTTCTGATTTATTCAGCTACTTTCTGTAGGAGGTCATGTAGTTTGTTTCTATGTCTGCTATTAACACTGTATCATCTGCATATCTTATATTGTTTTGATTGTGGTTGCCGATGATGAATCCTAGCATGACTTCTTGAGATCCCAAAACTGTCTTGTTGTACAAGGATGTGTACTTTTCACTGGATCTATTCAACTTAATAGATCCAGTGAAAAGACACATCCTTGTCTTATACCTCTTTCTAGCTTTAATTCTTCTTCTATGTGCCCTGTCCCTTCAGGACGTAGGCGATTATGGCTTTCCACATGTCCCTATCCCTGGTGGCTCTGAGCACGCCTTCTCCTATTACACCATGCAACCCTCGTTCCATCATCCACCTGATTAGGTCCTTCAAATATGTTATCTGTTGCTTTCCCCCATCTCTTTTTCCCACTACCTGGCCTGTTAGTATCAGGTTCTCCAAGCCCTCTTTCCTCATTGCATGCCCCAGGAACTTCAGCTGTCTCTTCCTGATGCTCAGTATTAATTTACTTTTTGTTTCTATCATTTCCAAAACCTCATCATTGCTCACATGATCAACCCATGATATTTGCAGTATCCTTCTGTAGAACCACATTTCAGTTGCTTCAATTTTTCCTTCATCTTTGACGATCTTTAATATTGAGTCAATAAACTTTTCAATGCACTTAACCAAGCTTATTAAATACCAATGAGAAAATTAGCTATTTTCAAGGTGTTGTAGAATAGGATTCAACTTATTTCCTGCTCTTCTTTCTTTGATAATTATCAAGCTTGTACTTATAAATATGGCAAGTAGCTACATTAGAGTAGGATTTGAGGAGTAGTTGATTTACTCAGGTTTTTGCTTTTCTATGTATAAACTAAATCTTTTCTTTTTTTTGTTTCCTCTGCCTATTTTTCCATTCCTTTGATACTCTATGACCGTCCTAATTCCTAATTATTTTGAACAAAGACAACATTGATATATCAAAATTGTTGTGATCAGGGAATCATCCTACTGGGAAATTGGTTCTGATCATCATGAAATAATTTTTGCAATAAGCAGGAGAGATCTCAGTTTAAATAAGACATTTTACAAAACAATATGTCAAATATGCTGGTTGCCAACCCTAATAAGACTGACTACAATTTTGACTTTGTTTAATTTCAATGCGTATATGCCCTTGGGGAAAAAAAGTTATTAATCCATCTCTTCTCCCTCCAGATAGGGGTTAATAGCAAAGCAGATTGGGTTCTATAGTCTTGGCTGGCTACCAGTCTATGGCAGAAAGCAATGGCAACCTACTACGGGATAATCTTCTGCCCAGTCAGTCATGTCTCTTTCGAGACATGATCGCCCAAAGAGTGTATCACGTATGGCACTTAACTGACTGACAATTTGGGCATAAAAAATTCCATTCTGATCAAAGGAGAAAACACTTCACTTTGACATAAATGTATAGAGAGGGCATTGATCACAAGGTCATCTACAGTAAATTTGTGCCCTGGGTCTTAAAATGTTTTACCCTTCCTGGTAGATCTAATATCTCGGTATGGAATACCTACTTACAAATGTGATGCAAAGAAAAAAAAATTGTGAATGAATTCAGTTTGATAGAAAAAAAAATTCTAAAATTTCCCAGCACCCCTTGATTCACATGCAGGTATGGTTGTACTAACTTACCAAATTAAGTCTGATTAAGGACAAAACATGTCACAAGTAACCATTTTCTACTTTGTCATACAATTTCTTTTAAAAAAAAAAAAAAAAAAACACAGGAAGGAAAGAAAAAAAAATTAGAGCAAAACAATGAGAAAAATTTCTTTAAATTCTTTATTATGCAATTTTCAACCAAGATTTGAAAATTTTCTGCAATCATGAATGATTAAATAAAAATAATTTAAAATCTCGATACTCGCTAATGGTCGAGATAAAAAACATTAAAAAAATATAAATTGTCAAATGACAATTTTTAGTAAGTTTGTTTTTCGTTCAAGCTTTTTTTTTTTCCATGATATCCGCAAATGAAACCATCATTAATACAAAAAAATATGGAAAAAAAAAAAAAAAAAATACAAGTTATAAAATAAAAAAATAATACTACCTTTTTTTTTTCTGTAATCAGTGAAAATCATAATTAAAAAATACTTGAGATTATTTCTTTTTCTTTGTTAAAAGGGTGGTATTTAGACTTAAGACAAAAAAAATAAAAATAAAGGATTTTTATATTATAAACTTTGTTTTAAAAAAAGTGAAGTTTCCACTCTCAGTGTAAAGGAGTTATTTTTTTTTTTCCAATGTATCTCTTGCTATCATTGGAACAACTAGACAGTCCTTTGTCTCATCAACCTGTGGCTACATTCTCAAATAAATCTTTGCCCTAAGGCCCAGCAAGCCAGACTGATAGGAATTTGTAGCTGTCAGCAAGACAGCTCTTTTAATAAAACTGGGTTTGGTGGCTGGTATCACAACAGGTTGGCAGTCAAAAGAAATTACAGCAACTGACATCGTATATCAATGGCTTACCTGTCTCAAATGGGCGAAACTACTCCTGTTAGTATGTTTGTTATTGCCTCGGTTGATACCGAATGGCTTGAGAATGAAGCCAATTACAGCTGTCCGAAAACTTCACAGACTATATAAAATTAAAGATATTGGTCAGTGTACATATATGCATGTGTGATTACAATTTAACCTTCTGAATACTGATTTTTTTTTTCTCTTTTATGGGGACCAGAAGTTACTTTAAGAGTCAAAACACAACATTTTGGAATGCAAAATGGTGAGTTCAGTCCTTCTGCTAAGCAAGGTGATGTTGAGTAAATCTTAACTATTGTTCTACATATTTTAACAGGTTCATGAAATTAATTTTTGAATCTCAATGATTTAAATATTTTAAAAAAGTTTTCAGTTTATACATATGACAACAATGGAGAAAAAATTCTACTCTACATGACACAAAATATGACAATTAGTTTCTTGGAAATTTAATCGAAAAAATAAATCTAAAGAGGTCCCTCAACAAGAATAAATTGTTCTTTGTGCTTTTACTATTGTTCCATAAAGATTGTTACCTCTGTATCCAGATTAGCATACTCTGTCTTATAATAAATGTTACGGGTAGAATATACAAATGTTGGTTGGTTGTTTTGTTTTTATGGCATATCAACCTCGGTGGGTCATTTATTGCCAACAAATTTTTTATTTTATTTATTTATTACTGGTAATACCTTTTTCTTTCAACAATTTATTATATAAAAACAATAAGTTTTGTATCTAGTAATACTTTTTTCTTTTTGAGTATCAAGATTCATTGGGATTTGTTTTTAAGGGCAGGGTCCCCCAAGTCCTACTCTGTTATTTAACCCATAACTAGAAGGAAGGGAGGGATTAATACCTTTCCCAAGGGTACCAGGGCTTAAGTGAATGCAGGGTATTCAACTGGAATTCAAACTCGGCTCACCGATTTCTCTTTCCGAGCCGATAATGCACCACAATGCACATCCACTTACAGTACCTGGTATTCCCAAGCAGTCACTCATCTAAGTACTGACCAGGCTCAACTTTGCTTAACTTCGGAGATCGAGCGAGAACCGGTGTATTCAACGTGATATGGCCGTAAACCATATACAAAGGTAACAATTATTATAGGACATAGTATGTTAATATCATGCATTATCTCAGTCCCATAATGTTACAGGTAGATTATTATACTACCTGTCTCATAATTGTTACATTTGTATAGTCTACCTGTAACATTTATTATTTTTCCCATAATAAATGTTACAGGTAAAGTATGCAAACGGATATACAAATGTAACAATTATTATAGGACAGAGGTAGTATAATATTATCTATGCCTGTAACATTTGTTATGGAACAGAAACAATACATTATATTAGCTCTATATTATAGGATAGTTTGTGTATATAATCAATATTTGACATTGAACAGGTGAAGAGGCTCATCCCTTGTTTCCTGTTTAGGATGTGGTTTCCGGCTTTCTCTTTTCCAAACTTTTCATTCTTACGTAGCCCCTTGCACATCAGTGGCATTACCGCCTTGCTTGGGGTGATATGATTGATTAAAAAAAAAAAAAACCCAACTCAGCAAGGGTTGACATGCCATAAAATCAACCGATTGACTTTCGCATGTAAATTAAAATACAGCAAATCTGGAATCTTTTGGAATGACAAATCATCATTACCATACAAGCAGTTGGTGAGGTAAGCACAATATTTGCCAAGTGATATTCTACTGGTGTAAAACACATTTATCTGCCAATTCGCTTATTGTTTTTACTTCCCAAATGATGCTTGATCGATTCATAAGGATATTCTGCCTCCTTATCAGATTAGTTCAGTTATTTGCCGTTTTAAATGTCAATGTCACACTGACTTGAGATGTAGGGCCAGTTGAAAGTAAAAATAGGTCACCACATACTGGCCGGATTTCAAAAATGTCAATGTGATAATTTTTGTAGGTGATTCAACACATCTACGCCTGCAATAGCCGAACATTTGTAAAACAAAAATCAGACATATTCTGTGTTAAGGTACATTCAGAGTTCCCTTTGAAAGTCCTACACACAGTATATATGAAGTCTTAACAGCCTTCCCTCTGTAAGCAAGGATGTCATTTGAAACTGAATGTTATCTGCCTTTGATGAGTCTCTTGGGGATTCCTACACGTCATACAATATGCACACCTTACTTAATCCTCAACAGACCTCTGAATTTATATATTACTATATTTTGAGCAGTCTAGATCCTGAATATATAAAAGAAAATATTTAATGTTATGAAAGTTAATAGCAAGAGATTAAGTTTGTGAGGTAAATTCATTCCCCTATGGAAGCCAAAACAAGTGATGCTCATGCAATATCAGTTATTAAAATGTTTAGCTTTTGATTCATTATTTACTAATGATTACTTAAGGCATTTTATAATTAATATTTTATTCCTTAAGCTTTTGTTGTTGCTTATTATTATTAAATTTATTGGTGTTTTTATATTTATATATATATATATATATATAGAGAGAGAGAGAGAGGAAAAAAACACATTTAAAGCTATTATAAATCCCAATTTATTTTGACAGGCAGGTTAGTGCCCATCTCATCAAAAGAAAAGAAAATGCTTTGTGATATTTAGCAATCTGATGGGATGCATGCTAAACTCTTTGTCAAAATTAATCAGAATTTATAATTATTTTAACATTTTATATTAATTAAATATTTTGGATTATCCTTTCTATTTTATAGATTTAACATTATTTCTTATATATATATATATATAGGAAAACCTACTAAAAAGTTGTAAGGTTAAAAATGTATTTTTTTTGACAGTATTTGTTTATTTCTATTATTATATTTAATATTTCAGACCGCCCTCGGCCCTTAATGATTTTAAAATTTAAATTAGAAACGTATTTTGCGATCACGTTCATGGAGATGTGTGTGTGTGTATATATATATATATATATATATATAATAGCCCTAATGAGTTGGAAGTTGGCATGAATCTGTTCAGTTAGAGAGACAAACTCTTTGTACTTATAAGCAGGTAAATGTTTTACAAGGTGAAAAAGTTTTCTGGTGACACATTTAGGACTTCATCGGACTAAATTTTGTTACGTACCCATGAAGTCTTCAAAAAAGGAAACATGTCACAATTCTACTTTGTCATACATTTTCATCAATATTGTTCTTGATATATAAGATTTTTTTTATTTTCAAAATTTACCTTTTTATAATAATTTTTTTTTTCTCTTTATCCTTGCTATTCATGTTCTCTCACATTTTTTTTCTTTTAATAATCATGTCTCTCCCCACCTTCCTCTTCAACCTAATACACAAATCCTCACTATTATACTGAACATTTTGACCATTCGTACTGTCCAAACTACTTCAGGCATTTGTCATACTTGGTAAACCCAAAATTTTGAACAGAACAATTTATACTATGCATGGGGTAGATCGGTCCTGTTGAGACCAATCTATACCTGGAGTGTACAATAGCACAAACATTGCAAGGATAATCAATCAGAAAGTAAATACCAATAAATCTTCCAAGCTGTGACATTCAACTTGACTAATTAAGATACTTCCTCAAAGTTGTTGAAAAAAAATAAAAATAAGAAGTAATCCAAGATCAAATTTATATATATATATATATAGTGTGTGTGTGTTTGGGAAACAATTACTTTTATGCAGTTTTCATTAAAAAAGGTTTTTATGGTTTTTGAAAATAATTTTTTCTGTGTTTTTATATAATTTGAGTTCTGAAAAGAAAAAAGTCATAAGAATTGTCAAAAGGTTTTGTATTTTTGAGCGCTTCTGGCCATACTTTTTTTTAGCCATTATTAAGAATGAATTTTGTTTCACTTTGTGCGTGTGTATATATATATATATATATATACACACACACACACACACAAACTTTACGCATATTTATTTACAAGTAAAACAAAAATGATTCTTGATAATGGCTGAAAGTATAGCTGAAAGTACTCAAAAATACAAAACCTTTGGACAATTGTTATATTATTCGAGTTGTGAAAAGAAAAGTCATAAGAACACATAAAAAAGTTAATGATAATACCTTGTCTGTCATTTTTAATGAAACCCACACACACACACACACACGTCAAATCAATAAAACTTATTAAACTAAAACTATCTTACAAAATATATTTCAAAATAGTAATATATTTGTTTTATACACATATTGTGCATGAGAAAGTTTCTTCAGTGATATCTATTCTGGGGGTCGAAATGTTTTGGACCTCCATGGCATCAAACTTTCCTACCATAGTTCCAGTTGAGAGGGGATCATATTCTGGCAATGATTCCTTATACAAAGTGAAAAGAGTAAATTGTCGCCATTTCTTATTTTGTGCATGCATGTTCATTTTTGATGTTGCTGTGTAGTATAGTAGGGTCAGTTGGGCACCCTCTGTGAGAAAAAGAGCACCATTACTCAATTCACTCTGCCAGAAATTTGGAAACATGCTGTATTGGCATGGCATTTGTGCCAGAAGCTCCAATACAAATATTTCAGGGTGTTTAGATGTCAATCTGAGAACAGTGCATAGGATTTGGAAAAAGTTAGAGTAGTCACTCATGGTAGCCAATTTTTTGCTAAACTTAACCTTTAAATATTACATCTGTGCATTGGATCCAGTATAATATTGGGGTACTGTCATTTATTGTGTTTTGATGAAGCTGTGAAAGTTTCTTTCATGGAATGTTCATAATGTGAATTTCCTGAACTGCATGCAATTAATATGTCAGTTCTGGTACTGTTACCAGAATGGACAAGTAATTCTTGAACAGTGGGAGCTGCATCACCTCATTTGGCCATTAATGTGCAAGCACAATCATCTAGGCAAGAATTGGATTAACCCCTGGTATGGCTTTCAAGCCCTCTAAGAATTCCACATGCTGGGATCAGCTCCATAAAATATTTTCAAGAAATCCTTTCCCTGACAAACCAACACTGGTGAGATCTGAACCCTGATCGATACACTGTTCTTACCTCATAAATAAAATTAATGATTTTTCTTTATAATATACATTTTATCTGGTTAATATATAAAAATCTTAAGTCGTTAATAGTCTTAAAACTGTTCAATGATTAAGCATTAAATAAATAAATATATATATATATATATAGTGATTCATGAATGAAAGTCGATTTTTAATGTGGAATAAAAATTTTTTTTCATTAATTTCTCAGGATTTTTTTAAATAAGGGAAGTAACTTGATAAATTTTGTCAGTTTTCTCCCTTTAATTTACTGGGAAGTTATTTCCCTTTTACAATATTTTCAATACAATACGAAAACATACCAAAACCTTTCCGATTTATGCAAAATGTTTAAGAAATACGTTTACAAATCCGTTTCGATTATATATATATATATATATATATATATATATATAAGTCAATTTATTAACTGTTACAAACATGTTAACAAAATAAATAAATAAATCAGATTCATCAACAAAACAGCCAGTAAGCAGAAAATCATCTGTATATTGTCACTTGAAGCAATGTCAGTATTCAGAAGGTTAAGTTAAACGTTTAAAAAAAAAGTTTGAGAAATATTTCTTGATGAGATAACAGAAATATGAATTCTATAATGACAGCTTTACTCTAAACAAAGATAAAAAAAAAAAAATTCTTACTTGTCTTGAGTATAATTAGATACCAAGGGAAAATGATTATTGGCACTGACTCCCCCAGTAATTGATAAATAAAAAGGATATTTTTCTCTAATATATATAACACTATGGTACATCAGAAAAAAAACAAAAAAAACATATTGGACAAATCACACACTGAAAACGTAAGTGTCTTCTTGCAACCCTTCAAATACAGTTTTCTATTAAACTATAACTTAAATACTCCAGATGAAAAAGTGTCTGATAAAATTGACAAACAGTTTTAATCTATGAATCCAACAAAAATTTCCTTTATACATGTTTAATTAGTTATGTAAAAAGCTCCAAGGTTGGACAGACACTTCTCATCTTTCTGTATTTCAAAGGTCAATTCACACCTATCAGGTGTTAAGCTGTATAGCAAAAATCATTCACAAGTCTTTTTACAAAGGAATATTTACATAAATGTATATATATATAATAGGTCTTTAAGAAAGCATTTCCCAAAATTCCCACCAACATTGTCCTTATATACCTATCTTTCTTTCCTTTAACTTTGTAAAATGATTTTAGGTCATCTCCCTCAGATATCAAATAAACAGAAAAAAAATCAGATTCCATTAATTCAAAATTTAAAAGAACCTTTTTGAAAATCTATAATCATAGAAAATTATGTATACATGTTTCATTTCAACCCATGAAATCATTTGTAAAGAAAAAACAAAAAAACCTTTGACTATGTAAACCAATTTTTACAAAATAAGTACTCTAAAACTGCCATCTTTTCCACAATATGTAAACTTTTATTTTTAAACTGACTTTAAGAGGGAAATGGTACATTTAAGAGGGAAATGGTACAGAAAAACTTAACATTTTCTAAGTTACCATAGTTCAAAATTACTGAAAAACTAGATTGTTTGTCTACGTCCAAAATATTGTGAATTCAAATAGAAATGTTGAGTTTGATTTACAAAAATGCCGACCATATTACACTAAGCATTCTGACTGATATCCTGATCCCTAGTTTTTTATCAAGGCATTTCAGTGTTGGTGCAGTATTCTTTAATCTTCTTCATGGCGCGAGTTATTCTGGCTTTTCTCCAACCTACCTTACAGAAATGGTTTTCAATCTGGACACCAAAGAATTAAAACCTTTGGGGTACAGTAAGTCTGAATGAATGAGGAAAAGTTTTGCTTATATATGTGTGTATATATATATATATATATATATATATATATATATATAATAAGCTCTATAATACTCATTACATTGGGCACTGTTTATAATAAAATAAATGCCAGAGCACTCAGAATAAAAAAAAAACTTGAGTCCTCTTCACTTGGAATTATATATATATATATATATATACACACACACACACACAAAAAAAAAAATAATAGAAGAATACATATGAAACTTTATCCAAGTGTGCTAAACATTGACTGCATCATTGTTCTTGGTTATAGCAAACCTTTGATCACCAGTGTGTGGTGGAGTGTTTGACATCCAGATTGTTCCTTATTCCTGGTTCTCAAAGTGATACATTGGGAAAAGGTAAAAGATGGAAAAATAAAATACCATTCCTAATTGTTTGTGGATAAAGATGACCAAAGAATATATAATAATTTAAGATAGTGTAGGGATTTCAGACAATATCTATATAAATTATTGGTTGGGAATCAATGGCTTAAAGATCCTGTTCAGTTTTTTTTTTTTAGTTTTGGTGGAGGGTTGCGGGGATTAAGTGATTT
This sequence comes from Ascarosepion bandense, assembly GCA_037127315.1. Lineage (NCBI taxonomy): Eukaryota > Metazoa > Mollusca > Cephalopoda > Sepiida > Sepiidae > Ascarosepion > Ascarosepion bandense. The sequence continues at coordinate 7,699,373 of JBBBDQ010001417.1, forward strand.
CGATAAGGGTAAAGTAAAGTAGTCTTCATTTATCATTTAAAGTTTTCTTCTTTTCTCTCTCTTATGTCACAGCCATTTTATTTTATTTTTTCTAGAATAGTTTGCTTTCAGTTATGGCATTCAAGATTTAATTACCAAGTGTTTTATTATTATCTTCATCATCATAATCCCATTGAAGCTAAAGCAATTAGTCTTTTGGGGGGGGGGGGGCGAGGAAAGAAATACATAAACAATGTTTTAATTAAAAAGAAAAAAATGCTTCAGAAGTAATCATAATTACTTTACAAATTTAGTTTCAACTAGTAAGTCTGGTCATTTTCAGGTGATATATAAATAATAATAGAAATAAATTAATACTGTCAAAAAAATACATTTTTAAACTTACAACTTTTTAGTAGTTTTGCCGATACATATTATTAAGACAGTATACGTGGATTATCACTGTTATATATATATATAGATATATATATAGATATGTGAAATGATTTGTTTGAACATTATTTTTGATTGATATTCATATTTAAGTAGATATTCTGTTATAATCATCAAACAGTACTATATATTTATTATATATTATTATATATATTTATAAATATATAATACTGTCTGGTTATAAACAATATTTACTTAGGAGTATTGATAAAAAAATGTTCAAAGAAATCAGTTCAAATTGTTGGTTGTTTATAACCAGTTTTGTTAATCTTCGTAATATATATATATATATATATATATATAAAAAGAAACATCACTGACAGGGCAGAAGATTTTTCTGCAGTAGACTGGTTACCAACCAAGGTCAGAGAACCCGATCTCTATTGCAATTTAACCAATAGCTGGAGGAAGAAGAGAAGGATTAATAATATTTAAAACTTGTTCATTACCAAATAAGCATTACATTAGAGATAATGTCGAACTGTCATATTTTAACACAACTGTAAATATATCTTCTTAAAAAAACTCACCATTTTGACTTATTTAAAACTTGTAATGTGTTAAGTACCAAATTAGATTTTAGTCCTTTTGATAGAAAGCATAAAGATTGCTGCTTCAAAATATAATTCTATCTATTATGAGGGTATTTTCTGGGTGAAATGTTTGTTTTTTTGTCTTTAACAGTAAACTAAAAATCTATGTTCTAAATTTAAGAGCATTTTCTATTTTTTTTAATGCAGAATATTTCTGATATTTTTTAAGAATTTGTAAACTTTGGTTTGATTAAATCCAGAACAGGTAGCAATACGTGAATAGATAATGATATTTATTTAGTTTCATCAGAATGTTTCTAAAAATAAGATAATGCAGAGATGTTTAAGTTGACAAATTCTGTCTTGCTTTTATTACTTCATGGCATCTCAGTGTGTTTAATTCTTGAAGTTGCAACATAATAAAAAAAAAAATGGGCAAATTGCTGTTTTGCATGGTAAGTATGTTGAATATTGAAAGTAAACGTGTAATCAAAAAAATTCTTTAACCTATTTCCAAAACATTCTGATAAAACTGAATAAATAATGGAATATTTCCTTATTCAACCATTTTGTTAATAAAAATCAAAAGTTATTTTAATTATTATTATTATTAAAAAAAAAATACCGACATGATTCTGTGATTACATATAGTGCACTCAGGGAACCTTAGAGGATTTTAGGGGTAATATACCATTTTTGGAACCCAGTTATCTTCAAAAATCATTCACAACTGTCAAAGTGGCAGGGTACAATAAAAAGTGAGCCTGATTATGAAATTTTGTTTAGTACAATCTGAAAGAAGGGAAATCAAAATACAATTTGTTGGCGTATTCCTAATGTATGAATCAAATGCCTGATAAAAGAGTCAGACTTTTATAAAGAACAGATTAAGAAAGCCATACAATAAGGTCACAAATTACCCTCTCTATCACCAGTTGTTTATTTTTAAATAAAATTATTTCCTTAAAAAAAAAATTAGTTACAAAGATTTTGTCCTTTTTATCGTTTCACCCCAAGCATAGCAATAAAGCCACTAAGAGACAAGGAGTTACTGAGTATTTGTCTATATTTCTGAGACGAGGTATTGGAATTATTTACATTATTCAGACTGTCGTTCTCCTCTTTGTTGCCAATTTCACGTTTCAGCCATTATACACTCCGGCCTTCTTCAGGTGATTGGAATTTCAAACTGAACCCTTTGTTTTGATCGTTGTGGTAGATTGTGTTTCAAGATGTCTCAGTTATCTTCCTTTAACTGAACTCTAAGTTATTTGTTCACCACTGCTGTAGCCAGGTATTGAACTCAAAATCCTTTGGGTCAAGTCACTGGATCCAACCAACACTTTTGTACATTGAGACATGTGTCCTTGAGGATGAAAGTGCTGATTGGATCCAATGACTTGACCCAAAGGGTTTTGAGTTCAACAAATGGCTACAGCAGAGGTGAAGAAAAACCTTAAAGAGAACTTAGGCATCTGGAAGTAGCATGACTCATGGAACGAGAACAAGCTACCTTAATGAACAAAATAAAGGGTTCAGTTCGAAATTCCAATCAGCTAAAGATCAGAGCGTACAATGGCTAAAACATCAGGAATATGATAACAATGTAAATGGGTGACTGAGTGTGAGAGAAAAAGCAAACCCTATTAAGTAGAAAGACCAATCAAAGAACAGGAATTACAAAGACAGCAATTATGTTGTTGCTTTGTTTTTTATGGTTTATCAACCTTTGGTAGGCCGATTGTGTCTTCTAATTAAGTGGTAATTGAGGGGAGGGGCAGTTATTACTTAATAATAATATCCATTTTATGTCCAACAGAATTTTGTATTCATGCTAATTTTTACCAAGATATCAAAAATTGTATTTTGTTAATGTTTTTTTTAAATATTTTCACCTCAAGCAAGGCAATAAAGCCACTAAGATGCAACAGATTATTTCCCACTCAGTAATGATAAAAAAGCCTTATTGAGAGAGTAATAGAAGAACAGGAATTAAGGAAGATATTAGATAATTGACACTGCATTTAAATTGTTGAGGCAAGAAGCCAGAACAGAGTTCCACATGCGAGAAAAACCTTATGAGAATCAACACCACAGATTATTTTAATGTTGAATTATCTGTTCCAGAAAGAAGCAGTTTGAATCATTGCAGAAGCAATATTTAGTGGGTAGGGAACATGTGAGAAAATTAATCCAGGAAGACATATTATACATGTTTCCAAGGCCTATAAGATTATTTTTTTAAGATACTAGCATGTCTCATCCCATCTTCTACAACTGGTCCATAGAACGGTATGATAATTTTTCTACATTATACTTGAAGTGTGTGTGTGTGTGTGTATATATATAGTTAGGTCTTGAAGGCTGTCACAATGCGTTCAGTAAAATAAAGGAAGATAAAGAAGTTTTTGGATATTACCGATTTATTATACATTAATATTTCGAGGTCAAAATCTCATCTTCAGAATGGCAGAGGCGTGTGTGTCTGTCCGAGTGAGTCCATGCGTAAGTGCGTTAGAGCATGTGTGTGTGTGTGTGTGTGTTTTTATGGTATATGTGTGATTTACAGTTGGGACCTTTTTCTGGTCTGATGATATCAGTCTGCTTTAATGAGTGGTTTATCTAAGTGTGACCTGACCATTAGTTTGACTTTTGACTGGGTTGAAGAGGATCTATTTTATCACTGTTGTTTTATCTATCTGCTTTATCTGGTGGCGTGTGCATGTCCGTGACTGTGTCATGTGTGCGGTGTGTTAAAGGCACCTCTGCTACTGGGGGGGGGGGGATAAAAATGGCCACAAACTTAATGAAAACAAAGTTCTATCATTGATAGTCTTATTAAAAACTTTACTATATGGCTGTGTGAATTAATAAATATACATATGAAAATACACACGTGTATAAAATTAGTAACCTAACATTATAAGCTTTAACTCCCATGTACTTAAATTTAAATCTTATAAACAGTCAGTTCGTAACCCATAAAATTTAGAGCTGTGTAACTGATGTAAGATAATATCTATATCTATATATACACATACACAAAACACACAAGCTTCATTAAAAATGACTGACAAGGTATTGCAGTTAAGTTTTTCTAGTGTTTAACTGAATGTCAAGACTCAATAACATCAACTACAAACATGGCCACAATGTACTGACCGTTTTTTGGAAGAAAAGAAAAAAATTCTTATCATACTAGATATGTACCTAAAACAATCCATACATTCAGTTAAAAGTAAAAATAAAATCATCCTTGATAATGGCTAAACATATAACCAAAAGCACCCAGACATACAGAACATTCAAACAATTTCTACATAAGTTATGTTCAGAAAAGAAAAAAATTATAATACAGGAAAAATTAAATAAAAAACTTAGTTACAGTACACACACACACTATATATATATATATATATATATATATATATATAGTGTGTATTTTGGCAGCATTTTTTCATTAATGCAGGTTTCATTGAATAATATAGACAAGTTTTGTCTATAAATTTTGTGTAGGATCCGTTCATACCGTCTGATATACTTGATGGTGATATCATTGAAAGACAACAAAAAAAATCACAGTAATTGTTGATTTTTTTATCGGGTCTAAGCTTTCGGCTCACATAAGCCATTATCAAAGAATAAATATTATGTGAGCCGAAAGCTTAGACCCGATAAAAAAAATCAACAATTACTGTGATTTTTTGTTGTCTTTCAACGATATCACCATCAAGTATATCAGACGGTATGAACGGATCCTACACAAAATTTATAGACAAAACTTGTCTATATTATTCAATGAAACCTGCATTAATATATATATATATATATATTTATTAAGAGAGTATTGAGTGAATTTTCAGACATTTTGTCTCATAAGTGAACACTGAGGTTAGAGTAAGCAGGGACAGTTTCATGCTTAAATACAATCTTCAGGCCCAACTATTTATACATGTTAGTCATGGTGTATTTTGAGTAGCAAGGTCTATTGTATTTTCCCAATGTTTATTGGTTTAATCTGTAAGGGTTACATTTCAAATTATTCTATAAGTTATTGAGTAGAATTTGTAGCTATTTTATAATGGGGTTTGTTAACTTTTACTCACTAATTATTATTGATTAATTATTATTATTAATTATTATTGATTACCAAAAAGATTAGTGGGTATTGATGTATGGATGCACAAATGAGTAAACCCCAATAATTGCAAAGAAATATGTTAAAGATTCATATGAGAAAACTTAAAATAGGCTGGAATTTTTTTATGGCATGGTTAAACTCATTAACATAAAATTCTATTGAACATAAAGTGGGAGTTGAATTTATTACTTAACTAACAGTTTAGCCCGGTTTCACTTGGGTAGTTTAAGGAATAATAAGAATAAAAAACATATGATGAATTTACACAGCAAATACTTACACAACGTCCACTCTCGTCACTTTTATAGATATAGATAACAATGTAGAATGTTTCTATTGGATTAGGGTGGGAGGAGGAGAGGCAACATATATAGATAACATAAAGTGGGGTGATCAATTCTATATTATAATCAATACATAAACTGATCCCTGACTTTGCGGAGTGATAATATATTTTTCTACCCCTAATTTTGGCCTTCTGAAAAATTTAAAGGTGTCATTAGCATTTTAAAATTTTGATCTACATCTGAGCACAACTTCTGTCGAGCTAGATTGCAAAATGCAGATGTTAAGTCAAATCTATCTATCAATCAAATACTTACACCATGTCCACCCTCGTCACTTTTATAAATATAGATAATAAAAAAGATCTCTCACAGAATTACTACCTGTTATTATGGTAACTAAAAAAAAAAAAATATCAAACAAGAACCTGATATTAGTAAGGACTTAAAATATCAATTTTATAAATGTTTTATTTTTTTTATTTTAGAGAATTGGTAGACTTGTAATATAATAATAAACCTCTGACTCATTGCATGTTTTGAACGAAAAACCTTAGGAGTGCTAGAAAAATTAGATAAAAACGAATCTATGAGGAAAGTCTGGAGAGGTTCACCAGAAGTGACAAAAAGAAATCTACAATAGATATTTGAAACTTAAGTGATGCTTGATTTTCACATTGGCTAAAAGAGGTAAAATTCTTAAACAGCACTCCAGTTTCGGGATCGATGGAATGGTTGTCCAGAATAAAAAGTTCAGTCTTCAGGTAGACTGAGCAGGCATAAAATCTTGTCTAGATTAAAATTGTGCCAGACCACCGATGATGTATCTGTACAGTTTTAGGACCAGCTATTCTCTGACACTCATCAGGTGAAAAGAGAAGTTACAACAGCCTGATGACCAAAAAACAGAATTAGCATGAAACTATTTTTTTTTAAGATGATGTACAGTTAAAATTTAAATAGTCAAACTCCCCCCCTTACCAATAATTACCACAATTTTTAATAATGCACATGACAAATCGCAAAAGAGGCTTTTTGCATAAATTTTTAAAATTTCAAAAGGAATAGAAAAATGTGTAGAAAATAAGATGAATGAAATCAAAATTGGACAGCAAAAAAATTTTCCCCAGGGCCAACAGAAAGAATATTGTCAGTTTTCAACAGCACTAACGAAAGATATGCACCCATAGTCTTTGCAAGCTCCAGTAGAGGTGACCATTTAAAAAGCAGACAAATGTTTTATTAGCACCTGTATTTTTTGTGTTTGAGTCATTGTTAAGGGTCAGTTTTTACCTTTTCAAAAATTTTCACAGAAATCAGTTCATGATTTGTAAAAAACAAAACAAAAAAAATGTTTATGAATTAGATTTGATCTTTGAATTCTAAAGAGTTTTACTTTGTAAAGAACATAGACATGGGTACCCCTCTTGAATGAAGGAAAAAAAAAAGAAGAGAAATGACTCCTGCCCCAGGATATTTGATGAAAAGTTTTAACTTTTACTGACTCAGTACTTATTTCTGGTGGCATAAACACACATCTTTTGCAATAGGATAACATTTGAACACCGTACCAATTTAGCACACACTGGCGTCATGGTTTGGAAACCATCCATAGTTTGCAAATATTAAACAAAGGCTTTCCTCCAAGAAGGATTCGCAGGGAACGGTTGTATCTCACTTGATCTCTGCTTTGCTTTTTGTTCCAACAATGATGAGTTTGCCATCTCTAAGTCCAACCAGAATGTGTGTGTTGCCTGGAGTGGATGCAATGCATTGAATAGGGACCAAAAGTGGAACTGTGGTTTGTGGGCTCAGACTAAATGGCGGATAAAAAAAGAAAAAGAGATGAAACAATATTTATACCAAGTAATTCATTACTTTAGCTGAAAAGAAAATTTGAAGACACAGCAAAAACTAGAAAGTTTAAATACATTATTTGACAACGAAGCAAAACTGGAGTGAAGAAAGACGGTCTTTTAATGTTAATTTACTTAGAAGATAAACTGGGGTGATCAGACTAAAGAAGGTGATCCTTTGGAAAGTGCCTGAAAACCCTATCACAGGCTGACTCAAGCCTCGTTAGTAAAATTGAGCTGTTGATGGTTGTGTTAACTCAGTCACATATCATTGTGATAAGGTCCACTAAGAATAGTTGCAGTATAAACCACAGGTGGGCTCTGTGGGTGTTCAACAAACACAAGTGTGCCTGAGCAGGCGTCTGCATTAAGGATTAGCAAGCTGCTCTTCTAGACAGGGATCCTCAGATCCGAGTGGCCAAACTACATATATTTTGTAAATCAGACTGTTTCACTGTCTCTCTCCACATCCATATCCAGTCTTCTAGAAAACTTCATAATTTATTAGATGACTTGAAAATTATATTATACATTGATAATGTAAATAAGGGATAGAATTATACATGAAAAACATTTTCTTATATATATATATATATATATATATATATGAGAGAGAATGCGAACCCGTGAAGACAGAGATACTCCATAAATTTTTATTTAATTAATACCAAATATCAATTAGATAGAAACAGAGAGCTCAAGGAATATCATCCAGAGCAAATATACTGAGACAAAAGCTCAACACGTAACTAAACAGTTGAAAATTCAGAATTTATTTCAGCAATCTAATGAAACATATTTTTTTTTCCAATTGCCTCATTCAGACTGATATGTAAATAAATGTACATTTATTTATTCATCAACAGTCTGAACAAGGCAATTGTAAATTTTTTTTATTTTTTACATTGCTGAAATAAATAAATAAATTCTGGATTTATAACTGTTTAATTATATGTTGAGTTTTCCTCTCAATAAATTATATATATGTGTGTGTGTGTGCGTGTAGTAATATTTTTATTGTAAGTTTATAATAAAACCATAATATACTGCAACACAAGCCGTTGTGTTTCAGTACAATCTTATTAGCCCCTCATTAGGCAGTAAAATATTTTTTTTTTGTTAGGAACCATTATATATAAATGCTTAATAACAACACAATTGTTACCAAATCCAGACAATTAAGGTGGGAGGATTTTTGTAAGGTTTGTCTCAGTGAACTAATAGAAAATCTCATCATGATGTATAGGGGAAATTTGATTGTAAGAGTAAAGGGTGACAGAAATTTGAAATGACTTAAGACCCAGTCATTTTCATGCCAGTGATGAAACAAACTGAATGATACATATGTTGCAACTTTGCAAGCCTAAAAAGTTATCGTGTATCATTTTGAAATGGTTACAGAATTTTCTTTACATTATTATTCAACTTAAATTAGTGGACAAGAGACAAAGAAGTTTGTTTTTTAAATATACTGCATATCAAACGTATGTAGTTGACTTCATTGGTGATCTATTAGTAACAAATTCATTATCAGAAGATGGGGAGACCCAATCAATATATGCTACAGCATAGATTATAGATGTCAAGTTATATTATATTAGAAAAAATTAACTATACTTTAGGGTATGATTTAGATGATGATAAATGGAAGTTTGTTCGTTATGTTTATTGAGTAAGTTTAGTTTTGGGAATTTTATCATTTTTCTTGTAAACATAAAAAGCACGGCTCATTTAAAGATTTACAAGTTCTGTTATTTTTTTAATATTTTCCATTTTATGGTAGGGGTTTTTATTGGCATCTTTTAATTGCCAATAATAAGTAGAAAGTGATGTGCTATTGCGATAAGTTTTATTAAAAGATAAGGTGTGAAAATAATGGCAGGTTTTAAAAATATTCTTGATACACCCGATATATTTTATTATTGTGGGATTTTCTACGGTGGAAATAGAACATAGGTAGACTATAGAGTCAGTTAGACATTTATTGGCTAATGACCATTCAATAGGTTTACTGCAATTGCAAGTATTGTAATTGTGATCGTTAATTTTTTTTAGGATGTTGTTGATTGTTTAGGTTATTATATCTATTTAAAAGTCTATGATAATGTTTTTTGATGCTCTTTAGATTATCACTACAGCTATAGCTTAATTTCAGAGTATTTTTGTTAAAAATTTTGATAAGAGGGTCATTTTTAGGGAAGTGTTTTTCAACTAATTCTAGGAATTAGTGTCCTTACAGAATTTATTTCAGCAATATAAAAAATTAAAAATTTTTACAATTGCCTCGTTCAGACTGTTGATGAATAAATAAATGTACATTTTATATATATATATATATATATATATATATATATATATATAAATGTACATTTATTTTATATCTGTGAATGACTACGCTCTCACACCCTGATTGAGCACTCTGGAAGAATGGTAGACTTTGAAAAACAGTAGCTACTCTAGCAAATAAGCATCGTTCATTCAGCAATAAATTAGAACACTCTCAGTTATTGGAATGTATAATGATAATATACGTGCTAAAAAGTCTGACTTCTTCTACCGAGCACCCATAGCTCAGAGGTAGAATCATCGACTGACACCAATTTGGTCGGGTTTCAATCCTGGGTTAAAAGCAATCGGAGTCTAACTGTATTGATGAGCTGTGATACAGCGAAACAGATCTGTCTGCAGATGACTATATATATATATATATATATATATATATATATATATATATATATATAAAATGTTATTAAAAAGCGACTGAAGACACCACTCATGGTAAAAACCTAGGTCGCGTAATGACTCATTTAAAAATGGAAAATATTTAAAAGTTCTACAATATAATTGTATTGAACACTTTTTAATACAAATGTGCACTGGTCTAACCCTATTATGACCAAAGACTAAGTATTAAACAATATATATATATCTGAACAAGGCAATTGTAAAAAAAAAAATTTTTGTTAGGGTTTAACGGATAGATCACCCCACTAAGTCAACTTTCTTGTCTTCGTCTCTTGTTCACTAATTTACGTTGAATAATAATGTAAAGAAAATCCTGTAACCATTTCATAATGACATTTGATAACTTTTCAGACTTGCTAAATTGCAACATATGTATCATTCAATTTATTTCATCACTCGCATGGAAAATGTCTGCCTCTTAAGTCATTTTAAGTCTATATCCTCCTTTACTTTTACAATCAAATTTCTCCTATACATCATGACCTGATTTTCTATTAATTCGCTGAGACAAAATCAAGACCCCCCCCCCTACTTTGACTGTTTGGCTTTGGTAAAAACTGTGTTGTTTTTTTAGCTTCTATATATAAGGATTGCTAACAGAAAAAAATATTTCACTGTCTGATGAGGTACTAATAAGATAATACCGACACACAACGGCTCGTGTTGCAGCAAGCTATGTTTTTATCATAAATAATGCTCTACTAAGTATTGAGCACTCTTAATAAAGTATATCACTACAAACAGTGGACTGTCAACCTATTAGTTTGTACTACTTCTAAGATATATCCACACTGATGAGCTGTGATACAGCAAAACAGGCTTGTATGTGGATGACTAATATCTAAACTTATTTATAAATGAAACCATTACCTATAGACTCCAAAACGGCTGAACCGATTTTCTTGAAAATTTACACAGTTGTACTATAAGCGTCTGCGAGTGTTCTTAGCTAGGTTTTGTGTCGAGGTACCCCTGATAAATATCGAAAATCGATAATCGAAAAAAATCGAGTTATAGAAGGAGTTGTCCGATTTTAATCAAATTTGATACACTCATAGACAAAGACATAAGAAACGATATTCAGAAGTTTCAAGGTTGCAGTTCTTACAATAGTGCAGAAAATTTGATATTGATACCAGGAAATCAAAATTTGACTTACATCCATTCATTTTTCTTTCAGTCTATGGTTTCACTTTAACTGGAAACAACTACTGCTTTTTAGTCTTTCGTGTCAACGTCCAAAGAGTCTGAGCTCCAGGATCATGGATTAGTTTTAAAGTTTTCACCACACCCGAGCAACGCCGTGCTACATTGCTAATATATATATATATACACACACACACTACCTAAAAAAAAAATAGGATATAAATAATGCAAAGTTGTGTATCCTCTCAAGGGCCAAATAAATGCCTCCTCTTTAATGTTTGTTGATATTTTTTTAACAACTATACTAATCTTTTGTCATTTTTATGATGGAGATTTATTTATATTGTAAAGTTTACAAAATTCCATAGAAATATTTAGGTTGTGTTTAAACTTTTTGCCTTGGCTACATGCCAATGTTTGTGTAGGATTGTAGGGTTACTACACAGCTGAACAGCTTCCTCTATATATCTCAGACATCGGCATGTAACTATGTGAATGATTAAACAACTCAAAAGATACATTAATTTTTTTTTTTACAACTCTTGTTTATATATCTTTTTCGTTTTTCTTTCCTCATCGTCATTACTATGACTGGACATGCTCTTAAGGTCACTATCCAGCCGAGAACCTGACCAGCCCTCCCCAAATGTTTCAGCTACATGCCACTGTATTGTTTTCTCTGTCTGCCTATGGTAGTGGTAAAATTGTTGGCGCTCATGATGCGTTATTAAATCAAAAATTATAAAGTTTTCACTTAAAAAAATTACCTACATTCTTATTCTTCTATGGGCCCTGTCCTTTCAGGACGTAGGCGATCATGGCTTTCCACGTCTCACTATCCCTGGTACCTCCTAGCACGCCTTCTCCTGTTACACCACCCAAGCCCTGCTCTGTCATCCACCTGCTCAGGCCCTTCAAATATGTTATCCGCTGTTTTCCTCTGTCTTTTTTCCCCTCTATATGGCCTGTCAGTATCAGGTTCTCTAAGCCCTCCTTCCTCATTGCATGTCCCAGAAACTTCAGTTGTCTCTTCCTGACACTCACTATTAATTTTCCAACACCTCATCATTGATCACATGCTTGGTCCATTATATCCACAGCATCCTTCTGTAGAACCACATTTTCACTGCTTCAAGTTTTTCCTTCATCTTCAATGATATTGTCCAACATTCACTGCTGTATTGAAGAACTATTTTTAAACTTGTAAACTGCTGCCATTATTATCAATGGATTTCACAATCTGCAGAAAGTCTTGGAATAAGTTTCTGCCACAGAACCTGGCCCACTTGCTAAAATCAGTATTTCTTTTTTAAATCTTTTGACCTTAAGTCACCAAGATTCAATAGTTTACTGAGAGTGAAAAAAAGAGGACAATACAGATGACAGGAAAACTAGAAGCAGGAAAAGAATTCCAAAAACTATAAATAAATGCACATCATTTCTTCAAGGTCTTATAATAGTTAAAAAATAATTTTAAAAAGTCTTTCAAACCTCCCTATTTATTGAACACCTCCCACACCTGTGTATTAGATTTTCTCATTTTATTCCACATCTTATCCAGAACCAGAGTTCAAATTATCTGTGGCCGTTTACACTATTGACCTTCAGTAATACATGAATCTACATCTCCTGGTATGCTGTCCCACATATATTGACAAAGTGTCCAGTTAGTGACATGGTTAAGAAGACAACTCAACAGTTGGGTTGGTGACTTCTTTACAACTGATACCATGTTACTTGTTTTCTGATATCTGGAGACAAGACGGGCATCACCAAATAAACTGACATTGTTCAATAAAAGTACAGACTACCAATAAAGACTAATATTACTAACATTCATTAATCGATTAGTGTTGTCTTTTATCACTACATTCATGTTTGGTTGAAAGGCAAGTATCAACTTGGACAAAATAAAGAAATAATTTTAGAATTTAAAATATGCAAATGATCGTAATTTTACGACTAAATTCATTAAGGTATTGAATTCAGATTTTCTCAGGACTTGACAGTATTTACTTGAATAATAAGATATACAACCTAAAAAGTTGTAATGATTGATTAATTTTTTTTTTATGGCTTATCAACCTTTTGTAGGTTATTTAAAGCCAGAAAATTTTAGATTCTAAGAATTTCTTTTGGAGATAATGATTTAGTGATACAAGTCTTACTAATTAACCCATAGTTGGGAGATGACGAGGTGGATTCATACCATTCTGAAGTTGTGCATAAGTGAATATAACAAAATCAATTGGAACAGGTTGCTTAAACTCAGTAATCAAATGCGAACCAGTAAAAAAGCTATAATAAAAGTATGCTTTTAGGTAACAGCACTAAAGCATGAATGATTTTTAAAAAATCCAAACATGCCCTCCCACCACAGAACAAAAAAAAAAAGAAAAAAAAAGATACTAACAATAAACACCAAACACCTCACCATAAAAAAAAAACAAAAAAAACAAAAAACAAAACAAAAAACAGAAGAGGCTTCACTTACCCAAACAATTCATAGACTGTTAAATGACCCTGGTCATTGCCAGAAATCAGATAATTTTCTTTAATTATCAAATCAGTGATTGGATATGTCACTTTATGTTGAAACAGGTGTTTCCCATTCACAGTGTATAAATGTAGAGAGTATTTATCCTGAAAGAAGAAAAAGATTAAAAAATTTAAAACCAATTTATCAAATATTGTTGTTCTCATCTTTACACACCCAACAATTGACACCCACAGTGAATGTGGCAAGTTTCTATGGGGACACCTCTGTATTCTGCACCCTCCCACCAACACAATACAGTATAAAAATTCAAACATATAATGGCAATATTTGTTTATATTTCTGAAATGAGGTATTTATAGTATTTGGACAGTTGTCTTCATCTTCATATTCAGGACATTTCAGCCATTGTATGCATCTTCAGGTGATTAGAATTTTGAATCGAACCCTTTCCACGAGTCATCATACTTCCAGATGCTTTAGTTATCTCCATTTAACTCAACAGGATCCAACCAATGCTTTTATCCACTGGGCCAGTTGTCCTTGAAGACAACTGTGCATGAATTTTTGGAACTTATAAACCTAATATCTCAGTAAACAATTTTTGTTTACCAGAGCTCATATTACAATCTTGATTGTAATAGGTTTTTTCTCACACTCCATATTACTGGTTCCCATATTGTATTCATTTCTATGCTTGGCCAGCTTAGGAGATCTATGTATTATTTCAACTTCATCCCACAGGTTATGGTGATCACTTTTTTTTCCTCCATACATTGTCAGCAATGCTTCTCCTGCGTAAGACCGTCTGCAGTCACTCTCTCACCGGCATGACGCGGCTTCCCTGTACCTCTTTTATAAATACTTTCACGGCTTCTGCTCTGATGAACTTAGATCACTGATTCCCTAGATACAAATTTGCACGAGATACTAGATTAGCAACTAGGCCCCACCCTTTTACAGTGAAACAAATAAGATGTAAACGCAATTTCTACTCCAACAGCTTCTTTTCTCGCACTTCCCACCTGTGGAATTCCCTTCTGTATAATTGCTTCCCCAACAGCTGCAATCTCCAGGAGTTTAAATGTAGGGTCAATAGACACCTCCTAACACACTGACTCGCACCCAGTCTCTCAAATACTTTTCCCATCTACATCCTTACCCATCTATCACCCTCCTTCTGACATTTCCTATATCTAACCACTTTTTATCAGCATCTTCCCCTATGTAACCCCCTGTGGAAAAGTGGTAGTGGAACGCCTTGCTTGGTGTGAAATGATTAAAAAAAAAAACCAAAAAAAAAACCAATAGAGGAGAACATGATTAAGGACTGTGTGTACGCCATTTCATGTAGGTGTGGAAAGAAATATAAAGGAGAAACATGCCGCTCCCTTAAGGTAAGGCTACAAGAGCATCGAAAGGCCAGGCCGTAACACGAGGAGAGATTGAAAAATCAGGCTTAGAAGATAACATATTGAAAGAGAATAAAATAGAGAGAGAAAAAGGATCACTGCTCTCCATTGAATGAAGTTTAAATAATTGATAGAGAACATCACTGTAAACTATGTAAATTTAAGCTAGGCCACAAAACTCTCCAAAGCTGGCCAAGCATAGAAATGAATACAATACGGAGTGTTAGAGAAAATCATTAGTGTCAGAAATTGCAATATGAGCTCTGTTAAAAAATGTTTACAGAGACATTAGGTTTTTAAGTCCCAAAAATTCATACACTGATGTCTTCAAGGACACATGGCACAGTGGATAAAAGCATTGGTTGAATCCAGTGACTTGATTCAAAGAGTTATGAGTTCAATACCAGGCTACAGCAGTGGTGAACAAATAAGCTACCCGAAGTGGTATCGCACCTGGAATGAGAATAATATACCCCAGTGATTCCTAGCACCTGAAGAAGGCCGGAGCATATAACAACTGAAACGTTGAAAACATCCTAATAAAGATGAGGACAATAATATAAATAGCGTAAATACTACCTCATCTCAGAAGTATAGATATTGATATCATAAAATAATTTATTTTCATAATTTAAGGCAGGATATATTTGAATTAAGGCATTTTGGTGCATTTCAACTTCTTGAAGACAGAATATTCCAGTAACACCGAGAGAATTCTAAAGGATTCTAGAATATGCAAATTAGGTGTTAGCCTCTATAAAAGTAGGTTTTGGCAAGAGAATAGTTAGTTATTTAAAGGATTTGCTGACGTTATCAACTCTGGCTTTGATTCAAGGATTTATATCCAGCCAAAAGAATCTCTAAGAAAAGTTGCCAACCAACAAAAATCTAAAAGAGAACCTCCTGGAACAAAAAGGGTAAATAGATATTTTTGACTTTTCATTGACCATACTTGAAATTATTCTTTATATACACATTTAAAGGTTTCCAAAAGTATAGCACTTTACCCAGTTAAGTTAACGAAGTAGTTAAAGATACTGACCGTTCCTTCCCCTTCATAACACTTTGCCTGCCAGTAGTAAACTGTTTTTCTTTTGAATGCAAAAAAAAAACTGTATATTTGTAAATATTTTTATTTAATGTTTTGGTTAAAATAATGTGTTTGTGATTTGACTCTGAATTTTGGTCAATCATTTTTTCTTCTTTTGTTACAACTTATAACCTGTAACAGTAGTAATTATTAATCTCATATTTAAAGTACATTTTATGCAAGAAATTTCTCTTTTAATGTAAGTAAGTAAAACATATCTACTGATATTGTAAAATAATTTATTTTTATACTTCAAATCAGGATAGATTTGCATTAAGGTGTTTTTTGTGCTTTTCACTTGTTTTTGGACTGGACATTCTTTTACTTATTAACTAATAAAAAAAAATATACCTATTTTGAAAATGACTACACCTGTTTTAATCTATTACTCCAAATTTTCATGCAGTGCATTAACTATGAAGCTCAGTGGAACAATAAACCTTCTTTTACCATCTTTGTTATAAATTACACAACTGAATTTATATTTATTGTTACCTTATTATTTTGTATCATAAACTGCCTTTAAAAGAAAGCCAACAAGTTTATGGGTGGTCAAGTATTTAATAAAAGAGGTTGATTGAAATAAAGATGTCCAAAGTGGATTCTGTACTAATTGATTTGAATAAATACTTGAATTAACAAACTTACATCTTTAAAATTTGAGAGCCAACCAATAGATAAAATTTCATACACCTTTGAAAAGCTATGGGGAAGTTACTGATTTACCTTTCTATATACAAGTAAATCAAATATTTTACAAGTATATAGAACATCAAGAAGTGACCTTATTCGCTAGACTGAGCACCCACAATAGTAGACAGGTGAAGCTTACTAATCAGCCTTTAAGCACTCAAGAAATGTGGTCTTGTATCAAAGTTAGCAATATTCAACAAATGTCTACTAGGTAGGAGAATACATATACACTTTAGGGATGTATTCTAGAATAATTTTTGTAGTATAGGCAGCTCCAGCACAAGTTAAATGCATCATATGCTATAACAAAAAAAAAAAAAAAAAAATTAAAAGGAAAGAATTGTGATGGCAGATAAAATCTTTTGACTTACACTCTTTTCAGATGGTTGGTTCTGCTGACAGAAAATGCAAATTTGCCCATTTTCAGCAACATCCAAGAGCGGAATGTGTAGGTGTTCTATCGGCTCGCAAGGTGGCTGCAATGTCCTCATATAATGACCTTTTCTTACAGTATGGATGATTACTGTCCCATCCTACAAAGAAATGGACATAGATTTCAAATCAGTTTGGTCTTGATTGATAGGTCTGAATGACAAATCAACTCCTTATGGGTCATTTCATGCCAAAATTAAAGTTTCTTGGGAGCTTTTGAAGTCATAATTATGTTATGTGTTACTCTGCTTTCACAGTTGAATACATGGTAGATGATACTCAGCTTTTGTACATACATAGGTTAGTGTGGACATAATTACAAGAGGCAATAATATGTTTTTTTTTATGTTGTAGTTATATTTTGTAATAGTTTGATTTCTTAAGATTACATGTCATTCTGCTTTCACAATTGAATACATGGTAGGTGATATGCAGCTTTTGTATATTAGTTCATGTGGACATAATTTCAGAGGTAGTAATATGTGTTTTTTTTTTTATGTTGTAGTTACGTTTTTTAATACAGTTTGATTTCTTCAGATTACATGTCATTCTGCTTTCACAATTGAATACATGGTAGATGATACTCAGCTTTTTTGCATATACAGGTTTATGTTGAAATAATTACTAGAGGTGGTGATACACGTCTTATGCTGTAGTTTTGTTGAAATTATATTTTGGAATACAGCTTGATTTAAGAAATTGTATCATGTTGGTTGGTTGATTTTATTTGGCAGGATATCAATCTCTATGGGTTATGTAATGCTGAAATTGAATTTTTCTTCAGCATTCCAAGAGCATGAGATACCAAAATATTAGAACTCGCAATTTGTGAGTTACATTCAGATCAATGCTATGAACACCGACATTACAAAAGTGGCGACAAAAATAACATTCACGCAAATGTTATAAAAGAAATATTTGGCATTCAGAATACCAGATGGTGTAAGTTTTGATGTGTTGGCTGAGGTAATGGATAATGGCTCAGAATTGTTAATTGGACAGCCAAGTTCCAATTTCAGTTGGGTTCGTTATAGTAACTTAAGTGCAAATATCCATGGGAAAGGCATGAATCTATTGTTTCATTTTCCTCATAGTTCAAATAGATACTTGTCTCTTTTGCATAATCTGTAAAGTGAATGTGCATTTGTATTTCTCACAAAACATGAATAAAAAAAAATAAAAAAAACTATATTTACCCTGGAGGCAGACACAGCCATGTCAAGCTCTGTGGAGATGTAGACAGCAGTAACTTCTTTGTCATGGCCATACAATATTTGGCTGGGCTTTGAAGATAAGCTATATGAACACCCTCCCTGAAGAAAGAGAGAAATGTATTACAAAACGTTTTATGTAAATAGACATACTACCATTATACAAGATTCTGTTCCTTAATAGCTGTACACATTTGTATTCACACTTCACAGGCCCAATATAACAACTATTTTGGGACAATGTATTAAATTTTCAGGTCAGAGTACTTCATCAGAAGTTGGCTGACTTTAGCAAGATATCAATCTCTATAGGTTATTTAATGCCAAAATCTAGATATTTTCAATAGAATTTCAAGGCTTTAATTAAATATGTTTTGAAATGTAATTGTATGACTTCAACTCGAAATAAAATGTATTGTTGGTAAGTTTTCTATAAATAGGTATGGTTAGTATTTTTTTTTATACAAAAATGTATTGCTGATATTTATACAATAAAAACGTATTTTTATACTTTCATAGTGTTTTGCTTGAGGGGTCACTCTTCCCTCATAGCTGGAACCCTAACAGACACAACCACTTTAGATTAGGATGGACCTGGGAACAACAGCAATTAAAAGGTGGTTCCATACTCCTTAAATCTTCCAATTAGAGCCTTGCTGCCAAATGTACTTTATCATCAGAACTGCTTAGTGTTGAAGGGGGAATTTCACACACCTGCAGATCCAATCAAAATGTTTTATATCAACAGACACTTGAGCATGAATTATTTCCAATTTAAATAAAGCTAAAACAATCTTTTAAATTTTTCTTTTAAGTTGCTTTTCTTAAAAATAATAGATTTATAAAAAAAAGTTACTTTTGTCACAAAATAGTTGTTTCATTTGCATAGTCTTCATACTCTAAATGTAACAATTATTATGAGGCAGAAGTAGAATTAGGTTTTCAAGCCAGTGTCCTTCATCAGAAGGAATTTAGTTTTGTTTAAATGGTATATCAACCTCTGTGGGATATTCAATGCCAAAAAAGTGGGGTTTTAAGAGATTTTTAATGTTTGGTTATAGTGAGAAGGTCGATTTAGTCAGATTTTGATGAAAAACTTTTTTTTATCTGTTTTTTTATTTTAGAAAACTGAAAATGTTTTCTAGTTTTGTATAAAAAATGTACATTTTTCTATAAAAGTTTATTTTTATACTTTTACTAGTAGTATAGCCTGGCGTTGCTCAGCCTGGCGTTGCTCAGGTGTTATGAAAGCTTTAAAACTAATCCATGGTCCTGGAGCTCAGACTCTTTGGACGTTGGCACAAAAGACTAAAAAGCAATAGTTGTTTCCAGTTAAAGCGAAACTGTAGACTGAAAGAAAAATGAATGGATGTAAGTCAAATTTTGATTTCTTGGTATCAATTTATATATGTATATATATTATTGATTTTCTGCACTATTGTAAGAACTGCAACTTTGAAACTTCTGAATATGTCTTTGTCTATGAGTGTATCAAATTTGATTAAAATCGAACCACTCCTATAACCCGATATTTTCGATTTTCGATATTTATCTGGGGTACCTCGACACAAAACCTAGCTAAGAACACTCACAGACGCTGATAGTACAACTGTGTTAGTTTTCAAGAAAATCGGTTCAGCCATTTCGGAGTCTATAGATAACGAATATACACACACAGACAAAGTTCCATTTATAAGTTTAGATAGTGTTTTGACCCCAGTTTGTGGGTTAACTATTTGCCCATAGCTGGGACCCTAACAGGTGCTACCACTCCGTGTCAGGGTGAACCTGGGAACAACAGCAATTAAGAGGTGGTTCCATGATCCTCATAACCTCCCAACCAGAGGCCTTGCTGCCAGATGCAATTTACCATCATACCCAAAATGTCTTCATCAGAAGAACTCAGCAAACTATTCCTTTATCCTGAGTAGATGAGAGGTAACAGCTGCAAGATAAATTTCCTCTCCCTTCTTGCTGAATGAACATTACATTGAATGGTTAATCAGAATGTTTCTGCTTCGCAATTCAAGTAATCTTGGAACAATTAGCAGTATCAAAAGTTTGAGTTTTGTTTAACGGTATATCAACCTCTGTGGGTTATTTAATGCCAAAAAGGTGGGGTTTTGAAGGTATTCTTTTTAATGTTCAGTTATAGAATGGATGTGCGTTGTGGTAGAGTGGATATCGGCTCGGAACAAGAAACAGGGGAGCCAAGTTCGAATTCCAGTTGAATTCCTTGCATTCACTTATGCACAAATACCCTTGGGAAAGGTATTAATCTGTCTCTTCCTTCCAGTTATGGGTTAAATAGCAGGACAGATTGGGTTCTATAGCCTTAGTCGGCAACCAGTCTACCGCAGAAAGTAATGGCAACCTACTGCAGGATAATCTTCTGCCCAGTCAGTCATGTTTCTTTTGAGACATAATCGCCCAAGCATGTACCACGTATGGCACTTAACTGACTGACTGACTATAGTAAGAAGGTTGATGTAGTTAGATTGTGATGATAAAATTTTTTTTTAATTTTAGATATCTAAAGATGTCTTCTAGTTGTGTATTGAAAAATATATTGCTGGTAATTTTTTTTTTCCAAAAATGTGTTATGGTAATCTTTTTCCTTCAAAAATGTATATTTTTTTGTATAAAAGTCTATTTTTATACTTTCATAGTGTTTTGACCCCACTTTGGGGATAAACTATCCCTTGTTCCCTGTTTAGGGTGTGGTTTCCAGCTTTCTCTTTTCCAATCTTCTCACTGTTTTTTTTTTATTTTTTCAATTGGAGTAGATAGACTGAACTATCGCCCTGTTCACACTCCACCCACGTCTATTGAACAGGTTAAGAGGCTCATCCCTTGTTCCCTGTTTAGGATGTGGTTTCCGGCGTTTTCTTTTCCAATCTTTTCACTATTACGTCGCCCCCTGCACATCAGTGGCGTTACTGCCTTGCTTGGGGTGATACGATTAAAAAAAAAAAAAAAAAAAAAAAAATTTGCCCATAGCTGGGACCCTCACAGGTGCTACCACTACAGGTCAGGGTGGACCTGGAAACAACAGCAATTAAGAAGTGGTTCCATGCTCCTCACAACCTCCCAATCAGAGGCCTTGCTGTCAAACACAGTTTACTGTCATACTCAGGACCAGCAGTATCAGCTCTTACTAAAGGTTGCAGTGTCACATTTTCAGGAATATCTCCTTGCCATTGACAGTGACAACTCTCCACCAAGGCGTTCCTGCTATTCATCTCGGGATTCTCGGCAAAATCCAAAGAAGGATCTACAATATAAACGAACCTGACCTGGCCTTTCTCACCAATGTGACATGGCTGCCCTCTGTCTTTTCTATAAATATTTTCATGGCAATTGATATGAGCTTTTTTTTTTCCAGGTACTCCCAACCACATGAATTTAAATGTGCTACTAGATTGGCATTTTGGTCCTTTTTACCATTGAAAGAGTAAAATGTAACTGTTACTTCTAACAGATTTTTTTTCTTGCATTTCCCACCTGTGGAACTCCCTTCTGTTTGCTTGCTTCCCTGATAGCTACAATCTCCAAAAATTTAAATGCAACATCAATTGTCATGTAGCTTCTTGAATCTGTTCTATTTATATTTTTTCTTTGACACCCACTGTACCCTGTTTTTTCTCTCACTGTTGCTTGAGGTGGAATGATTATAAAAAGAAAAAAAATTATTTTTGTGACTGTAGGCTGACTTATTTTATTCTAAATTTAAAACAACAAGGATGATTGTTTTTTTTAGTACTGCATACAATTATAAAATTCCATAGTAAATAACCGCAAAATAATTAAAAGATTTAAAAGTGGGTGGAGCCAGAAATTGTATATGAAGACTTTCAGAGCCTTTTAAATTTTCAGTCCTTATTTTTAAGACATCCACCCAACCCATCTTTATTCTACTATAACCCCACTATGCACTAGTGGCAATTTTGCCTTGCTTAGGGTGAAATCATTAGAAAAGGAAAGAAAAAAAAAGTACTTTCTGTTCTTGTATACACCATCATCTTTTATCACCTCCCTGCATTCCAAAGGATTTTTTTATTTTTGTAAATTTATTCCCGCCCATTGGAATGTTTCCAAATGGTAACCATAGCAACTGAATGAATACCAGTGCTTTAACAGTAAACATAATAAATTTATCATTATGTAATACATACTATATATAAATGTAAACTTGTTGTTATACTCGTTTCGAAAAAAAAACCCTCTGAATACATACACGGAAGGAAAAAATGGTAATAAAAAAGAAAGAGCTAAGCACTTGAACATCCATCAAAGTACGTAGCCCAAAGAAAAAAACCCGAGACAAGTAACCTAAAATAAAAAGCGCTCAATATGCAAGTAGAGCAAACAAAGTGAATAACTAACCTAGAGAGCCAATGAACCTACCAAGGTTTCATTAAATTGAATCTTCAGGGAAAGTGTGCAAACTCTCCCTGAAGATTCAATTTGTTGAAACCTTGATAGGTTTGTTGGCTCTCTAGGTTAGCTATTTACTATATATATATATATATATATATATATTTTCACACACATAATATTTTACTAAATAATGCTTTAAAAATACAGTGTTTCTTCAGTAATGAATTAAACACTCTTTGCTTTATATAACATGGTAAAAACTAACTTCCTACACCGTGTGATGATAGCTTAAAGGTAGAATCTGATATCAAATTAGTTGAGTTTCATTCTTGACTGGAAGTAATTGGGTGTCTAACCATACTGATGAAATGTGATGCAGCAAAACAGGACTGTCTGTGGATGACATCCAACTGTGATAGTTTATTTCATGCTTAAAGGCAATCTTCAGGCCATGTGTTTGTGTTATAGCTAGATTTTCATATTTATATATGCTGTATCTCTGATATTGAGCACTCTAACCCATAAATAAACCACAACTTACATATAGGATGTGTGTCATGGTGCAATGGATATCAGCTTGGAATGAGGAATCAAGGAGCCAAGTTCAAATTCCAGTTGAATTCCTCACATTCACTTACACACAAATATCCATGGGAAAGATATTTAATCCGCCTCTTCCCTCCAGTTATGGGTTAAATAACAGGACAGATTGGGTTCTATAACCTTGGTTAGCAACCAGCCTACCGCAGAAAGTAATGGCAACCTACTGCAGGATAATCTTCTACCCAATCAGGCTCTTTTGAGACATGATTGCCCAAATGTGTTTCGCGTATGGCGCTTAACTGACTGATATATGTATATATATATAAAAAATATATTTATCGAATTGAGTGTTCTTTCCAAATGCATAATGATTATGTGACTGCCAATAAATAAGCACAAAATTTTAAGTTGTGAAAATATTGTGTGTGTGTATGTATGTATATATATAAAAAACTTCTTTATAAATGAAACTGTGTGTGTGTGTGTGTGTGTGTCTGTGTGTCTGTGTATTCTGTTACCTATAGGCTCCAAAACAGCTGAACTGATTTTCTTGAAAATTTAAACAGTTGTACTATAAGCGTCTGCGAGTGTTCTTAGCTAGGTTTTGTGTCAAGGTACCCTCGATAAATATTGAAAATCGATAATCGAAAAGATCGGGTTATAGAAGGAGTGGTCCGATCTTAATCAAATTTGATACACTCATAGACAAAGACATAAGAAATGATATTCAGAAGTTTCAAGATTGCAGTTCTTACAATAGTGCAGAAAATCGATAATATATATATAAAAAAAAAGGCAAGATGTTTTTGTGTGTGTGTGTGTCTGTTTATCTGTCTGTATGTCCTTTGTACAAATTCACAATTTTTATCCGATTCTCACCAAACTTCACAAATATTCTTTAGGCTGCGTCTGAGCTCAGGACCATGTATTAGTTTTAAAGCTTTCATTACACCCGATCAACGCCGGGCTATACTGCTAGTATATATATATATATATATATATATATATATACGTGTGTGTGTGTGTGTGTAAATACTCAGTTATGATCTGAGATTAAGGACAGCATGGTTAAATAAAATAAAGACAAGAGGAAAACTGTATTTTAAATTGCCTACTCATTTCTTTTTGCCTTGATAAAGTCCATCACTGGATGAAACACGTAGGCGATTTAAAATACAGTTTTCCTCTTGTCTTTATTTTATTTTATATATATATATATATATATATATATATTTTTTTTTTTTCTAAACATATGCTGTTAAATATATGAGACAATGAATGTCTATTATGTTTAATCATGAGCTGTTCTAAACGTCGTATTTTGGCTTTAATTTCAGTTGAAAATATGGACAAAAATTCTCTATTTGGATAATTATTTACTGATTTGCTTCTAAGCTTTCAAGCTCACATGAGCCATCTTCAGAGAGGTTATTTAGACTGAAATATAATAACATCCACCATCACCGACGATTTTATTTTGTGTTGACATAAAACTCCGCTTGGCAACGCCAATAGTTACCAAAAATAATAAATGCAGTTCTCAAATTTGCAATGTGGTTTTATGACGTCACACTGCGTGATAGCATGAAATGACAACAAAACCATGTAGTCAAATGCAATGTAATATGTTATTTCCTGTTTTAAAGTTGATTTTATTGAGTGTTGGTTGTTTAGATTTGATGTACATGGCCTCCAATATTTGCAGATTCCTCTTACTGTGTGTATGAGTAAGGATCACCGTATTGTTGACCAAAATCTGTCTGATATTACTTACATGTTTATGTTTTTCAGAGAAATTTTGTTTAATAGTACTCTGATCAGAAAGATGACATGTAAGTCTACGGGAGAGCGTGGTTGTAGTAAAACCAATATATGTACTAGGTTTTTGATTAGTATCAGAGATGCAATCTCTGAATGAGCATGTAAATTGGTACACTACATTGGTTTTTTGTAGAGAATTTAGTTTAGTGCTTGTAGGGTTATTATAGACTATGAGGTCAATTGTTTTAAACTTTTTATAATATATAATGAGTTTAATTTGATTATTACTTTCCACTGGTTTAACATTTCTATGTATTATGTTTTTGAGAGTTTTTTCATCTTGTTTATAATTATTATGTATTTGGTTGCAATAGTACAAGTTAATAGTGTTATGTTTATTTTGATGTAAACCAATATTATTAATATTATCATTATTGTTAGAGCTATTGTTAATTTTGTTGAGATACATTTTAATTTGTTGATCAATAATGGAGTTAGGAAATCCATTATTGACTAGTGTTTGCTTAATGTTGTGTAATTCTTTATAAAATATAGATTTAGAAGAAGATATCATTTGTGTGCATTGAAGTAAGTTTTTTTATAACAGCTAACTTATATCGTTGGGGGCATTCACTATTATAATTAAGAAGACACAAATTTATGCTAGTTAGTTTCCTATATAGAGAAGTAGTAAATTTATGTGTGCTAGAATCAATCAATACATCAAGGAATGGGATTTTATTATTAATATTAAGTTCTAATGTAAATTTGAGGATGGAGTGACTTTCAAATTTGTTTTTAAGAATTGTAATTTGATCGATATTCTTAGCTAAAACAAAGATGTCATCTATGTATCTTACATATATAGAGGGTTTATTGTTGTCATTAATTATTTTATTTTCTAGATTTGCCATGTAATAATTAGAAAAGAGGGGACCTAAAGGAGATCCCATCGTAATACCATCTATTTGTGCATAAACATTGCCGAAGGAATTGTGAAAGAGTACTTGTGTGGTGCATGCTAATAATAGTTTTTTTAATATAGTGGGTTTAATATTGATTGATGGGAGAGTAGCATGAGTGTATACATCACGGATAATGATGTCAATTGTTTCATGGATGGGAACATTTGTGAATAAGTTTTGGACATCCAAAGATGCAATTATTTGATTCTTAGGTCTTACGGAATGGAGAATCTGTAAAAATTTGGAATTAATACTATATTTACCAGGAAGATAGGGAGTAATTAGTTTGTTAAGTGTTTTGGAAAGGTAATAATTCATTGTCTCTTATATTTAACAGCATATGTTTAGAAAATTATTTGCTGCCTCGATATACTATATATATATATATATATATATATATATATATATATATATATAAAACAAAAATTTCGATGTTTAAATCCGTTGAATAGCCATTAGTAAATCTAAGTTTATTTTTGTTTAAACTAAGTCTTTTGTTGTTTTAGACATAGTAGTAACAAATTTTAGGCTTCATGTATATTTTAAATTTTTTTATTTTTGCAGGAATCTGATTTTGTTTCTTCTTGTCTACATCATGGGATTGATTTAATTTTTGGCTACAAACAGAAGGGACCAGCAGCTATCGAAGCTCTCAATGTATTCTATTATTGTACGTATGAAGGTAAGTGTCTGTCTTGTTTGTATTGATATCTTCTTAGTTTAGTTAGGCGCAAAGCCACAAAAGTAGGGCACCATGGAGATGGAATAAGCTACTGTATTTACATTATTCAGACTATTGTCCTCATCTTTGTTGCCATTTGTATGACGTTTCGGCCGTTGTATGCTTCGGCCTTCCTCAGGTGCTAGGAATTTTTAACCAAACCCTTTACAAATCGTACAAGTAGTATATTGTCTACTGCCAATAAATAAACACAAAATTTTAAGTTGTGGAAATATTGTGTGTGTGTGTGTGTGTGTATATATATATATATACGCACTCAGTTATGATCTGATATTAAGGACAGGATGGTTAAATAAAATAAAGACGAGGAAAACTATTTTAAATCGCCTACACATTTCTTTTTACCTTGATAAAGTCCATCACAGGACGAAATGCGTAGGTGATCTAAAATAAAGTTTTCCTCTTGTCTTTATTTTATTTATATATATATATATATATATATATATATATATATGTAAAAATTGTATGAGTCAAAGGATAATCATTCATTGTGAGATATATATATATATACAAAATAAAGAACAAATACAAAACTTATCTCAATCTGACAAAGCTTTAATAAAAGCGAAACATGTTAGAGATCGAGAAAAAATGAAAAAACAAACAGCATACTGCTAAGTTATGATTTGTGGTTAGATTTTATTAGTCAGGCACTGGTCACATGTATTAAAGCAATAGATATGTGCAAGGAATATCTTGGACGGTAAAGTGTGTAATAGTGTATATGTTTTAAGAAATACTTGTCTGTTTAGGTGTATGCTGGGCAATAACTGGTAAATTAATATATGCGTATTAAAAATTGCTCATCTTTTGCCACTTATTTCATGTATAATATAAAGTACAAACCTGCATCAAAACCTTCCAAATCATACAAGTAGTATCTTTGGATCCTGTAATAAGGTAACTGCCACAGTAATCCAATGCGAGGCACGTTACAATATCTGTAAATAAAGACAAAATTTAAATAATTTATAAATCATGTCTTGTATTCCTTCTCACTAAAAATTTCTAAAAATTTAATAAGATTAAAATTTTCAAAAAGTTGTTTTCCTTATAATAATGTAAGAAATCACAAATTTTCATAATGAGCAGCTTGTACAACTCAGTATTTGTCTATATTTCTAAGATGAGGTAGTGGGAACTGAACAACGTCTATATTCACTGGGCCTTCTTCAGGTGCTAGGAATTTTGAACTGAACACTTTATTACAATCACTGGAGTATGATCTTCATTCCTTGTGTGTGTTACATATAGCTTTCCCCTCGTCCTTTACTGGATGTCAGTATACTGTCTCTGTGATGACCATAGGAAAGCAATTGATTACTTGTTGTCCACTCTCTTGTGGGGTAGGTGCAAACATCAAGTCAACACAAATGTCTGCTTCAAAAATCCATGTCATGGGGGGCTGGAAATGTCACATGTGGTGAGCCAAAGACATGCCTAGAGGTTAATTGAGAATTAGATTTTGGAGAGGGTGTTAGGGATGCGTCCCTAGCCTAACTATCACTACTCCTGTTTTGAGGGCTGAGTGTCGACGTTAGCCCTGAATTCATGTCCAAAGGGCTTGTGGGCAATTCTTAGGCCGACTGACGTTTCTCAGCCTCAGAGACTCTTGTATCTTTATTAGTAGAAGGGGGGTTGTGATGATGGACCATCTAGGTAATCAGCTTGGCTTGTCGGCAGCCGAGTCAGGCTCCGTTTGGTCTTAGGCACTGGCAGCAAATTACCTCAGTTTTTGCTTACCTGGCAACTGACTTAGAACAGGCTATCTCTCAATGATGTGGCCTTCAGATGGTGTTGGGGTGGATTTTCTGTGACTGTCATTAGTGTGACCTTGGTTTAGAGGAAACGGCTGTGCACGTCTTCTACCATTGTATTCAAGTGCACCCTTTCTAGGACTGTGTTGGCAAGTTGATGGCTCGAACAGCCTGTGTTCATCGATCTCACATATGCGTGTGATAATGTCTCGCCCCTGTATTCTGGGGGTGAAATAGATGGTGTTTCTCGCATTGCTGGCTGTAGCACGAATGGATTTGGACATCACAGATTAAGGGAATCTTGCAATATGAACATTATTCTTATCAGCATCTGATTAGATTCTTTGAGCATCAGCTCAAGATGAAGATCAGACTGAAAGCACTTGATATCGACAGATTTCAGCAGAAGGTGGGTAAAAGTAGCAAATCTGGTTCATGTGAATAGGGCCAGTTTAATTTTCTTTTTTTAAGTACCTTATGGCACAATGAGGCGGGTTCCTCCAAACTCTCCCTACATGAAGTAAGACTTTTTTTATGTACCCAATTAATGTGAGTAAACATTCCCAGCTTTCTCTTTAGTTATGATCCACGTCAAGATCCACCCCCATCTCCCTAGTTTGTTTTTGGCCCCGCTTTTCATCTTGACTGGGTCAGTCTTTGATTTCCCAT
This sequence comes from Ascarosepion bandense, assembly GCA_037127315.1. Classification (NCBI taxonomy): domain Eukaryota; kingdom Metazoa; phylum Mollusca; class Cephalopoda; order Sepiida; family Sepiidae; genus Ascarosepion; species Ascarosepion bandense. The sequence goes on from JBBBDQ010001417.1 coordinate 7,728,662, forward strand.
TCCATTATTTATTTTTTCCTTTTCCTCTCCCTTAGCGAGTACACTAGTTGATTTTGTTGTTAGGCGGGATACAGCAGCCACTCGGAATTTTTTGTAGGGTGGATGGGTCTTAGTAACATTTGTTTTTATATTTTAGTTTGTTTTGGGTTATTCATCCTCCCCTTCTCATTTTCGTATCACTATATCTTTATATATATTTTATAAAATTATTGCATATAAATAAATTTTTATCTCATGGGTTTGTTACTCCTTTTTTAGGTTCCCCTGTGAATATGTGGTATTATGGTATAAATAGGATTGTAAGATGATGGACGAGTTTTTGTGGTAAATGAAGAAATTGTTAAGAGTGATTGGGTCGTGAATGTGATTAGCTAGGTATAGGATAGACAGTGTCAACCAACCTTAACCCACTCCCATTTCAACCATGTGCCACCTTTATTGTATTTTTTATATGACACTTTCATTGAAGTGTCAAAAAGTTGACTGGCGAAATTAATTAAATGATAATTAAATCATGATAATTATTTTATTAAACCATTATAAAAATAAGTTCATTCTGGGTATCCAACATTTTTAAGAACCAGGTGTAGTAAACTGAAGTCATTAAGTATAAAGATATCCTGACCCGAGTGGAAAAGGCTGACCTATAAACTGTCACTAAAACAAAACACTCTGCAGGTGTGACGACCTGTCAAAAATTACTTCAATTTCAAAATATAAACATATTTTGAGTGTGGCAAACATATTGGATCGCTTCACTCGGGATTGAGTGCAAGTATGGCACAAGGTAATAAATCATTGATCAACCAACCATAGGGCCTGCTTCTTGTTAGCCCACCCCGATGACTGCGACTGATTGGCTGATTATCTAAACCAAAAAGATGCAACCCAGAGGGGGTTGTTACAACAATAGCCATTGGCCGGTGATCCCTATTGGCTGACCAATCAGGAGCTAATTATTCGGGATACAGGCCCATAAATAGAGAACACCCAGAGAGAGAGAAAAAAAAAAAAAATCGAATTGGTTCATTCTTCGGTGCCCAGAACCAAATCCGTTGCCACTGCATTCTCCATCACTGACACTGCCTAATCACGGTTAAGATTTCCTCGAGCTAAGGAAACTTTTTCCACCAGTCAACTACATTCATCCCTCACTTCAGTGTTTGTTTTACCTTAATAAAAATTATTGTATCCCTGTGAAAATAAACGTTTTTTACTGTTTATAACAAACGCTTTCCGTCATTTCTTTGATGGTGTGGCAACTATTCTTTTTCTCCGACACCAAATTCAATCCTCCATCGACTGAATTGTATCCACCCCCACTTTCGCAGATCTTAAGAAGCAACGTGGGCACAGAAGGAATCAGAGAACAACCAGTTTGGAACATGTGGTAATCACAAAACCATCGGCCAACCCGGTATCGTGAAATTATAGTATCACATTTATACAATAATAGATATTCAAGTACAAGGGCTGTGTTAAGTTACAACTCAATCCCGTCTGTCAACTAAATGCTAGTTGGAAATTCTTTGTGAGAGTGAGGGATTCTATACTGTTTGGTTTGTTTATCAAAGAACTTTTCCTACCATAAATCTGACCACCAACAACTCGACACTAACCATCAACTAGAAATGCAGCATCACTAAGCTCTGTGAGAGATTAACTTCATTGATGTTCTACAAGAATACACTGACCGAATTTGGGCCGAACTACTGACGATCACCGTCAGACAGGTGGAACTGAGAAAGGTTTAATCTTTTTTCCAAGTGAAGTGGGACAGAGAAACATACTGGCCTTATTGGCACTTGTTCCCTGGCATGATGTAATCTTCTGACACTGATGAATTACCTAATCACACCCCCAGTCACGCTGTTATATGAGCAAAACAATTAATGGATGTTCTATCTACACAAATCCACTCATAAAATTTGAGTCAACCCATTTTCAGGTATTCTCTAAGGGTGCAGGGATTGCTTACCCATAGTTGACTTCCTGACAAATCGACTATGGTGAGAATTGAACCTGGGTCTCATGGCTAGGAAGCAAACACTTTAGCACTTGGTCATGTATCTATATTCACATGAAATTAGTAGTATTATCACTGTGTAATAATTAGACAAATGTGCTGTGTAAAATATTTTAAGAAATCCTGAACAAGAGATGAGATGCCAACTTCATGACAAATCAACTATTATAAAAACAATCTCACTTGTTGGCTATTGTGGCATGTAGGGACTTCCTTACTTTGCTTGATTCAGAAGAGTACAACTGTAAGTCCCAGATGTCATAAAACCTTGACTGAGACTTATTGGCTCCCTTTTCAATTTTCAATGGCTTCTATGCTCTTTCCCTTTTTTTTTCACTTTCAGCGATCTCCACCTTCAAGCCCGGCTCAAAGGGCTACACACAATTCTTGCTGCAGAAGACGAGGCCTGACCTGGCAGCTTGACATAAGATTTCTTGTTCCTACCATTGGAACCAGCATATACCCTTCAAGACACCTATCACAGCAAACCTTGATGAGGCCTCTTCCAGTAGTTACACTCGGATTTCTTGTTCCTCTCATGGGAGGAACAAGAAACGAAAACAACTACTATACTCAAGGACTATGTTAACTGGGAAACCACACTTCCCCCATCTCACAAAATACTACTATTTTGCATTTTCTTTTCAACCAAAAATAAAAGCTGTTGAACAGTTATTTTATTTTCAAGCTTTGGGTTTTTGTTCATCTCACTGCCGAGCACACATGCAACCAGGAAAAATCCCATTATGATGAGATTCAAACCTGGGTCTCATGGTCGAAAAGCAAACATTCTAACACTCGGCCATATAAATATATACACATAAAAGTAATACTATTAATATTTGTGTAATGATTGGACAAAAAAAAAAAAAAAAAAAAAAAAAAAAAAAAAAAAAAGCCAGAGTGAAAATAGTAATGAAAAGATGTTGTGTAAAATATTTTTTAAAAATTGAACAAAAGGAGAAAGGTCATACCGATATGTCCAAAAATGTGGTTGACTTTTCTTAGCTTGCTCAGATGAAACACCTGCAAGCTGTTGTCCCAGTAGCCACCAATAAATAAGAGTTTTGCATCATGTGAGACAACAAACAATTTTGGATCGATTTTCAATCCTGGATAAAATGTACCATGCAGCCTCTTCTTTGTTCTGTGAAATAAAAAAGAAGAAAATAAGCAAAGAAATGTTTAAAAAAAAATGTTTCTCTTTTAATTGTATTCTGCAAGTTCTTCACATTTATACTTTCATTAACACACAGCTTTGTTCAATATTCAAATAATGACTAATCACAGTTCTTAATGACTATATTTTGAACAATGTATAACCAGTAATGTCATTTCTTTATCTTTTTTATCACTAATTCCTTTTGAACTGGAACTGGAACTGTCATTCTTTGATGATCTTGTCACTGTCTTGCATCTCTGTCCCCTTCTGGACTGGAACAGTCAATTCCTTCATGATTTCGTCATCTTTACCCACTCTTGGACTGAGATTGTCATTCTTTATGTAATTGTTGCTGAATTTCAACTAATGTATTCTTAAAATAGTTCAGGTAATTGGTTTTCTTTATTTTATAAATTACTAGCAGTATAGCCCGGCGTTGCACAGGTGTAATGAAAGCTTTTATATATATATATATATATATAAAATCGATTTTCTGTACTATTGTAAGCACTGCGACCTTGTAATTTCTGAATATCGTTTCTTATGTCTTTGTCTATGAGTGTATCAAATTTGATTAAAATCGGACCACTCCTTCTATAACCCAATTTTTTCCATTATCGATATTTATTGGGGTACCTCGACACCAAACTTAGCTAAGAACACTTGCAAATGCTTATAGTACAACTGTGTAAATTTTCAAGAAAATTGGTTCAGCCATTTCGGAGTCTATCAGTAATGGACACACACACACACACACACAGAGACAGACAAACACATACATACACAGACAAAGTTCCATTTATAAATAAGTTTAGATTTAGATTTTACAATTGGGCATCAATGTTTCTTGCAGGCAGAGCCAACCACTCTGGAAAATCTGACTATTTTTTTTTTTTTTAAAATCATTTCACCCCAAGCAAGGTGATAATGCCACTAAGATGCAAAGGGGTTATTGAGAGTGACAGAGAATGAGATAACTTTAGAAGGAACTGGAAACAAGTCATAAACCTCTACTCCAGTTCAATAGACGAGGAAAGAGTGTGAACTGGGTTATAGGTGAACCTATCTTCTCCAATCTATTGATCTGATTGACACACATTGTTTTAGGCATGTACTGGGAAAAATGAACATTTTTCAAATCAGAAAGCACTTTTTTTACCTCTTAAAAACACATGCACTCTACTGAGCATGCTAAGATTTAAGTGTATATGTCTTAGTGAATCAACCTCATTCATCCAGCCTTACTGAAGCTCTGTACATTACCAAGAGACCTTGCTTTAAAGCACAAAGTGTGGTTACTTTTTGTGACGATAAACATTCACACTTACCAGAGTCAAAGCGTCCAAGATGTTCTGCTTGTTGGGCTGCTGTTTTGTAATTGATATGTGCATAGGCCCACACTAGGCAGTTTGTCAATTTGTTAGCTGCATCTTCTCTCGCAAGTTTGGTCCAAGAAAAGTACATTCTTCAACCTTTGTTACTTCATGCTTATTGGCACGAGCTGGGGACTCTGATTGAGAACGAGGCCAATGGTGATGATTGATGCGTCGGCAATGTTTTTGGTCAATAAAAAGAGTCAGAGACATTGGCTGGCAGTGCTGTTGGGACCGTGGTGTTGTACACGGGTATAGAGGTTCATATTAAGTTACGACTGTTTATGAAGCTGAACGCTAGCTTCAAGCCTACCAATACAGTGAGTGGTGTAATTACCAGTATCTACCGAAACATGGGAGAAATACACTGATTAACTACACTTCTGTTTCTACAGAATTTTCTACACAACCTCCCATGAACATTTAAACAGAAATGGAGAGAAGTGTCTGAAGAACTTAAGGTGTTATTAAAAAGTAACATCATAGTATTTCTAATTATGAAATAAATCTCAATCAACAAGAATTACTCAGTATAAGGCTTGAGAGCCACTCAAGATAATGGATTGCTCAATATAATGCATAATATGAATGTAACAGGTGTTAGGATTTGTTTATATTTTTATGGTCAATCAACCCTTTGTATACATTATTTACATGTCTCCTCAAGGATACATGGCCCAGTAGATGTAGGCATTGGTTAGTTCCACTGACTAAACCCAAAGAGTTGTGACTTCAGTACCAGGCTACAGCAGTGGTGAACAAGTAATTTAGAGAGTCAGGTTAAAGGGAGATAACTCATGACTACCAAAAGCGGTTTCAAACAATGAATGAGAAAGATATACCCCAGGGATCGTAATAAACTGGTTTAGTTCAAAATTCTTAGTACCTGAAAACGGACAGAGTGTACAACAACAAAAATGTCATAGAAATGGCAATGGAGAAGAGGGCAAACGTCCGAATAATGTAAATACAGTAAATACTACTTCATCTCAGAAATACAGACAAATAGAATGATCTATTATTAAATGTCGTACAAATGGCAACAAAGATGAGGACAATAGTCCGAATAATGTAAATACTAACTCATCTCAAAAATATAGACAAACAGAATGATCTATCTAAACTTATTTATAAATGGAACTTTGTGTGTGTGTGTGTGTGTCCGTTACCTATGGACTCCAAAACGGCTGAACCGATTTTCTTGAAAATTTACACAGTTGTACTATAAGCATCTGCGAGTGTTTTTAGCTACCCCCGATAAATATCGAAAATCAATAATCGAAAAAATCGGGTTATAGAAGGAGTGGTCCGATTTTAATCAAATTTGATATACTCATAGACAAAGACATAAGAAATGACATTCAGAAGTTTCAAGGCTGCAGTTCTTACAATAGTGCAGAAAATTTGATATTGATACCAGGAAATCAAAATTTGACTTACATCCATTCATTTTTCTTTCAGTCTACGGTTCTGCTTTAACTGGAAACAACTATTACTTTTTAGTCTTTCGTGCCAATGTTCAAGGAGTCTGAGCTTTAGGACCATGGATTAGTTTTAAAGCTTTCATTACACCCGAGCAACGCCAGGCTATACTGCTAGTCTATTATAAAACATTATACAAATGGCAACAAAGATGAGGACAATAGTCCGAATAATGTAAACAGTGTAAATACTAACTCATCTTAGAAATATAGACAACCCTGTGTATGTTATTTAAAGCTGGAACAGATTTGGGATTGCAGGAGATTGCGTCACCCTACATTCTATGTACTGACTGGGCTTGATACAGCTTTGTTCATCGAATAAGAACCAGTATTTCCAGCATGATTGGGCAAGTGATTGAAAGTGAGGATTATAAGAATAAGGAGGATGGATAGAAATTGACCCTTGCTTTTGAAATAAAGACTAGTTTAAATTTACATTTTTTTGCTTTAACAAGAATTCACTCAATACAAGGCTCAAGAGCCACTAAAACAGAATTACTTAATAAGGTGTGTGATATGAATTTAAAGGCAGGTGGTAAGAAGTGAAGATTAAGCAAATTAGGTGGGTGAGTCAGTTAAGTGCAATATGTGATACACACTTTGGGTGATCATGTCTCAAAAAAAAAAAAAAAAAGACATGACTGACTGGGCAGAAAATTATCCTGCAATAGGTTGCCATTGCTTTCAGCAGGAAACTGATTACCAGCTAAGGCTATAGAACCCAATCTGTCCTGTTATTTGACTCATAGCTAGAGGGAGAAGCAATGTAATATATTACGTAGTAATTAGTGGGGGAGCAGTTTATTTCATAACAATAAAAAACCGATCCCCCACTTTATGACCTGTATACACCTTATTTTTGATTCCGACTATTATATTCAGTCAGTCGGTTAAGTGCTATACGTGATACACGCTTTGGGCAATCATGTCTCAAAGAGATATGACTGACTGGACAGAATATTATCCCGCAGTAGGTTGCTATTGCTTTCTGCGGAAGACTGATTGCCAGCCAAGGCTATAGAACCCAATCTGTTCTATTATTTACCCATAACTGCAGGGAAGAGATGGATTAATACCTTTCCTAAGAGTATTTGTGTCTAAGTGAATGCAAGGAATTCAACTGGAACACAAACTTGGCACCCTGATTTGTCATTCCGAGTCGGTATCCAATGCACCACAACAGACATCCTATTAGGTGGGTAGATAGATTAACCCATGACTTAAAAAGATTAAATAGGATTTATTCAGGGAAACACCCATATGGAAGGCTGTCCCACAAACTAACAATTTTTTTCAGAAAAGCCTGTCTGATTGTGACTTCATTTTTTTTTTACTTTTGGAAGACAGAGGAAATGAAGATCTTTCAATACAAATTTAGTAAAAAAAAAAAAAAAATGGAAACATTACTTTATTCAAACAGGTATGTCATCAATTTTCCAGCATTCTTAGTAATATACCAGATTGTTTAATTCCCTGAACCAACAGGAGTTAATAACAATCCAATAATATATTTCCAACTACCAAATTAGTCTTCCCTTGTAGATTTACAACATTACTAAAGATATTCACAGGTTGGCCATATATAGGGTTATAAATCTGACACTCAAATAAAATTTAAATGAATCTTCTATGTGCAATGTCTCTTCAGGATGTAGGTGATCATGGCCTTCCACATTTTCCTATCCCTAGTAGCTCTTAACACAATTTCTGTGACCTTTCCCAAACCCTGCCCTGCCATCCATTTGCTCAAAGCCCATCAAGTATGTTATGCATTGCTTTCCCATGTCTGTCTATCTTTCTATCTGACTTGTGAGTATCAGATTCTCCAAGCCCTCTTTTCTTATTACACGTCCCAAGAACTTCAGCTGAATAAAGAAGGTTACTGAGATTGGCAGAAAACTCCAAGAAAGTATAAAAGTTGAAACGTAATTCTAGCAACAAAGATGAAGACATTAGAACAATTTTAAGTAGCAATTAGCTTAAAAAAAGCTGGCAATAATTACTGGTTTCTATCTAGAAAATTGCAATGTCTACTGTCTCCCCAAATGGAACAAGAGGTTTTAGGGAGTTAATTCAAGGCATTAGGTGATGTTTTATGATAAAGAGATTCAGAAAAGTATTTGAGGGCAAATAGCTTTTACCGTTAGATACTTACTTGTTGTTAGCTAAGGACGGATCTCTTTCAAATGTGAAATAATTGGAAATTGACTTATCATAACACAGCCATCCATGAATTCCAAGAATTCTGTCTTCGGTGATTGTGATCTGGAAAGAAAAAAAAAGAAGTTTCTTTTTTTTTTAAATCATTTTAGGACAATAAACTGCATTTGTCAGCAAGGACTGATTGGATGATTGGAGGTTTTGAAGAGTGTAAAACCAAATCTTAAATGCAAATGTTTCCAAATCCACCCTGACCCAGGGTGGTAGCACTTGTTAAGTTACCAGTTATAAAAAAAATATGACACCCCCCCCCAGACAAAAAAAAAAACCTAAGAAGTATAAACATACATCTTTATGGTGAAATGACCAGCAATGTGGTGCAGTGGATATTGACTCAGAACAACAAATTGGGGTGCTGAGTTCAAATTCCAGTTGAATTTGTTGCATTCACTTTGCACAAATACCCTTGGAAAAGGTATTAATCTATCTTGGTTGGTAACCAGTCTACCGAGGAAAACAATGGCAACCTACTGCGGGATCATCTTCTGCCCAGTCAGTCATGTCTCTTTTGAGACATGATCGCCCAAAGCGTGTATCATGTATGGCACTAAACTGACTGACTGACCAGCAATACATATTTAAATCAAAATGACCAAATACATTTTATCTGTAGTTGAAGGCATGCAATTGCATTCAAAATATAATACTATAATTTGAAATTATAACATGTTCAAAATAGTTAAATTTCAGCAGTATATGACTCATAGAGGTGTTGATATGCCACTAAATAAAATCAATCAGCTGTTATGAGACAGGTATTAACTGAAAATAGATGCCTACTTCTGTTCCATAATAGTTGGTACATTTACATACACATCTACTGTATCAAATGTATCAACTATTATGGGATTGAGTTGGTAACTGAAAATGGACAACCACCTCCATTCAACAATAGTTGGGACATTCTTCTTCTTCTTCTATGTGCCTTGTCCCTTAAAAACGTAGGAGATCATGGCTATCCACATCTCCCTATCCCTGGTGGCTCTTAGCACGCTTTCTCCTGTTACTCCACGCAACCTTTGTTCTGTCAGGTCCTTCAAATATGTTATCAGCTGCTTTCCCCTGTCTCTTTTCCCTTATATCTGACCTGTTAGTATCAGGTTCTCCAAGCCCTTCTTTCTCATTGTATGTCCTAGGAACTTCAGCTGTCTCTTCCTGATGCTCAGTATTAATTTCCTTTGCGTTTCTATCCTTTCTAAAACCTCATCATTGCTCACATACTCGATCCATGATATTCGCAGCATCTTTCTGTAGAAGCACATTTCAGTTGCTTCAAGTTTTTCCGTCATCTTTGATGATATTGTCCAGTATTCACTGCCATATTGAAGAACTGAAATCACATAGCAATCTAGTACTCTTTTCTTTGTTTCTAGTGAAATCTTCCTGTCTCTAAATACTCTACTCAGCTTCTGGAAAACATCTTTTACCATGCCAATTAACCTTTGGCTCTGTGATGCACTTTCCGTCTTCTGTTAGAACACTTCCCAGGTATTTAAATTTTTGTACCTGCTTGATTTTAGTATCCCTCACCTGTATTTGGCATTTTGGGTTGCTCTTTTTGCTGATGACCATGCATTCAGTTTTCTTGTAGTCTATGTGTAGTCCTTTCTTGTCACTCTTCAGTTCATTTCCTGCACTAAATGTACTTTTTTTATTTTATTTTAACACTTTTTTTTTTTGCAATTTATATGCCCAAGATAAAACTCAAAATAGAGGGGCAGTAAATGTGGTTGCTATAAAAATGGACAACTACATTCAAGTGCATTGAGCATGTCTTTTATTATCATAACAATGGATGTTGCTCATTCCTCACTGCTAAGTACAGATAGTTAATTATTAAACAATGGGTGAGTCTAATGTTATGAACAGAGAAACTAAAATGTCATACTGTTCATTAGAAAGAAACATAATATTGAAATCAAGTAAAATCTGTGTCTATTCAATGACGTGGAGTCGCACTCTATAAAGAATAGTTCAGCTGCAGTGGAACACGCAGAAAAAAATAGTAAGGAATTAAAAATAAAACTTACCATACTGTCTGGCATCCCGTGTTGTATTATTGAACGTGTTTGTATCCGAGGAACACTGATATATACAATTGGATCATTCTCATTTGATACCTACAACGATGATAAAGAAACTTAATATATTAAGTGGCTATGCGTGTGTATGCGATGGTTAATTTTGAAAGCACATGCATACTATATAATGTAAGTTTTTTTTGTGCTAAATGCACATTTTTGTGTTTTTGATTGACTATATACACAGGCATGCATTGTGGATAATGTTGTATTATTCTAATGATTATTTTGGTGGGTGGTAAGGTATGGTTTTGCCTTATTCTAGGGACTATTGAGTGGGAATAATTGTGGATCCTAATTCAGTTTTTTGGCTATTTATAGTGTTGTTTTTTTAACATTTTTCTTTTTATTATTATTTTATTGTTGGTTTTTATTACGTTTTTTTTTTTTTACCTGTGCATTCATAGTTTGTTAATTAGGTTAATCCAAACAAGTAAATAAGCTATCTTATTTATTTTTGTTTATACATGTTTGTTTTCAGTTTATGATTTTTAAGTAACTTAGTAAAAATTTATTTTTGTGTCTGCATTTCGAGACGAGTTCTGATCATTTATTTAGTAGCTTGTGTTGATCTGGGAAGATAATTACAGCTATTTTTTCCTCCAAGTAGAGTTTGCACTTTTTGAATTTGTTGTTGTAGACAGATGCAGTTTTCCTTAGTTTTTCATGATATTTTTTAGTGTGATTTAGTTTTTGTTTTTAATCTCCCAGATATGATTAGAAAGTCTTGTGTTGTTTGTGTATTTATTATTAGGAAAGGATGTTTGCATTTAGCATGAAACAGACTGTTCCTTCTGGGTGTTGACTACAATGTCCACTTTCATATTTACACATGCTCTATCCCTGATATTGATAACTTTAGCCCATAAATATAGTATACGTTAAAACTATATTTCATCATATGCACTCACTCTCACACACACATATATATATATATATATATATATATATATATATATATATTTACGCTCTCACATGCTGATTGAGCACTTTGGAAGAGTGGGAGACTTTGTAAACAGTAGCTACTCCGGCATATATGCATCGCTCATTCAATAATGAATTAGAGCACTCTAGCTATTGGGCGTGTTTATATGCGCTAAAAAGCCTGCCTTCTTCCACCGGATGCTCATGGCCTAGGGGTAGAATCGCCGACTGATGCCAATTCGGTCGAGTTTCACTCCTAGGTTAGGAAGCAATTGGAGTCTAAGCCGTACTGATGAACTGTGATACAGCGAAACAGATCTGTCTGCGGATGACTACACTCTCACACCCTGACTGAGCACTCTGGAAGAATGATAGACTTTGAAAAACAGTAGCTACCCTGGCATGTATGCATCGCTCATTCACTAATGAATTAGAGCACTCTGGCTATTGGGCGTGTATAATGATAATATACATGCTAAAAAGTCTGCCTTCTTCTGCCGTGCGCCCATGGCCCAGAGGTAGAATCGCCAACTGATGCCACTTTGGTCGGTTTACAATCCTGGGTTAGGAAGCGATCAGTGTCTAAGCGTACTGATGAGCTGTGATGCAGCGAAACAGATCTGTCTGCGGATGACTATATATATATATATATATATATATATATATATATATTAATAATATATCAATATTATTAATAATGACTATATATATATATATATATATATATTCAAGTATCATTAATAATGATATATATATATATATATATATATTCAAGTATCATTAATAATGACATATATATATATATATATATATATATATATTCAAGTATCATTAATAATGACTATATATATATATATATATATATATTCAAGTATCATTAATAATGACTATATATATATATATATATATTCAAGTATCATTAATAATGACTATATATATATATATATATATATGCAAGTATCATTAATAATGACAAACAAGCTGCTATGATTAAGTTTTTTTATATAATTTTTCATGTGATCTTATAATTTTTCTTTTCTTCTCAGAACATAAATTATATAAAAATTGTCTGAATGTTTTATTCAGACAAGCACTTCTGGCTATAATTTTAGCCATTATCAAAAACAGAATATATAGATTGTCTTATGTATGCATCTAGAGTTATAGGAATGTCCTATTTTACAAACATGGTCAACATATTGTGGCTGTGTTTGTAGTTGACATTACTGAGTATTTTTTTTATTAATAATGCTTCCGTTACCTTTAGTCATTTACAAAAAAAAAAACTGTACTGAAAAAAAAAAGTTATAAGATCACATGAAGAATTATACAGAAAAAGAGTCAGGTATAAGTCAAGATTTTTAATATACTAAATGCTATGTGTTAAGTGTAACAAAAGAAAAAAAAAAGATCAACCAAAACTGAAGATTTAAAAAATCACATACAAATATTTAATTTACGATAAACACAAAATGATATATGTATACAAAATTTACAATGTTTTCCATTCAAAAGAGAAAACAGCATTTACTACTGGCAAAGTGACGGGTTAGTGTTACGAAGGGGAAGAAAGGTGTCAAATATCTTTACTCAGTTAAGATAGCGAAGAAGTTTAAGTGCTATACCTTTAGGAAATCCTCAAATGCGTATATAAAGAATAATTATTAGTTTGGCCAATCATCATCATTTATCCATCACACCCAATGGTGCATAGGGCAGCAACTTTTTGTTGCTCTTTATGTAACAAATTGTTTTTTACAGGGCAGGGTTGTTAGCCCTCCACCCAACCACCAAACCTGGAAAACTGATAGATCATTCTTGGTCCTTACGTTTACAGCACCTGGTATTCCCAAATAGTCACCCATTTAAGTACTGACCAGGCTCGATGTTGCTTAACTTCAGTGATCGGACAGGACCCGGTGCATTAAACACAATATAACCGTGTTTGGTCAATGAAAGAGTCAAAATATCTATTTACCCTTTTAGTTCCAAGAGTTTCTCTTTCAGGTTTTAGTTAGTCGGCAAACTTTTTTTAGAGATTCTTTTGGCTGGATGCAAAGGTCCACGAATCACGTCGGAGTTGATAAAGTCAGCAAATCCTGTTGACAACTAACTACTCTTTTCCCAAAACCTATTTTAACTTAACCACAGCACCCAGTCTGTCATTTTTAATGAAACTTTCATAAAAGCGGGATTACTGTCTACTTTCATACTATAAAATTTTATTCAAGCCTTGAATAGTACACTAATGAAAGCATTTTAATACAAAAATAGCATATATCTGAAGAATCTTCTGACCAAAATTTTTTCAGATACCAATCATTGGCAATAATAATTTCTATTTTATTAATCTTGATAAGAACACTGAAAATATTTAGGGGACTAATAGGGTAGAAGAACAAACTGGTGCAAAATTAAAACATAAAAATCGTCTTCTAACAAATTTAGCAACAAACTGAATTTATTGAATTGATAAAAATTGATATACTCTGTTGTGTGCATTTTTAATTTCTGTTTGAGTTTTGTTTAATGGCATATCAACACCTCTGTGGATTATTTAATGCCAAGAAGGTGGGGTTTTAAGGTATTTTTATTTTATAATGTTCGGTTATAGTGGAATGGTTGATTTAGTTAAATTTTAATAAATTTTTTTTTTTTATTATACAAAACTGAAAATGTCTTCCAGTTTCATGAATAATTTTTTTTTCCTTCAAAAATGTGTTATGATAATTTGTTTTTTTTTCTTCAAAAATGTATTATTGGTAATATTTTTCTTTCAAAAATATATATATATATTTCTATAATAGTCTATTTTTATATATTCATAATGTTTGACCCCACTTTGGGGGTTAACAATTTGCCCATAGCTGGAAACCTAACAGATGCTACCACTCCAGGTCAGAGTGGACCTGGGAACAACAGCAATTAAGAGGTGGTTCCATGCTCCTCACAACCTCCCAATCAGAGGCTTTATTGCTGGATGCATTTTACTGTCATACACAGGATGTTTTCATTTCTGTATCCTAACACGAACAATCATAAAAAGACCATTTGACATTTTTTTATGACAGTGAGAAAGGAAGGTTTGGAGAATATAACACTGACTGGATACAATGAAGGCAAAAGTAGGGGAAAGTAATATATATGGAATATATACCACAAAACCAAAGAGGATTTATGAAGGATAAAAATTTTGATGAGAGCATCAAAAGAGAGAAAACTGTGGAGAGCCATGTGAGAGAGAGAGAGAAAATAAAAATCAACTTACTTCTACAAAATATGTTTTTAGTTGATTTATAAAATACAGAATGCTGAGTGGTTTTTCTGATTTACTGGCACGACTGGCAACTTCATCAAAAGTCATTCTCCTTGGATGCAACTCCTGTAAAAAGACGAGGAAAAAAAGCATTAATTTTCTTCCAACTTAAATAAAACATGTTGCTTAACCGATTTTAACTTTAAGATTTACTTAAATGACTATAATTATTTTCATTACAAATTTTTTTGCTGCCTAAACAAAAACTTTCCGTCAAAAAACTAATATTTTTTTTTTTTACAAGGATTTTTCACTCTTAACTTCAATTACCTCTTATGCCATTAGTACTTTTTGTAGTACTAATTTGAACAGGTGGATGGTAGAGCAGGGTTTGGGAGAGAGAGTCAGTCAAGTACCGAATGTGATACATGTTTGAGTGATCAATGTCTTGAAAGAGACGTTACTGAATGGGCAGAAGATTATTCTGCAGTAGGTTGCCATTACTTTCTGTAGTAGACTGGTTGCCAGCCAAGGCTATAGAACTCAATCTGTTCTGTTATTTAACCCATAACTAAAGGGAAGAGATGAATTAATATTCTTCCCAAGGGTATTATCGCGTAAGTGAATGCAAGGAATTCAACTGTAATTTGAACTCGGCGCCCCGATTTCTTGTTCCGAGCTGATATCCACTGTACAACAACGTACACTGGGAGAGAGACCAAGAGGAAAATCATCAAGTGTGACAAGGGATAGGGGCAAGTGGAAGTCCATGATCGCCTACATCTTTGAAACACAAAGAAGAAAAGGAATATTACCCTTATTTTTTTTTTTCAGATTAATCATTGTCAAAATGTTTAATGTTTCATAAATATTTATTTCATTTTAATTTCACTTGTTTTATTTCCACTAATAGTGTTTTAACTTTTAAAAGACTAATTATATTTACTGAGCAAACAGTTTGTTCTGCCACTACAGGTGATTTACTAAACAATAGGGTGTTTGAATGTCATGGTTGTGTTGTCTTGTCCTGCTATGTTAACAAGAAAATGACTGACTGAAATCAACATCAAGATCAAGAGCAAAGCTACCGCAGTTTAAGTGCTGCCATATACAATGAAAATTGAAGTAATATCAATGAATAATACACAGTGTTAAAGGTTCTTTGTCCAAAGACATTTAGTGCAAAGTAAGAAAAAATAGTCAGATTTGTTCGCAGCAACTATCAAACAAATTTTTTTACATCACTTTCCCCTGTGTAGCCCCCTAACCACACTTTCACATCACGTCACTTTCCCCTATGTAGCCCCCTAACCACTCTTTCACATCACGTCACTTTCCCCTATGTAGCCCCCTAACCACTCTTTCACATCACATCACTTTCCCCTATGTAACCCCCTGTGTGAACAGTGGCAGTGAAATACCTTGCTTGGGGTGAAATGATTAAAAAAATTTCACCGCAAGCAAGTGTTAAAGGTTAATTTTTGTCCAAAGTGCAAAGTAAAAACAAATAGTCAGATTTGTTCTCGGCAACTATCAAACACAAATTTTTTTACATCACTTTCTCCTATGTAACCCCCTAACCACACTTTCACATCACTTTCCCCTATGTAACCCCCTAACCACACTTTCACATCACTTTCCCCTATGTAACCCCCTAACCACACTTTCACATCACTTTCTCCTATGTAACCCCCCAACCACACTTTCACATCACTTTCCCCTATGTAACCCCCCAACCACTCTTTCACATCACTTTCCCCTATGTAACCCCCCAACCACTCTTTCACATCACTTTCCCCTATGTAACCCCCCAACCACTCTTTCACATCACGTTCCCCTATGTAACCCCCCAACCACACTTTCACATCACATCACGTTCCCCTATGTAACCCCCCAACCACACTTTCACATCACGTTCCCCTATGTAACCCCCCAACCACACTTTCACATCACTTTCCCCTATGTAACCCCCCAACCACACTTTCACATCACGTTCCCCTATGTAACCCCCCAACCACACTTTCACATCACGTTCCCCTATGTAACCCCCCAACCACACTTTCACATCACGTTCCCCTATGTAACCCCCCAACCACACTTTCACATCACGTTCCCCTATGTAACCCCCCAACCACACTTTCACATCACTTTCCCCTATGTAACCCCCCAACCACACTTTCACATCACGTTCCCCTATGTAACCCCCCAACCACACTTTCACATCACGTTCCCCTATGTAACCCCCCCCCCCAACCACACTTTCACATCACGTTCCCCTATGTAACCCCCCAACCACACTTTCACATCACGTTCCCCTATGTAACCCCCCAACCACACTTTCACATCACGTTCCCCTATGTAACCCCCCAACCACACTTTCACATCACGTTCCCCTATGTAACCCCCCAACCACACTTTCACATCACGTTCCCCTATGTAACCCCCCAACCACACTTTCACATCACGTTCCCCTATGTAACCCCCAACCACACTTTCACATCACGTTCCCCTATGTAACCCCCCAACCACACTTTCACATCACGTTCCCCTATGTAACCCCCCAACCACACTTTCACATCACGTTCCCCTATGTAACCCCCCAACCACACTTTCACATCACGTTCCCCTATGTAACCCCCCAACCACACTTTCACATCACGTTCCCCTATGTAACCCCCCAACCACACTTTCACATCACGTTCCCCTATGTAACCCCCTAACCACACTTTCACATCACTTTCCCCTATGTAACCCCCTAACCACTCTTTCACATCACTTTCCCCTATGTAACCCCCCAACCAATAGTTCGTAAGGAGTTACAGTGAGAGAAAAGATTGGATTGGAAAGATTGAAGAAAGGATAAAAGATGAGCAGGATTCAAGAAGATAGAAGATGGCAATTGATGTTGCGTTTAAATTTTTGGAGATTGTAGCTATCAGGAAGACAAGTTAACAGAAGCAGGCAGGAAATGCAAAAAAGAAACTGTAGGAGCAGAAATGACGGTTGCATTTAACTATTTCAATGGTAAAAGAGTGGGACCTAGCTGCTAATCTAGTAGTATGCTTAAATTCATGTGCTTGGGACACCAGGGATAAAAAGCACCTCAGAGCTCAGAGCAGTTGCCATGAAAATATTTGTAGGAAAGACCCAAGAGCTTTGAGGATTGGTCTAGAAGGTAACCTCATTGGTACAAAGTGCAGAATGTAGTTATGTCCAGAGTAGAAAATTCACAGTGGACTTTGCATAATGATAAAAAGGACTTTAGAAAATAAGATTTCTTGTTGAAAATGTATATACAAAAATTTTTGAGAGGTCAAAGAACTTTTATTGCAACTTTTCTCAGTCAGTGGGAGAGGTAATCGTCTAGTAATGAAAATACATCATTTAATAAATATTCTCTCAGATTTAATTGCACTTGTATCATCAATTTTTTTTTTTACAGGGTCCTCCACAAATGCCAACTTCAATAAGCTGGGTAGATATTAAGAACAAGAGTTGGATATTCAACCCCCACTTATTGTGTTGTGAATGACTGGTTAACAAGCCAATCTTGCAAGCAATTTTGTTGCGTATTATATCATACTCCACGGCTGTAGTCTTTTTTCTCGACTAAATCAAGTTTTTTTTTTCAGTTTACAAGTTGTGATACTCACTGTTCAATGGGGAGGAGGGGGTATTGTTTTGTTACCACAGTACTGCATTGTTTTACTGACCCTTTGTCCCCTTTTTAGTTCAGGTATTTTTTTAGATTTGTCACCGTTGTTGACCAATTCCTGTCTATCACATGGTTATCTCCGGCAAGACAAAGGATGGCCTCAATTGCCATAAGGTGTTTATTTGGCTGTCTTGAGACACACACACACGAGACCTAGGAGCTTTGAGGATTGGCCTAGAAGATAACCTCATTGCCACCAAGTGCAGAATGTAGTTATGTCCAAAGTAGAAAACTGGGTAGGTATTAAGAATAAGAGTTGAATATTCAACACTCACTTCTTGGGTTGTAAATGACTAGTTAACAAGCCAATCTTGCAAGCAATTTGGTTGTGTATTGTATCATACTTCGTGGCTTTTCCCAACTAAGTCAAGCTTTTTTCAGTTTTCAAGTTGTAATACTCACTGGGCAATTGGTGAGGGGTGTGGGGTATTGTTTTGTTACCACAGCGCAAAACCTGCATTGTTTTACTCACCCTTTGTCCCGTTTTTAGTTCGGGTACTTTTTAGATTAGTCACCATTTTTGACCACTTCCTGTCTAGCCCACAGTACTCACCAAAATCCCATACTCTCCGGCTTATTGTTACTATCATGTAGCAAGCACCAGACTGTCTTGTATAACATTATTATGAAGTAGTGAGTTCAATCCTCAATGGGTGCCGCATTGAACTACATGGGTATGAAAGTGAGAAACAATATTATTATCTTTTGTCCATAATGCCATTTTTTGAAAATCATGGAAATGTCAACAGACTGACCTTAAGAAGTTGGCATGGCGTCTGACCAAAATTGTTAATCATTCCTTCCAATGCTTTACGCTCAGTTGGATCTTTGACAGCATCCAAATCCACAGCACCTGAGAAAAGAGAAATTGAGGTTTCAAATTTAAATAACTAATAAGGCAATTAAGTTGGAGTTGAGGCGGAAAATTTTAACCAACTTTACAAAACTGACCGAATGACAAAGCATGAAATTGTATTTTTTTTAATCCTATTCATTGTTATGCTGAGAATTTTTCAACAGCCCCATTTGTAGTACTTACAAACTAACCTGTTAAATGGCAAAAAAACAAAAACAAATAAACCTTGAAAACAACATATAAAAGTAATAAACTGATAAAACTTAGAGAACAGATACTACAATTTGATCTCAACCTGATGGTCAATGATCAAAGAAAAAAAAAAGCATAACTTAAGTAGCATTGGCAGCTTTGTGATGAATTCCAGATGTTTCCTTATAAGGAAACCTCTACTATTATCATTACCAATAAATAAACTAATAAAACTTAGAAAGAAGAATAATGCTAGCAAGTAACCCTTCCACCCAACAAATTCTATAAAGAAACTAGAATGGTATATTGACAACAAATTCTCTCTCTCTCTATCTATATATATATATATATACATATAAAATATTAATTATAGTAATAATCCCAATACTAACAAAACTAATTCTGTCAAGACTAGCAATAATTAAACTACAAATGAAATCATCTTGAAACCCACCAGGAATGAACCCGGAGAGAAAAGAAGGGAAAGAAAAAAGAAACAAATGAAGTACCTGAACAAAAAGTCAAGCATTCATAAGAAAGAAAAAACCCTAAGATGAAAACCTTAGCAATAAAGAGCTCAATATGAAAGCAAAGCACTCAAAGCAAAAGTTTTTATATATATATATATATATCTCAGCATGCAGTGTGGGTATACAAGAATCCAAAGGAGTATCCTGTACATACATTGGTAGGATAACTCTCTAAGAGAGCTCAAAATATATATGTATATAAATACATATAGAGCAAATACAAGAAAAATTAAGGCAGACACGTTATTTCAAAGGATTTTACACGAATTCATGTAAACTCCTTTGTAAAATAAAGACGGAAGCTGATGATGGTTCACCTGAAATAGGCCCATACTTCTGATTCACCATGAAATAACATGTCTGCCTTAATTTTTCTTTATATATATATATATATATATATATATATATATAAAAACACACACATTATTATTATTTTTATTATAAGTGTTTGTATTATAAATATAGTTTACTGCAACACAAGATTTGTCGTGTTTCGGTGCTACTTGTTACAAGTTGTATTGAAACACGACAGCTTTTGTGTTGCAGTAAACTATGTTTTTATTATAAACACTTATAATAAAACTATTACAATAAACATTGGTCTATTAAGTACCGAGCACTCTTCAAAAAAGTAAATGCTACAAACAGTAAATTGTTAATCCATTTTTTGTACTACTCCAAAGAGATATATATATATATATATATATATATATATGAAATGGCTGGCCTCTCATATTTGAGAACACCAATCTACCAGAGCAGCTAGCTAATCCCCATTGTAGACACTTGCTCAGGCACACTTGTGCTTGCTCAACACTCACAGACCCCACATGTGGTTTATACTGTGAATGATGTTTCTGGGTAAAGAACACATTATCTAGCATAAACAACAGTCTGAAGAAGACCAAGACGCTCAAACCCTCGGTCACTCTGACGTGCAACTTTGAGTTAGCCCAACCATTGATGGCTCCTCAAAAGGAAACATCTACCCAATTTCATTCACAGGGCTTGGGTCAATCCGTGGTATGGTTTTCAGGCACTTTCCAAAGGTGCCACACATTGGATCACCTCCTCTAGACCATTAACATCAAGAAGAAATTTCCTAACAAATCGACCCTGGTGAAATTCGAACCCAGGTTTATGATCGGAAAACAAATGTTCCAACCACTTGGCAATGCGTCCATGTATGTGTGTGTGTGTGTGTGTGTGTGTGATGGAATTTGTGAAAAGTAGTTTGAAGTTCAAAATTGATTTTGACAACAAAATAGAAAAAATAAATATCAAAACAATTTTTTCAAATTCCCTCTTCCATACTTTGCTTGGGTATTTCATATCAGTAATTATTAACACACACACACACACACACACACACACACACAATGTGTACACACATAAAAAAATATTAAAGCTGTTGTGACCGGTTTGTGCTGAAAGTAAAACATGGAACAAGAAGGTAGGTTCAAAACCGTGTATTAGTATAACAAGAAACAAGATATCCAAAAGAAGTGTTAATAATAAGT